>JAPQVY010000068.1:382582-982582 GCA_028535165.1 Quercus tomentella
CTTTTTTTTCTTTTTTCTTTTTGAAATTGAACTAGCATTCATTTAATAAAACTGAGATTGAATTACAACAAAGGCCAGATAACAAAGACCGGCGCTAACATTTTGATCTATCTAGCACAAAAAGACTATGAAGCATAGGGGGCTCAGCCCCTTTCCAGGTCTGAGTCGTGCAGTGTTTCTGGCATACTGAGCTAGCACGTGCACCACTTTGATGTACTCCCTTTTCAGATGAAGAACTTTCCAGCTTCTAAACTAACTCAGCAAACTATGAGCACCTTCAATAATAGGACCCATCATTCCATGGTATGACCGTGAATTCATGGCTTGGACAACAGCAAGGGACTTGTCGTGCTCGCTTTGTGGCTAGCCATCAGAAACGATTGAGCAAGTGTGACTTGTCAAGATCTTTCTAAATAGTTTCTTAAAAAAAAAAAAAAAAAAAAAAAAAAAAGGCGGAAATCACATTTTTGTCCCTACATTTTTAAGCGATTCCCACTTTGGTCCCTAGATTCTATTTTTACCGCTTTTAGTCCCTATCCTGAAAAATGCTTCCCGTTTTGGTCCTTACCGTTACATCAGAGACGAAAAATACACAAGTGGCAAACGGTAGAATTAAAAAAATATTAAAAATATTTTATTTTATTTTAAAATAAAATAAAATTTTAGTTATCAATAATTTTAAAATAAAAATATTAAGAATTTTAGTTAAAAATAAGTTCTTCATGTTCTTCCCCCAAGAACATGATTGCCCGGAAAAAAAATACATGGTCAGATCAAGAACAAAATACCAACACTCAAAGCCAATCCTCATCAATAAAATACACCAAAACACAACTATGAGCTAGTCAGATCAAACCACGATGACCATTTGGGTTGAAAGAGAGAAGATCAAATCTCAGAAAGAACGTTGGCAACTGATGTTCTGTTTGGACTCTGAAGCAAGTGTTGACAAATAGACATGATCTGAAGCTAGTTGTAATGAGTGCTACTCTCGAGGCTGAAAATTTTCAGAGTTATTTTGATGCACCACTTATGAAAGTTCCTGGGAGGCTTTCTCTTTCTCTCTCTCTCTCTCACATAAATCACCATCACCCTCACCGTCGTGGGTTTGAATCTGGTAGACAGCGGTGTATTTACCGTCGTGGGTTGCTTTGGTTCCAATTTGTTGTGTTTTGGGTTTGAAGCTGTGGCCTTCAATAGATGTTGATTCAGTGATTTTGGGTTTGAATCAGTGGTGGTCTAGCTTGATTTTGGTGGTGCTGAGTTGGTTTCGGTGGCTAGGACTTGCTTGAATCGGTGGTGAGTTGGTTTGAATCGGTGTGGTTTAGCTTGATTTCGGTGGTGCTGGGTTAGTTTCGGTGGTTGGGGCTTGTTCGACTTTGAATTGGTGTGGGTTTTCAGTGGTGTTATGTTGTTATAGTGGCTAGAGCTTCTTTGAATTGGTGTGGGTTGGTTGTTTCAGTGGTGCTGGGATGTGTACGGTGGCTGGAGCTTCTTTGAATCAGCGTGGGACCTGTTAAAGTAGTGCCTTTGTATTCTTCTCTTTCTTTGGCTATGCAGCAGAAGATGTTTGAACCGGCTCCACCTCCCGTGAAAGAGAGTGAATGTTGTGTTTTGGGTTTTGTTAGTTGATTGTGTTAGAGTATCTGAGTTTGATCATGATTTTGTATATGTTTTTGCTTGTTTAGTTTCTAAGAAAATGAAATAAAAGAGAAGAAAATCTTGAATTTCTTATTTTTTGGGCAACCATGTTCTTGGGGGAAGAACATGAAGAACAATTATTTTTAACTAAAATTTTTAATATTTTTATTTTAAAATTATTGACAACTAAAATTTTATTTTAAAATAAAATAAAATATTTTTAATATTTTTTTAATTCTGCCGTTTGTCACGTGTGCATTTTCCATCTTTGATGTAATGGCAGGAACCAAAACGGGAAGCGTTTCTCAGGATAGGGACTAAAAGCAGTAAAAATAAAATCTAGGGACCAAAGTGGGAATCGCCTGAAAATGTAAGGACAAAAATATGATTTCCGTCAAAAAAAAAAAGTCTTTGTATTTTGTATATAAGACATCACATTAGTAGTTAGCCATCAGAAACGACTGAGCGAGTGCGACTTGTCAAGATCTTTGTAAATAGTTTCTTTAAATAAATAAAAAAAAAAAAAGTCTTTGTATTTTGTATATAAGACATCACATTAGTGGTTAGCCATAAAAAACGACTGAGCAAGCGCGACTCGTCAAGATCTTTGTAAATGGTTTCTAAAAAAAAAAAAAAAAAGTCTTTGTATTTTGTATATAAAAGACATCACAATAGTGGTTAGCCATCAGAAACAATTGAGCGAGCGTGTGGTACTCTACAAAACTCTAAAAGAAAAAGAGACAGGTTTGCTAAGAAAGGTACACAATTCTTAATTTATTCATAATCATGATTGTGTGGTATAACAATCATTGAATGAAAATAAAATAAAAATCAAAATAATTATTTGCTATTGCTTCTGCAAACCATCGGTGGTATCATGCTGACATGAATATGTGTGTCGTAATATATGAGATATATAATCTGTTGTCGTGTTCAGTCCTCTATTTTTACTTCGATGTTAATTTGTGTTTTAGTAAATCCTGATTCAGAGGCACTGTGATTATTTTTAGGTTGTGGCTTATGTCCAGTGGAAGTTTCCACTGGACACGTTGGATTGTAGACATGTGTCCACTCTTGGACACGTGTCCGAGTCGGGACGTGTCCAGTGGAAACTTCCACTGGACACAAGCCCTTCCCTTATTTTTATATGAGTTTGTTTTAAATATTCATATCATATGTGATTGGATATGTGTGCTATCAATCATTTTGAGTATTGTGGGCTAGATCTGTTTCGGTGTCTCTTTTTTGCTAGATTTCATAGTGAGGTGCCGATGGGTCTTTACTCTTTCATTTGATTTCCACATGAGGTGATTGTTAGAGTGATGATTTTGTGTTCATATAAAATTATAAATTAAAAAAAAAAAATTGTTTGTTTTGTTAAATCTAATGGACAATTGATGCTGTGAGTAAAATTGTCAAAACAAAAATCAATTAACTTTATAAACTTTAAACTTTAAACTACAACCAGTAACCGAATAGATATTTAGAATTATGAATTTATGATTGCTAAAAAAGCGTTTTACCTAGTTCTAAACTTATAATTGAAGTGTTAGAGATATATTAGACATATTAGTCCAATGTAATAGGTCCAAACTCACTTCTACTTGTACTAATAGTCTAAAGTTTAGTCGCCTATATATATATATATATATATACACACATGTTATGGTTTATTGTAAGGTGGCGGCTCCAAGAATTTTGTTTAGGAAGGTCATTAAAAAATTTTAACAAAAAAAGAACTTGAATATATCGAGTTATCAAAAAATAATAATAATAATAATAATAATAAGTGAAGTTTTACAATTTTATTCTACAAGTTTTCAAATTTTGAATGATACATAATAGTTCATTACGAGTATCTATTGCCAATATGGGTAGCTATGAGCCTATGACCATTTTATTTTGTTAAGTTTGTCTATCAGTTTCATCTTTATACAGTCATTATTATCTATTTGACTTTGTTTTTATAAAAATATTTTAGACTGAATGACTAATCTCAACTCATTGGCTCCGTATTAATTATTGACGCACACAATTACACTCATTCATATATAAAATTATACACTACATGTCTATTTAACCAATCAAATGCTTGATCAATCACTAACTTTACAATTTTTTTTTTAATTTTACTAACTTTATAACAAAAAATTATTATAATATGATAACAATACACACACATGTAAAAGAACCCTCTATATTTCCTAATTATTAAATTATATAAAGTTATATTATATTTATATTGCACATACAAATATCCACACACATCATAATTTACACAAATAACATTATAACAAAAAGTAATATATACAATCAATATTAGACACACTCACGCACATATAATATAAATTTATAAAAAAAGAATTACACTTACAATTCACAAACACTTACTATTTACTCTTAGAGTTGAAAATACTTGTAATAAGAGTGTGCAAAGTCAGGGTGTGCAAAAAAAAAAAATTTAAGAATAAATTAAAGTATTAAACTAACAAAAAAAAATTTTACACATAATTTTTTTTTTTTTTTTTGAAGTCAGGTGATTCATTTGAACCCCCTGAATAGCGCTGCCCCTGATTGTAACATAGGTTATTGTACTACACTCTTATTTTATTAAGTTGTAGCCCTTAAGGGTTTTCTCCGTGGATGTAGGCTGACAAGGCTGAATCATGTAACCTTCGTGTTCTTGGTGTTCCTAAATTTTGTTTGGATCTATTTTAACTCATGTAGTATAGTTTTTGGGGTTTGATGCGCCAAATACTAAAAATTCAGCATTTGACACACCTGATGCTAGTAATCTATTTAACTTAACTTATCACCCAATAAGAGAGACGAAATAGACAGGATTCAAATTCTATCTATATAAAAAAATAATTAGTCTTTTGTTACAATGATAAAGAGCAATATTATGAAGCATATGTTATAGATTGAAATTATATATATATATATATATATATATATATATAGCACTAATATATTGTAAGCCGACAATGCTGAATCACATAACCCTTATCTCTCTTACTGTAGCCCTTAAGGGTTTTCTCTTAGTCTTTTCAAATAATAACCCATTCAATCACAAAAACCATAGTAACTCTGCCTCAATGGATAATATATATGTAACCTACTTGCTTCTCTCCCTACTTGCAATTTCACAGGAGCACCTCCCCCATCTAAAAGCTCAGTCTCATTTAGTATAACATCAAGCTAGCATGGCAGACAGCACTTCAAATAATTCCATTATCGTTCAGCGATCAGCAAATTACCAACCTTCCATTTGGGACTACGATTACATCCAGTCACTGAGAAACAAATATGTGGTATCATTTTGTTATTGTTTTCAATTGCTATATCATTTTACTAGTGCTTCTGACTATATATTACTTGGAAACTGACTGCCCCTAATGATAAAATTGTGATATAGGGAGAAACTTGCACTGCACAAAGTAATGTGTTGAAGGAACATGTGAGGATGATGCTTCACAAAGTGGTGGATCCTTTAGAGCAACTAGAGCTGATAGATATCTTACAAAGACTTGGATTATCTCATCACTTCGAGGGAGAGATGAAGAGAATATTGGAAGGTCTATACAACAATGATCAAAGTGGTGATACGTGGAGGAAGGAGAATTTATATGCCACAGCTCTTAAATTTAGACTCCTAAGACAACATGAATATAACATCTCTCAAGGTAATTTGGAAACACAAAAAAAAAAAAAAAAAAAAAAAAAAAAAAAAAATTGGCTATTTAAATAGAATATATTCATCTCCAATTAGGGTTGTAAACGAGCCAAGTTTTGTTGAGTAGTGCATGTTTGAGCTTGGCTCGTCAATAAAAATCAAATGCTCAAACTTGGCTTGAGCTTTAGACAAGCCTAAAAAAAATGTTTAAACTTGAGCTTGTCAGAATGCCAAAAAGCTTAAGCTTGGCTTGATTAATTGGTTAAGCCAAGCTTGAGCTCAAACTCGAGCTCAAGTCAAGCTTTTTAGCTTGGGATCCAAAAAAATTGCATCATCAAATGCTTATATCACCAAAAATCAAGTAAACAAAAAACAATAATATACTCATTTTATCATGCTTCTAATTCCACTCGTGATTAGAAATTGTTCAAATTACAATTTTACATAATTAAATACATCCATTCATCATTCATTGTCTATAGCTTGAGTAATTGTTCAAAATACAATTTTTACATTCACATTTGTCATCCATGCAACTATAATCTTCACAAATCTAAATAAATTAACATTCCAAAACATATATGAATAAACAAGCTATAAATTAACATTCTAAAACATATGTATAATGTCATAATAATGAGTTTATTTAGTAAACATATATCAAGCTATAAATGAGCCTAAGCTCAGCATGTTTTTATCGAGCCTTATTGTTCACGAGCTTGTTCATAAACAATTTTTTTTGTTTGGGCTCGGCTTGTTTATCAAACAAGCCTAAAACTAAGGCTTAAGTTTGGCTTATTTATAAACAAACGAACATGAACGAGCTTTTTATCGAACCAAGCCTGAGTTGTTCATGAATGGCTTGGTTTGTTTATAGCCCTATCTCCAATTCACCTAAAATGGAAAGAGTACATTTAGGTAAAGAGTTTATTTTTGGATTTGACAATGTACATTCGACCATAATATAGTTAATAATTATTGCGTTGGTCATTGCAGGAGTTTTCAATATTTTCAAGGATGAGAGAGGGAAATTCAAGGCATGCCTTTGTGAGGAAACCAAGGGTATACTATCCTTGTATGAAGCATCATTGTTTTTGACAGAAAGTGGGAATATGTCAGAGGAATTGAGAAATTTCCCAACCAAGCACCTCCAAGAATATGTCAAGCTGAATAAAGATAAAACTCTTTCTGCTATGGTGACTTATGCCTTGGAGCTTCCACTGCATTGGAGAATAATAAAGTTTGAAACAAGGTGGTTTATTGATATATATAGGAGTAGAGAAGACATGAACCCTATCTTACTTAAGCTTGCAGAAATGGATTTCAACATGGTGCAAACAGTCCACCAAGAAGATCTAAAAAAAGTGTCAAGGTTAAAAAAGCTTAATATTTCTCACATTAAGTAGAGCTTCATCTGACATATAATCAATACGTTAATTACTTAGTTATTGACAAGCCTTGAAGGACTATATAGATTCTCTATTGAACTATTGAAGTGTACAATGATGAATATCAAAATTAAAATCAAATCTCATGGCAACATAAAACAAATAATCATGTTTATTATAGCCTAAATTTTAATTTTAGAAAATTGATATTTTCTTGTTTTGTCCATAAAAAGGTGGTGCAAGAACACTAAGCTTGGAGAAAATTTGTTATTTGCAAGGGATAGGCTAGTGGAGATTTTCTTCTGGTCAATGGGTATGATAGATCAACCTCAATTTGGGTGTTGTAGGATAAATTTAACAAAGTTGGGTTCACTGATAACGATAGTAGATGATGTTTATGACGTATATGGAACTTTGGATGAACTCAAGCTCTTCACAGATGCCATTGAGAGGTATGTATAAATCACATTAGTGTATTACGCTTCATCCCCTTTTACATAAAAACTAAAAAATTACTCTTTCATTTTTTGTGTGACTCCAGATGGGAGATCAATGCAATGGATCGGCTTCCAGATTATATGAAGATATGTTTCCTCATTGTCTACAACTATGTTAATGAAAAGGCTTTTGATCCCCTTAAGGAACAAGGATTCCATATCATTTGATACCTTAAAAAAGTGGTATTGACTTGATTTGACTTCTAAATCCATCATTGTTTAATGTTAACATTTTCTCCTAAATACATGAAGATTTTAATTCCTCTAATTCATGGTCCATTATAATTGTTTCAGTGGGTAGATTTATGTAGATCTTATTTGTTGGAGGCAAAGTGGTACAATAGCGGATATATACCAAGCCTTGAAGAATACCTTGAGAATGCATGGATTTCAATAACAACACCAGTTATACTAGTGCATGCTTACTTTATGGTCACCAATCCAATAACGAAGGAAGCCTTGGATTGCTTGGAAGACTACCCCAAAATATTCTATTGGTCATCAATGATTCTACGACTTACAGATGATCTTGGAACATCTGCGCTATGCTAATCACACTATCCTAATAGTTTCATTAAGAATGCTTTCAACTACTTCACACAAGCATAGTGTAACAATGTTTTCTTTTTCTTTCTTTTTTTTTTCTTTGGAAACTTAGAATGATTTAAAAAGAGGTGATGTTCCAAAATCAATCCAATGTTACATGAATGAAACTGGTGCTAGTGAAAAAGACGCTCGTGAGTATTTGAAGTCTTTGATTAGTACAACATGGAAGAAGTTGAATGAAGAAAGAGTTGCAAGTTCTCCATTCTGTCAAACATTTATTGAAATTGCAATGAAACTTGCAAGGATGGGTCACTTCATGTACCAATATGGAGATGAGTTCGGTGTTGCAGACCGAAAAACTAAAGATAGTATATTATCGTTACTTATTCAGCCCATTCCACACTTCGGGATGTCTTCTGGCAATTCAAATACTACACCAAACTTAAACATCAATTAATTGAAAGACTTTAAACCATGATTTATGAGTATGGATTTTGGTTTTGGGGGAGTTATCTTATTTAATAAGTGGGTTAGAGTGCTGTACAACGGGTGGCCGATTAAGGTTTTTTCTATGGACCCCTAAAATAAAGTAGGAGTTTGGTTTTCTAGCATGTTGTGGTTAATAAATCCTTTATTTGGGTTATTTGAGTGTTTAGTTGGTTTATTATCTTCGTGGATGTTGTGAAATTTAGTAGTTAAATCATTATGTTATCTTTTGGAAAATGTTGGTCTTAAAATATGGAGGCAAAAATATGAATTGTTTACTTTTAAAGTTTTAAGATAGAGGTTGAAAATTCTATTATTGCATAATATCTTTGATAGGGTTAATTAATGAGAAGTGCTACATCTACAACACTTTCATTATAAATCTTAAGTAGCAGGTTGTTACTAGTTGTTATGGGTGGACAAAAAAGTAATTTCAGTTGTGAATTCAAATTAGAACGAATAACAACTGACCACCTATTATTTGTTGTGAAAATGTGGACGTAGCACTTTTCATAATGAGGTAAATGGATTTACCTATAGAAACTCCAATTTTTACCCATTCTTCCTCTGACCCTGTTGATAAAAGGTTATCCCATTTTCGAAATGGAAAATCACACATGGTTTAAATAAAAAGGCAAAAATAATTGGTTTCAAAGAAAGATGAATGTGCATGCATAAAACATGTATTCCATCCAAAAGGTATGAATGATTTCCAGACCAAGACCCCTTCCACAAAGGTCTTAGCCTTTACATTTTTATTGCATGCTAGTTCTACGTTTTGTTTTTCAAGGCTTCAATATGTGCCTTATAAAAATCATCAAAATTTGCTATCATTGCTTTTTTATAATCAATATGAGCTAAATATTTTTTTTTTCCCTTTAGGTGCGATTTTGATTCATAGGAATAGGCAATAACAATGATACTATTGATCAAATCAAGTACAACTGAGATTTCTATCAATAAATAGCAGGGTCTATCAGTGTCAACTTTATATATTACTCAGGTGTTCATACACATATATTCTATGTTAGGGTCATAATTTATTGTGATTGGCTAATTATTTGACAAAATGCACTTTACTTGTAATTTGATAGATCTAAAGATGGGTTTAGTACTTCAAAAAACATGTTGTTCAAGTCAAGTATTAAAGACATGAAGATTGGTCCAAGAAACAAGTGAAGAAAAGTTGTTTATTAAGTCTCGACAGAAAGCTCGACAGCAGGTTGATCTATCGAGAATTATGATTTCAAAATTTCCAGATCTGAAATTCGGCCTTGTCTTGTATATTTGTTTGGGTTTTCTTTTCTCACAACCCTAGACATATATAAAGATTATTTTAAAGACCGTCACACACGGATACAGAGACCAAGAGACTTATTTTCTCTATGTGAAGCTATTGCATTTGTACGCCATTGGGTTTTGTAACCAAGCGCTTCTTGATTTTCATTGTTGATGAAGTGAAGAACTTTGCAGTCAACAATATCTGTTTAAGTTGCTGGAGTTAGTCACGTACTGGAATCCATACAAAGGGTTAGTCACAAATTGGAGGTTTGTGCATCAAAGGAAAGAAGGCTACTACAAGATCAAGTCTAACTGGGTATTGGAGAAAATGTTCAACTGTAGGTTGGTATTTCGGGATAGGCTAGGGTAGTTGGTGAGATAACTTATACTTGTAACCACTTAATTGTTGATTAGTAGATTCTTTGGAGTGGTGACCTTAAAATCACCCAGTGGGGTTTTTGCCTTGAAAGGTTTTCCTCATTTGTCAACAAATTACCGTGTCTAATTTATTTTCTGTTGCACTTAGTATTTTTGGTGATTTGTTGGTGCCTACACATTTTGTCTGTAATTGAACTTAATTAATCAACTTGGGTAATAGAATTAATTAACTAGTGTCAAGCTATCTTAACCCAACAAGTGGTATCAGAGCAGGCACACTTTGATTAGGTTTTAATCTTTACTGTGTGATCCATTGACCCCTGTTGTTATAGATCATGAGCAATCCTTGATTATCCCTCCTTTATTTGATGGTACTAACTATGCATACTGGAAAGTGCACATGAGAGCCTTTTTGCAGTCCTTAGATAAGAAAGTGTGGCTGGTAGTTGTAGTAGGTTGGCAGAAACTTGAAGAGCCACCCGCAACGTGGGATGATGCCAAGATTAAAGCGGCCAAATTTAACTGTAGAGCACTGAATGCTCTGTTTAGTGCTGTGACAAATGAAGAATTCAAGAAGATCTCTTTCACCGACAATGCCAAGGAAGCTTGGACTATTCTTCAGAACACCTACAAGGGCACTAAAGCTGTTAAAAACTCTAAAGGCTCACTACCAGTTTTGAGGAAATAGGAATGGATGAGGACGATTCATTTGATGAATTCTATGCCAAGCTCAAAAACATAGTGAATTTAGCCTTCAATCTTGGAGAACAGATTCCGGAGCCTAAGATTGTTAAGAAGATCCTCAGATCTCTTCTAGAAAGATTCCATGCCAAGATCACTACCATTGAAGAATCAAAGGATCTTGACTTTATTCCTTTGATAGAACTGATCAGGAACTTGCAAACCTATGAACTAGGGTTAGCAAGAGTTGGCAAGGGTGTTAAAGGCAAGAACATGGCCTTAAAGACCAAGAATGATGACAATGATGAGTCATCTGATGATGAAGATACTAAGTTGAAATCTTATATCACCAGACAATTCATGAAGTTCATCAAAAATGCGAATGTCAAACCTGGTGATAAGGATCACAAACAGTCTGCTTTCTCTCAATTCAAGTCCCAAGACAAAGGCAAGAAAGAATCCAAGGATGTTGGTCAAGGCAACGGTGCTCTTGCTAGACCAAAGTGTTATGGTTGTCATGGATTTGGACACATGAAGCAAGAGTGTACCACATATCTCAAATCCATTGGCAAAAGCAAAGCCTTAGCTACCACCTTAAATGATTATGAATCAGAAGCAGATTCTAATGAAAGTGACCAAGAAGGGATAGTAAGTGCTTTTACAACTACTGTTGAGTCTACAGAAGAAGAAGTTGACTTAGTTGTTGAGGAAGAAGAATTGATGGAATTAAAGTTTGAGAAGATGGATGATCAGGATAACATCCACACTGCTTATGCTAAGCTGTACAAGGTCTCTGAGAAGCATGAGAAGCTCTACAAGTTGGCCACGAGAAAGTTTAGTGAAGTGGAGTTAGAACGTGAGGAACTCTCCACCAAGGTTGATGAAGCTAATCAGATCATTGGAGCACTGAGGCTTGAGAACAACTTCCTTGTTGAAAATGCCAAGAAACTGGATGCTGAACTGTTTCAGGTTAGACCACAACTGGAAAGGACTTCAAGTGCCAAACTGGATGAAATGCTGAATGTTCAGAAGTCTGCATCTGACAGAGCAGGTCTCAAGTATGATCACTTTCTCTCCTCTTGTAGTACCTCTTCTAATGCTTTAAATAGAATTATTTTTGTTCCACCTACTAATAATGATAACTCTTAGGTAACTAATCCTAAAACTGAAAGTGTGAGTGAGAATAAGTGTGATAAAGGAAAATCCATTCTAGGAGCACCACCTAAGGTTGGTAAGAAAGAGACTAAGCAGACTAATCATCACTCAACCAATAAGAAGCCTCAACCAAAGAAGCCTCACTTCTGTCACTACTGTGGAGCATCTGGGCACACTTGTCCAAATTGCTATAAGTTGTTAGTCGCTCAACAAAGCAATAATGTGTCATCTCTAGGGAACCAAAATCAACTCCAACTCTCTTTAGCCCCTCTTGGAGAACTTCTTAAGGCAGTGATGCTTCTTTCGAACTTTAATGGTTTCAACTCTCCTTCTTATCCATCTGGACAAAAGTTCATGCAAAAGAAAGGATCTCCATCCAGGTCTCTCGTCTGGAAGGAAAAGATTCTAAGTGATTTCTCCTCTTTTCTGATCTCTTGCATGATTTGTGGTGTGGTTTGAGTCAGTCTAATTTTGATGCTTTGTTTGTTTGTTTGTTTTTCTTTTTCCCTTTTTTTTTTTTTTGGTTTGTTTTAAGTTTTTTTTTTAATAAAAAAAAGGAAAAATCAGAAAAGTACAAAAACAGTGTGTGTTTGTGTATACTGGTACTTGTGTACCTTGGATGGCCATTGAAACAAAGTTTCTCAACTTTGTATCACTTGTAACTTAGATGAGTATCTTCATGCACAACTAAGCAATGTGAGCTTTGTGGCTCGTTTATGTGATTTGTATGATTTTGTTGATCTTTTATCTTTTACTCCCTCCGTCCCACTTTGTTTGTTCTGTTTGAAAAGTCAAACTTTTTAAGGAAACATCATTTATTGTCTTATCTACCTTTTAAAAATGTATAAGTTTCCAAAACTACCCTTAAATAAATTTATCAAAACTAACCTTTGAATAAAAAAATATTTGAAAATAAAATAGGGGTATAATAGGAACATTAGTAAATTAATGACTTTTATTTTTAGAAACAGGACAATATTTTGGGACATCCCAAAATAGAATAGAGGACAAACAAAGTGGGACGGAGGGAGTATATCTTAAATCATTCTCTTTGACAGGAATGACTAGAAAATCCAAAGAGAAAGACATAAATAACTATTTCACTACTAAAACTTGTCAATCATAAAACATCTGTGTGCAACTCATAAAAGCTATGCTTGGTAAGGTGTAGCACTTGCACAGCAAAATTAGGATGTTCAAGCTTACATAATTGGGTACTTTCTTTTCTCTATTATATGCCCATGCATGATATGCTTAAAAGAAAAAATTATGCAAAGAACATGAAAAGCAAAAAGAATCAAAATGCTTTTAATATGGCCGCAAGCGTGTTTCTAGGAGATGTGAGAGTTATATGATGTACCTCGAAGGTGATAGTCCCCATTAAATAGTTATGATTATGTGTGAATGTATTTGATCCTCCTATATCATTACTTTTCAAATAATGATGAACTTATGCTCTCTTGCAAAAGTTTCACACACAACACGCATACTCTTTGCTACTTTTGATACTATTGTACAAGTACAATGTAATTTGGTCATCTCAAGAAATACATGTGGTAGTATATGCTCTCTAAATTTTCTAAACTTGTTTTTGAAATAAAATTTGGTTAGACTTGTTTAGTGTATTTTGATCTAGGAATGCTTTGCATCTAGAGTTAAGGTTGTGTTTATTTATGTTTAACATGCTCTTTGAATGCTTGCTTTGATGGTTATCTTGATTGTATTCATCTTAGGTGTTTCTGCTCCTTGAAATCCTCTCTTTAGGACTCTTGACAAATAGCTCGATACCTACTCGACAGCTCCATGATATAAGCCTCTTCTATCGAGATTTCTGGGTTTCTCTCGATACCTCTCGATAGATGGCCCAATCCATCGAGCCAAATTCTTTGTGGTCTTTGTCTGCTCGATAGCTTTTTGATACCTTCCTCATTCTATCGAGATTTTTTACCGTCGATACCTCTCAATCTATTGATCTTTTGTTCTCGATAGAAGCTCGATACCTCCTTGATCTATCGAGCTGCATTTTCTATATTTATTTTGAGGTTCGACCCGGTTTTGAACCATTTCAAATATCTCGATCTCTCTCTCTTCTCCCTTGACCTGAAAACATTATTCTCACCAAAAACGTTCTCCCACTAAAGATTTCGGCCCAATCCAAGCCTCAATCCCTTGGTAAGTGTTCTAAATCTTCCTTTTCTCCTTTTCTTCATGCATTTCATGCATTTTGTGACCTAGGTTTTAGTTTTGGGAAATTTTTTGGGGTTTTTGTGATTTTGTCAAAAATTTTGGGTTGGGTTTTGTCAATTTGATCTCACATGATCATGCATTAAATTCTAAGTTCATTATAACTCTGTTTCATGCGTTCTAGGATTGTGTGACTGATTATATCTTGTGAGTGCTGTTAGGTTGGATTGGGTTTTGCCCATGATGTTTTTTTTGTTTTGCACATAACATGCTCATGCATTATCATGCATTGCACGTTTTTTTTTCCTTCTTTCCTGTGCCTTAAAGTTTCTTTTGTGACTTTGTTTCTTTCTTTCTTATCTCTCTCTCTCGTTTAGTCTTCTTGTCATGGCACCCAAAAAGTTTGTCCCTTCTAAAAACCCGATTCGTCATGGTTCTTCTTCTTCATCTTTTCCCCCTGATTCTATTCGGTTCTGTGATGAAAAGGCACGTAATGACTTATTTGAGAACTTTTCTAACCGGGTGATTCATTCGGAACGCCAGGTCATTCTGTCTGATTTCCTAAACACTTCTCTACCTGGTGCTATTAGCTCTCAGGAATGGGTTTCTCTTTGTGAGAAACCCTCAAGGTGTCCCGACGTGTTCATATAGGAGTTTTACTCTAATATGCACGCCATCGATACCTCTATACCTTGGTTTACTACGGTATTTCATAGTACACGTATCGTAGTCACCCCGGACTTCATTTCCGAGGTGCTACAGGTGCCTAGGATGGATCGTCTAGATTACCCTAGTCATCATCGTCTCTCTTCTATCTCTAGAAACAAGTTGGTCTCAATCTTCTGTGAGAAGGCCATGTTGTAGGGAGGTACCCTTAATTTCTCTACAACCAAGTTCACTAAGGATCCACAGATCCTTAATATGGTGATAACTTTTGTACTTACTTCATGGTCTCACTATAACACTATCACTGAGCCTCGTGCTCGTTTCCTTCTTTCTCTCATAGAAGGTCTTTCTATAGACTTTCCATTAGATTACTATCGAAACACGGTTACACGTGATAAACTCATCTTTCCTTCGGCTATCATGTGCATCCTCACACACCTGCACGTCACTATTCCTCCCTCTCCTCACTTCTATGCCATGGGTGCCATTAGCAAGGAGTTTATTTGAAGGAGTGCAGCACAGCGTGCTGCAATGGGGCCACGTGTGGAGCCTTCAGATGCAACCCCTGCTGATTCTACAGCCCCTTCCTCTTAACCCTCTTCCTTCTCTGCCCCTTCTACCTCATCTCAGGCAATTATCTCTCTTGCTGACATCATGGAGAAGCTTCAGCACATGCGTGCTGATTTTAGTAGTCGTCTGGACCATTTATCCAATGAGATGTGTTAGATGAACACCAGAATTGGCCATATCACTCGCCGCTAGTCTCACCTTGGTGGTTTTGCACCCTTACCTTCACTTGAGCATGTTAAGGAGTTTTCTTCTTCGAATGGTGAAGATGATGATGGTGGTAATGCTTTTGGCTCTGAGTATGATGATGAGATGATGACTTCTCAGTGATACACCCTCTATCACTTATGATAAAAAGGAGAAGTAGTTTTGTAGATGAGAGTAGTCTAGGTGCTAGGGAGAGCTAGCATAGGACATACTAGATAAGGGGAAAGTGCTTTTGAGGGATGTAGTGAGGTTTTGATGTATTCTCATTACATGTACCATGGTCTTGTGACCACGTTTATTACATACATTGTATTTCTTTGATATATATATATATATATATATGAGATGATGTATGTTTTCTTCACCTTTGTCTCATAGGTGTTGTTTCTTTTCGATCTTCATACACATGTTTCTTCTTGTATACAACTTGTCTATGTTTCACACTTAATGCCTTAATGAATCTTGTTTAAGTGTTTTAGTTAAGATAGATTGCAAGTCTACCATGCCATGATCTCTCTTTTTGCAAAGTTTTTCAAGAGTTCATGTTAGGGTTAGACTTATGTACTTTTGTAAATTACGGGATAGTTGTGTTAGACTTCTCTCATAATTGCTTTTTGTGGTTTTGTCATGGATTGCCAAAGGGGGAGATTGTTAGGGTCATAATTTATTGTAATTGGCTAATCCTTTGACAAAATGCACTTTATTTGTAATTGGGTAGATCTAAGATGGGCTTAGTACTTCAAGAAACATGTTGTTCAAGTCAAGTATTAAAGACAATGGATTGGTCTAAGAAACAAGTGAAGAAAAGTTGTTCATTAAGTCTCGACAAATAGCTCAACAGATGCCTGCTATCGAGACTTAATATAAAGCTTGATACATAGCTCAACAGCAACTCGATTTATTGAGAATTACGATTTCAGAATTTCCAGATCTCAAATTCAACCTAGTCTTGTATATTTTTTTGGGGTTTCTTTTCTCACAACCCTAGATATATATAAGGATTATTTTAAAGGCCATCACACGTGGATACAGAGACCAATAGACTTATTTTCTCTATGTGAAGCTACTGCGTTTGTATGCCATAGAGTTTTGTAACCAAGTGCTTCCTGATCTTCATTGTTGATGAAGTGAAGAACTTTGCAGCCAACAACATTTGTTCAAGTTGCTAGAGTTAGTCACGTACTGAGATTCGTGCAAAGAGTTAGTCACAAATTGAAGGTTTGTGCATCAAAGGAAAGAAGGCTACTGATGTGCATTGATAATAGCTTAATTTTGCATATTTATATCATTATTAGAAAGCATTATCATACTTATTTTGAGTTAATTCATGCATTTTATATTTGGTTTTGGAATAATGCTGAATAACCAATTTTGTATTTAATTGAATTTTATTGCGTGAATTTGTCTTTTGTAAGAGAATGGAATTAAATAAGTGGATTTGTGCAAAGAAGAAATCTAATGGACTTTACTTTTACAAGGGCCACGATAAAGTTAAAGAAGGTCAACTCAATTAAATTTGAGTCCAATTGGAGTAAGGAATCAAAGGAAATTTGTACCAAATCCAAATCAAATTAGGATTAGGATTTCAGCCTGCACATCAGTTAGTATTTTTGGTATAAATTTCGGGTCATATGTCCAATCGAGATTATTTAAGTTGGGCTGGAAATTTAACTTAAAGGGCTACAACTTTGTAGTTTACCAAAAGTCCTAATTCTGACGTTAAATGGGCCAAAACCGTCGGTTAAGTGAAGCCTAAAAATTTGGGATTTTCTCCAAACAGGAATTTGACTTGTAATAGGATTCCTTGACCTATTTAAAGGCTCTTTAGGGCAAAATTCAGAGAAGGCTAGTGCTATGGCTGGGGGTTGAACATATAAAGCACGGCTACCTCTTTGGTTTTCTTCTATGACAGTTAGTTTTAATAATTTGTCTAGTTTAATACTTAGTATTTTATTTTTATCTATTAATTACTATGAGTAGCTAAATTTATAATTAAGGTTGAGGATGAAACCTTGTTATGGGTTATTGGTAATATTTATGTGATTTGATTTTTCCCACAATAGTTGTTCTTTAATGATTTAAATTTTTCTTGCTTCATATCAATTAACTAAGATGGAATTCTAGATATGAGTTCAATCATGTTTTTCTCATGATTTAAGATTTATCTTAATTAATTGAATGTTTGGTTTATTATTTCTTGATTATAAAATTGGATATCTCTTGTGATTTGTTTGTCAACGGATACAATTGATGATTTGATTTTATACTTAAGAAGCAAAGAATAACATGCTTTAGATATTTAAATAGAAGTTTTAATGATAATATTTTCCATGGTAGCAAGATTGATTTCTAGATTATCATGTAGTGGTTGGCAAATCAAATAAATCATCAAATTTGCCAATGAATTAAATTGCAGGAAATAAAGCCATCCTCTTGTAAATAGAATTTTCTTCCTCTGTATTCTTGAGACCTCTTTTGAATTAATATTTGAATATCAATAGTAGACTTAGATTTAAAATTTAGTTAAAATGGAAATTGGAAATTAGTGTCTATTTGGAAACAGCTTATTTAGCTGAAACTGAAAATTTTTTGCTGAAAATATTATAGATAAAGCTAAAAGGTAGTTGAAATAGTACAATGAGACCTATGAATAGTACCAAAAAATGCAATGAGACCCTTGAATAGTAGCAAAAATAAGTTAAATAGTAAAAAAAAAAACTTTTTAAGCCAATGTCAAACGCACACTAAGTCATCAATTATCTATAGTAGTCAACGATCGTGCTCTTTAATAAACTCTCAGCAAAAAATTTCTCAACTTAATTTACAAACCTATATATATGGGAATAAACCAAAAGCATTTCATTACAACCAATTGACTCAACATTATATATACTTCAAATATTATTTTCGATTGCATTTGAATTTAGATGACATAAAAAGAACTTCAACAGCATTAATAACTTCAGCAATGAGGAAATTTTAAAAAAAATACAAGTTCTAAGATGTCACTTAGAGCATTCTCATCAAGAATGCTATAAAATATAGCATTTAGCATTTCAAAAAATTACTTTATTCATTTTAACAACTCACTTTACAATACACCCAACATCAAAGATTCCATTATTTTACCACTTCATTTCAATATTCTTTTTTTTATTATAGTGGACTGACTTGCAGTGAAATGGCTGCCCAAAAAACCTGCATGTCTGAAGAATATTGACTAGACTCACCTCATCTGCCTCACGTGTTTCATTAAACATTTTTTTTTTTTTAACATCTTGCTTCAGTGGGCTGCTAGAGATAGCAGCCCACTGTAGCTAGATCTCAAAATTTATAACAACTAGCACCTTTGATGTAGGGTTCATTTGGATACAGCTTATTTTGTTGAAAACTAAAAACTGAAAACACTACAGCAAAATAATTTTTAAATTTGTGAATAGTGTCGTGAGACCTATTTTTAATGAAAAAGTTACTACAAAGTGAAGCTTGTGGGTCCCGTAAACAGTGCACAGGACCCACTGATGTGCACTGTGCACTGAAGAGAAGTTAAAAATTACGGCTTAAAAAAAAAAAAGGAAAAATGTGAAAACGAAGACGTGGGAAGCGCGTTTTGTGCTTCCCAAATGCACTCTTAGTAAGCGTCTGGTGTTTTGCATTTTGCTTTTTTTTTTTTTTTTTTGGTTTATGAACTATTCACGCGCTATTCATGGGACCCACAATCACTTTATTCATAAAAAAATATTAAAAATTAGGCCCACGATACTATTCACACATTTAAAAATTATTTTACTACAGTAATTTTAGTTTTCAGCCAAATAAGTTGTATTCAAACGAACCCTTAAGGTAAAATCCATAATGAGACCCACGATACAAATAAAAAAGCAAAGGACTGGAGCAAGCGCCCTCTGATTGGCTACAAACGAAATGACTTCTCTTTCTCTCTCTCACACCTGGAAATGGATTTCACATGCTCTCTGTCAATTTCGGAAACAATTTTCCGTACAATCCACAACGTGTAGCCAACGCTCCACTACTTACTCGAAACGTGTCCGTATCCGCAATCCATATCAGACTCAGTTTTGAGGACAATTAGACGTCGCTTTCAAAGGACACTAACAACTGGGACACGAAGTCGGCGGCTGCGGCACATCTCTGTCGGCTCACGGCTCTCTCTGTCCGCAGGTTTCTCTGTCTTGTCGGCTGCCCGACTAGTTTTTCTATAATTTCAACCAAAAAAAAAAAAAAAAAATTCAAATTTTAGACAAATAACATTCACAAAAAAATTTAAAATCTTTTCCCTCCACTAAAACAACCATTACAATTTGTCAATAAAAAAATTATGAACTTTACTATGTGAGTAGGCTTATTAATTGTTGAATAATCTTATTAACTTTACTCGAGGATTGTTCTTATATATAAGGCACAATAAATAAGTACAGAATTATGTATAAATATATACACGCAAGAACCACATGTACTTGTTTTTTTTTAATACAATATAAAAATTTTACTCTAACATAATCTAAATGTATATGTGTGTGAAAGAACCTCATCCCTTACCCTCTACACCCTACAAACACTTATACCAATAGAGTGACCACCGTACCAAGAGTGCGCAGTGGTGAGACCACATATACTTAATTACTTATATAAAGGTATAAAAAATAAAATATAATAAACTGTTAATGACATTTATGTAAATATTATTGGTAATGGGCAAAGCAGGCGGAGAACTATTGATTCAATGGGAATAAATTGTCAGCCTTAATTATACATGACTATTTTGTAAATGATTGCATTCTTTGATTCTTTCATCCGACCAAGACATCTCATTGTCATTCAAAATTATCAAGTAAATTGAACCCCTTTTCCTCTCTTTTGTATGTGTGTTTGTTTCTCAACCAAAAAAAAAAAAAAAAAAAAAAAAAAAAAAAAAAAATCAAGTAAATTAGATAAAAATTCATTTAATAGGATTACATATGGTATAGGAGTAAATTGAAATATTTCGGGGTGACTTTGTCAGTGAAATTACAGTGATATATGATACAAAGTATTTCTCCAATTTTTACCACAAAAAAAAAAAAGAGTATTTTTCCAAGATATTTATAATCAACAAAAAAGCAGAGAAGCGAGAGTACGGCCTATCTTTTTCATAAAAATAAGTGGATATTAAATATGAGCGAATAAACACTACTAAACATTTCTCTCAAAAAAAAAAAAAACTACCAAACATAGACGAATCATATTCATCAAAAAAAAAAAAAAAAAAACATAGACGAATCATCGGATATGATATGGGTACCTTATCAAGTAGATTGTGATTCACGTGGCACATAATAATCATCATTTCCCACCATGAATCTTTAATTTTCCAAAAAAAAAATGGTTGTTGAAATTTAAGGTAAATAATTTGATGAGAGAGATTAGCTAGATACATGGAAATGATAGACTCCCAAAGTCCAAAAGTCTTTTCGTGTGATGGGATGTAGTAGTACTGTATGTGCAATGCACTATTTTCACTTCACAAGTCATTACAGGTGTTCTAAATCATCATCTTCCCAATTATGATATCTCAGTGCGCACAGATATAATGTCAAAAACTAGCAATTATTTGATATCTCACGCCATAGCCAATTTGCCCGACATATTTGTAAATTACTATATATTCAACTTTATATTTATTACCTAATAATTTTCCATATATATATATATATGGAAAATACCCATAATGACAAACTCCTATCCATTCTATTCTGTTAAATATTAGCATCGCGATGTATTATACTATGTTATGTATGCTAGAATGGATGCGGAAGAGGAAGCATATAATAGGAACACTGAGAATACGAGAGTTACGTGGTTCAGCCTTGACGGCCTACATCCACGGAGGAATCCCTTAATGGCTACATCTTTATTGTGTATAAGAGTGTATTACAATAACCTATGTTACAATGAACCCTAACATGAGTATATATAGGCGACTAAACCCTAGACTAATAGACTTATAGTACAAGTAGGAGACTTGACTTGCACACAAAGTAGAATTAGGCTTGGACCTATTACATTGGGCTAATATGAATAATATATATCTCTAACACCCTCCCTCAAACTCAAGGTGGAAGCTCGATGAAGGCTTGAGGTTGGATAAGTATGAGAAGATCACTTGGAGATGCCTTGAAGAATGCCTTTGAAGAAACCACAATGAAGAATATGCCAATTGACCAATTTTGGAGTTTCAAATGAAGAAACGGAGGTCGAAATTGAAATCTATGCGAAAAACTGAACAAGATAGGCCCTGTCGGAAATTTTGACTTTTGGTCAAAGGTCAACGCAAAAAGTCAAAGTCAACTGGTCTAGAGTCAAAGTCAACAGTCAAAGTGCTCACGGGTCAGATCCGGGTGGTCCGGATCTGGTTGGCCGGGTCAATCGGTCAGCTAGGTAACGTGGTGCTAATGAGGCGACACTGCTAACGTGGCTAATGACGTGTCTGATGACGTAGACTAGGGCATGTGTAGCATGCTAACGTGGATAGGTGACGTCATCCGGTGACATCAGATGACATCAGCAGAAGTCTTCGGCCCGTGGCAGGTGCGTGGGAGTTTCACCGGCGCGTGGAGGAGAAGCCAGAAACCCAGGTAGTGCGTGGAGGCGCGTGCAACATCAGTTGAAAGCCGTATTTCTTCCGTAGGCAGATCGGTGGACGACAAGGCCGTCTTGGCGGCGCGTGTGACTGAGATCTGAGCTAGGAGTCGAGAATCTTCGGCGGCGCGTGTGAGAGTTCCAGGAGCTATTGGTCGCGCGTGGTGGCACGTGCGGCTGCCGTTGGAGGTCGGATTCCTAGGTTTTGTTCACGATATGCCATGGAGCACTTATGTTTTGTTGGTTTCATCAGGTGAAGGCTTGATGTGCACAGATCTGATAGGGAGAGGCACTGATTGCTTGGGCTTGAGGATCTGGACATAGCAGTGAGCCATGGCGGCTGCGAGATGCCGTGGAGTCTAGATCCAGCAGACAAGCATGTGTGACTTCTGATGGTGGTGTGCACGTGATATTCTTCTTTGCTTGCTAGAGATGTTTTGTTTGATGCCAAGAACGAAGTTTGGCTCTGATACTATGTTAAATATTAGCATCGCGATGTGTTATACCATGTTCTGTATGCTAGAATGGATGCGGAAGAGGAAGCATATAATAGGAACACCGAGAACACGAGAGTTACGTGGTTCAGCCTTGACGGCCTACATCCACGGAGAAATCCCCAAAGGGCTACATCTTTATTGTGTATAAGAGTGTAGTACAATAACCTATGTTACAATGAACCCTAACATGAGTATATATAGGCGACTAAACCCTAGACTAATAGACTTCTAGTATAAGTAGGAGACTTGACTTGCACACAAAGTAGAATTAGGCTTGGACCTATTACATTGGGCTAATATGAATAATATATATCTCTAACATATTCTACCATGTGCCTCCCTCTCCTATTTGAAGGGTAAAACCTTGGGTCTCTCTCTATCAATCCATCTAGCATGCATTAAGTGGTCTCAGCCGGTTTACTATCTATTTTGGGTAAAGATGCTTTCCCAGTAAAGAACTTCCCAAAAGAGGTCCTGGCAGGATATCGAAAATAGGCTCTTTTCCTCTCTCCACCAAACCACACCCTCTGTAATTCCCTTAGTCGTGGGTCCACCCTCTTGCATTGGCTTGGTACAGGTTGATGATGCTTCGACCATTGTATTGTTGTCTTCTTGCTTCATGATTTGTCTTCTTCCTTTCCCACGCAGTTTGTTGAGGCTGAGGCCTTCTACTTGTATTTGTCCCTTATGGAAAAAAATGTGGGCTCGTTGGGCTTACCACATCTTGCCTTGTTGGGCTCGTGGGCCTTTGAAGGCCTTTCCTTTATTGTTTTTCTATTGATTCCTACTGGGCTGGCCCATTGGGCCTTTTTTCCTCTTCCCTACTTCATTGTGCCCATCCAAGGTGCACCCCCCCCCCCCCCTTTTTTTTTTGTCTCTTGAAGTGGGTCATCTCATCCTGGCTGGCTCTTCCATATTGCCCATGGACCAATGTGTTCTATTCCTTGTTCTTTATGGGTATTTCTTCTCTTTAGGCCTTAGGGGCATAACTCCATTATTTTGTTGTTATTCCCTAATCTTTCCTTTCTCTTTCTTAACTTGAATTTGAGCATTTGTATCCATTTTATCAAAAATAGGTATCAACAATCATATTTATAATAAATAAAATATCCGATCGACACAAAATTTGACATGTGTATTAACAGTGTAGAGAACATGCAATCCAACAGTTAGATTTTTGAAATATATATTTAGCAATATTAATGATATTGTGTAAGGTTGTATTCTTAGACTATAACAAATTTTGTACCTAAACTTTGTCCATAATTAAAAGGGCTAAGAATCTCATCAAGAGATTAGTCACCAAGGTTTATTGAAGGAGACTACTTCATGTCAAGGCCGGCTCTAGGCCTAGGCCACTTAGGCCACCGCCTAGGGTCCCCTATTAGAGGAAGGCCCCAAATTTTAAGGCAAAAATTGATAAATTTAAAAAAAAAAATTTTGGAGATATAGGAAAAAAAAATTAGTTTTATAATTTTCCTCTACTTTCAAGAAGTCCCAAAGTATTGAGTAATGCTAGAGATAATACAACTTTAAATATATGAGTCTTAGAAATAGAGTACTGATATAGTTTTACGGAAAAAATTGGCCTTTGTCCTTTTTAAAAAAACAATCCAGCATTTTGCTCAATTTCCCAAACTAATTAGGGAAATGCCCCTATTTTGAAACTCGATTTTTTCAAAATCAAGTTAAGCACTATAGTAGCGTTTTTAAGGAGTCTATAGTGACGTTTTAAGGACATATAGTGACGTTTTGAAACTCGAGCTCCTTAAAATCAAGTTATAGGCAAAAAGAAAAAAAAAATTATGTAACTTGACTTCATGGAGAACGAGTTACAAAACGCCACTATAGGTCCTTAAAACGCCATTATAGGGCTCTAGAATTTTTTTTTTTTTAATTTTTTATAACTCGATTTTGAGAAAATCGAGTTTTAAAAGAGGGACATTTCCTAATTAGTTTGGGAAATGAGGCAAAATGCTGGATTTTTTTTTTAAAGGGGCATTTGCCCATTTTCTCCATAGTTTTACAAACTATTTTACAACATTTTTATTAACTGTTGTTGTAGCCAACTTCTTATTGGTTCTCATCTGAACCCATCGATAACATCACTTTTTTATTTATCTATAATCATTCTTCACATCATCAATTTGTAAAAGTTTTTGTAAAATAATTTGTATTTCTAGCATTTTCCCTTACAAATATATGTGTTACTAATCGCAAGAAATAATTCAGATAGAAAAATGCTAGAAATATTATTAATTTTACTTGAAAATTTTACAAATTGATGTGACAATTAATATGATATGTGGACGTCAATAACCTATTAAATGCATTTTTGAATTATTTTTTGTGATTAATGGTACATCTTTGCAAGCCTCATATTGTAAAATTTATAATATCATTAACATCATTCATTCAAATAATTGTTTATTATCTTCTTGAAGTGTCACTAATCACATTCATTTATACATCGTTTGAAAGTTTTTTTAGTAAAATTTGTTATATCTTTAGCATTTTTTCAAAAAAAAAGAACATATTACAAAATAAAAGGAATAGATTTTTGTTATAAAAAATTATGATATTAAATACTAGTTAAATATTATTTAAGTGATAACAAAAATACCTCATTTAAATATATCGCCTTAAGCCTCCAAATTTATTAAGCTGCCCCTGCTTCATGTATATCTCAAAATTCGATGAATGAGAGATGAAACTCTTATTAATTATCTAATTAAGCCGGCAAAAGTGGTTGAGGCATTTCCTTGTCAAATACTATTTTATTTATTGTCCATCAAATTAGATCACCAAATACAATTTTTATTCCGTATTCCGTATTCAATCTTGGATATTGGCATTGCCGCCTTGACTTGCATCATCATTATCATTGTTTTTGCTATTAATTAAGTTGAACCTAAAGTCCTCTCTAGGCCTCCCTCAACTGCACGAGGCAGAGCAACCAAACCAAATCCGAAGTCTAACTAAAATCCCAAACCCGCTAGGGACCTAATAATTAAGTTAAGTGTGCATTTGACTCCAAATTAAAAAGTTAGTTTATTTTACTATTCAACTTATTTTGTTACTATTTATGGCTCCACTATACTTTTGGTACTATTCATGAGTCTCATTGTACTATTTCAGCTAACTTTTACTTTTATTTACAATACTTTCAACAAAAAATTTTCAGTTTCAGTAAAATAAGTGAATTTTAAACACACCTTAAAGTCACTATGGAGTGTTAAGCTTGTTCCTCTTCCTATGGGGACAAGTATCCTGCAGAGAGACTACTGGTTCATGAGTACTTTATGCTCTGAGACAAAATGGGAATCTAAATAGTGGGTTGGGTTTGGTTGGTAAGAATAAATGGAAGACCTGCTGTAATGTCAATACCAAAATTAGGCACAACTGCCATTTTCAAGTTTAAAATAATGGCCCAAGCCCAAGTCCAAAAGTTAAAAAAAAAGAAGTGGTTGGCACATAGCTGACAGGCGATAGCTGAACAACCAAATTAAATTTAACTGATGATTCCACATCAGTGGGTAGTAAAGCACTCAACAATAATCGCCTTCATTTTCTTCCTATTATATAACAAATTAAGATTCTCTATATGGACAACTAATATGTATACTACCTGATTCTTGTACACTGGTAGTGCTTTTAAGTTTTAACTTTTAAGAGCATAGTGGAGCTAAAAATTTAATTATTTAGCTCAATTAAAAGTTACTTTATCTATTTTACCTACACACATGCTGCAGCAGTGGATCTATTTTAGCTTTTAACACAATAAAATAATATAAACATCACAATAAAATAAGATGTCTACTACAATTAAATAATATATCCACTATAATAAAATAATATATCCACTACACACAACTATCACTGCCACACACACACAACCACAACCACCACCACCACCACCACCACCACCATAACCCACAACAAAGAAAAAAGAAAAAATCAACCAAGCCCACACCCACCAGACCCACTAGGCAACACCCACCACCACCACCACCACAGCCCACAATAAAGAAAAAAAAATCAACCAAGCCCACACCCACAACACCCACCAGGCAACACCCACACCCACCACCACGAAACCCACTCGAGCCACCCACTGACGCCGATCTACCCACACAACCACAACCACAACCACAACCACCACCACACCACAGCCCACAGCCAAAAAAAAAAAAAAAAAAAAAAAAAAAACCAAGGGCAAAATGGATCGGTGGTGTGGGTCTGCGATGTGAGCCGATGGCGTGGGTCGACAGCGTGTGGGTGGGCTAGCAACGGTGAGAGGAAGTTGAGAGAGAGCTGAGAGAGAGAGGTGAGAGTTGAGAGATGATCAGAGTTGAGAGAGAGAAGTAATATTTTAATCAGGTAGGGAATAAATTTTTTTTTTCTTTTTTTTAGCTCTAAGCTACAGTACACATCCATAGATAGATGTGCACTGTAGCAATGAAGTTAAAAAAAATAGTTTTAGCTCCACTGCTATATGCTTATTTTTATGTTTTGGTGGAGCTAAAATAGCTATATAACTTTTTGGCTCCACTGCTACAAGTGCTCTAAGGTCTAGTAATAAAATCTAAAAAGTATAGACGGATATCCAAATCAAAGCCATTTAATTTATTACTTTTTTTTTTTTTTTTTTAAGTCCAGATCGAAGTTGTATTTAATTAGGGCTAGCTATTATACTTTGGTTATTCCTTTGTCCAAGTAGACAAAGACAAATTGTATTTCTGATGGATGACGCCCATGCCAGTGCATTTGTAATAAAAGTTTAGGGGCTAGAATATGGTTGCGAAATTAATGTTAAAGTTTAAAACGTAGTATAAATTAATATACAATATCATATATATACCATTGTATTCGAATGCAGGAATATGAATATCCTCCAAAATTTTCAACGAGTAAACCAACAAATTGATACTGTGTGCATGGATGCACCAACAAATTAAGGTCAAGGACAAGGAGAGGTTGCTGCCAAAAATGAAAATATTTTTTGTTGTTGTCCATAATGCAACCTACGCCTATGAATATGATTGATGTAGCTAGCTTTTAGCTTTTACTCGACATCCAGATATTCCAGACCAGGCCGATCGATAATCGCATATACATGATGTCTCTCTCTCTGTCGATCTGATATATTCTGATCACATGGCTCATGCAGCCTGTCTATTAATTTTCACAGCAACAGTGGTAGCTAGAGCTAGACTCGTTTGGATCTTAGCCAACATTCGGAACCTGAATCACGTGCAAATCAATGTCATATAATTTTGTGGTTTGTATTAATTACCTCCCAAATGGTGCGTGCATGTTCCAGTACTAGAGAGACAAATAAAAAGATGTGAAAAGTACCATACAATTAATACAAAGAAGCTAGGATGCAAAAACCTAATAGTTAAATTATTCATTATGATTCCCTGAAACCCACACCACACTACAGAAAGCAGTGACCGACAGATTTTTTTTTTTTTTTTTTAAGGCTCTCCGTTTTGCACCGTTACCGTGACGATTCCAAGAAATTTTTTCAGGGTGTTCTTCAATAAATATAAATTACACAATCTAATAAAAAGAAAATTTTATATATTGACAATAACAACAATCAAAAAATACACAAATACATAGAATTTACAATTGCCTTTTACGAGTTTTCATATTTTGAAATCGTTGCATAATAGTCTCATTATCAATGCTACAAGTTACAAGCTACATCTTTTTCAATATACACAACAAAGCAATCATTCATCCATTGATCTCCCATTCGATTGCGCAATTCATTCTTTACATATTTCATTGCTGAAAAACTTCTTTCTACTGTTGCAGTTGCAACTGGAAGGGTCAAAGCTAGCTTCACTAGCAAATAGACTAATGGATAAGTCTCGTGTTTTCTTGTGCTCACTAACTTTTCAGTAAGTTCACTAACTCTTTGAAACTCTAAAAAGAAGTCATTGCTGCGTATATCAAAAATATAATTCTACAGTTGAGAGTCAAGTGCCAAAATATCTGTCCCAAGAAAATCAGAGGGATAAAACTTAGCTAGACATATCAACTTTTCCTTATCAAAAGCCACAAATGAATTACTTGGATTCAAGCAAGCCATACAAAGTAGCAAATCGGTATTCGCCTCAGAAAAGTGGTTGTTAAGCTCTTGAAGTTGCATATCTATGACTGTGTAGAATAGTTCAACACGATAATGATATAAATTTGTATTTTGTTGGGTGTTGCGTCACAGCCTCCCACTAACTACAAATATAGCTTCCATGTCCAAGATAGGAATATCATGTGAGGTACAAAATAAAGATACTTCAGCCAATAAAGATGCCCATCCATCATCTCTCATCACTTGCAGCCGTTGCTTAGACACTTTAACAAGATCCATAGCATTTATTATATCTTGATTTTTTTTTGTAATGCTATTGACAACTCATTTGTGATCCCTAAAATATTTTTCATCAAGTGTAGAGTAAAGACAAATTCAAAAGAAAGAATTGACCTCATAATAGATCGAGCTTCAACTTTTTGGTCGGAGAGGCCCTATTCTTCAATAATCTCTAGTACATCAACAACAGCAGAGAACATCAAAATCAAGTTGAGAATAGTCTCATAATATGATTCCCAACGTGTATCACCAAGACGTTTAAGATTTGTTTCTTGATTCAAACCTTGCCCACTTCTACGTACACCATTCTCTAAATCTTCTTTAATTTTGGCAAATTTTGTATCTCGAAGAGCATCTTGTCTCTTACAAGAGCCTCCAACAATAGTTACTAAATTACTAACCACATAAAAAAATTCAACAATGTTAATGTATTTTTAGCAACAGCAACAAGTGTCAATTGAAGTTGATGAGCAAAACAGTAGACATAAAATGCTGACTTGTTCTCTTTCAAAATTAAAGTTTTGAGACCATTGATATCACCTTGCATATTACCAGCCCCGTCATAACCTTGCCCACGTAGGTTCGATAAACTCAAATTATGTTCACAAAGTAAACATTCAATAGCATGTTTGAGTGACAAAGCGGTAGTACTTGCTACATGTACAATACCAAGGAATCGCTCTATAATAATTCCTTTTTTGTTCACATAGCGAAGAACGAGGGCCATTTGTTCTTTCACTGAGATATCACGTGACTCATCAACTAATATTGAAAAGAACCCATTGTCAAGATCTTTGATGATGGATTTGGATGTTTCACGTGCAATTACATTCACAATGTCTTTTTGAATATCAGGGTGGGTAAGCTTGCAATTTTTCGGAGCTTTTTGCAACACTTCATTGATAGATTCATTGTGATCCCCCAAAAATTATACAAGCTCAAGGAAATTTCCTTTATCACTTGAACCTTGAGATTCATTGTGACCACGAAAAGCTAATCCCCGGCATAAAAGGAATCTTATGCAATCAACTATTGCATTTAATTGAATCCGATATTCAATTTTATCTTGATTTGATTGCTTAACAGAAACACTTTGAATGTGTTGCTTTTCCTTCAATAGATCTTCACTCTTCTGGACAGCTTGGTAATGAGCACTATTAACTCCTCCAACATGGGAATTTAACTTATCTTTCTGATTCCAAAGTTTGAATCCCTTCGTTACAAAAGTGTCACCTCCTCCTTGCTTACCAACATCTTGCCCAAATAGGTAGCAATAAAAACAAAATACTGTATCTTTGTCTATACTATATTCCAACCAGTATCTATTTTTATACCATTTGGATATAAATCGACGGGGCTTTCCAGAAAAATAAGATATAGGGTAATCATCACTGTGTAAAACATGTTGACAAGGGCCTTTTGTTAAATAATATCTTCTTATTTCATCATGATGATTAGGATGATAAGATGATATTTTTTCTCATAGCCCAGGATCTGAAGGAAGATTCTCTAAGTTAAAGTCAACACGAATTCGCTTAAAAGATGAAGATGAATCTTGCGCAGGAGCTGAATCTTGGGTACGTAGTTTTCTTATCAAATATTTGTCCATAATTCTAGCAAAAGAATAAACAATAAACTATAAGTTTATTTGAAATATTAATAAAATTATTAATTATTGTTGTTTAGTTGTTTCATTAATTTGTTTGTCTTTTATAAACTATAATTTGTTAATTATTGTTTCATTAATTATAAAATTATTAATTATTATTTAGCCTAACATAATTTAATTTATTTGTCTTTTATAATGTATTGGTTAATTATACTACTTTAATTATTGTTGTTTAGCATAACAATAAACTATATTACTTTAATTTGTTTGTTATTAATTATATTAAATTTGTTATATTGTTTAGTTCCTTATGCACATTACACTAAAAGAGCTAAACATTATACATTCCATGTGCAACATAATAAAAGCAGTGTAATGTGCAACACATTACACTGCTTTAATTATTATTTACTACCTGGCCCCATGTGCCCACTGCCCATCAGCCCATCTATCCCTACCCCACTCAACAGACAAGCATAAACCATCCCCCAATCACAACCTGCCAATCAGAAAATTTCACAATCACAATACACATTACTAATCAATATCTCACCAACACACACTGAGTCATTGACCAACAGGCAAAAGCAACGAATAAGATAAAGCTAAGATAAAGCTAAAAAACAGACAAAAAGCAAAATAAAGTTAAAGAGTAAAGATTGGATCCCAAAAAAAAAAAAAAAAGAGTAAAGATTCGGCAACCCAGCCAATCAGAGTCTTACAGTTCAAAAGAGAGAGAGAGAGAGTTACTGAGTTAGAGACTAGAATAAAGAGAGAGAGAGACATCAGAAATTTTCATTTCATATTTTTCATTTCAGAGAGAGAGAGAGAGAGAGAGAGAGAGAGAGAGAGAGAGAGAGAGAGTCAGAGAGAAAAAGAGAAAGAAATACCTTGAGGCCGAGCACCGAAGTAGCTGAGACGGTGAGACCGATCTGCGATCTGCGACGACGGGCAAGCGAGGAGCAACGACGACGGGCAAGCGATGAGCGACGACGACTAGACGAGGACGACGAGTGACGGAGGTCACGGAGCGAGCTGCACCACCGTGGGTTTGGTTTTCTCTGGGTCTGGGGTTTGGTTTGCTCTGTATTTGGTTTCTTTTTTGCTCTATATTTGGATTCTTTTTTTTTATATAAACACCTCTGTATTGCAGTGTTGGCTAATGGGTTTGGTTTGCTTTTGCTTTGTATAGAGTATAGACTATATTGATCTCTGCCAACAACGTGATCATGGTTTGATTTATGATTTGCTCTGTACTTTTTTTTTTCTTTTTGGGTGAGAATCCATGGGTTTGCTACCTCCGTATTATGTTGGGCTTGCCGTGGGCAGTGGGCTTGGCTTTGTAACCAATTTTTTTTTTTTTTTTTTTTTTTAAAGATTTTAGTTCAAATTTTTTTTTTTTTTGGCTTGAAAGTAGAACAAATATTTTTTTTTTTAAATTTAATTTGAGGGTATTCCTAATTTTGTGATTGAGGGTGTTCCTAATTTTGGATTGAGGGTGTTCCTAATATAGATTAAATATAATTTTTATTTTTTTTTATTTTTTTCAGGTCAGGGTGTTCCTGGGAACACCCTGACCTGTACGTGGCGCCACCACTGCACCTTTAAAAGGCTATCACTTTCCTTCATTACGAGAGAGAGAGAGAGAGAGAGAGAGAGAGAGAGAGAGAGAGAGAGAGAGAGAGAGAGAGAGAGAGAGAGAGAGAGAGAGAGAGAGAGAGAGAGAGAGAGAGAGAGAGAGAGAGAGAGAGAGAGAGAGAGAGAGAGAGAGAGAGAGAGATTCATGGAAATGTAAGAAGCATTGAAATTTCATGTTTAACCTCTTTGAAGATTTGTATCTTTCTTAAGGGTTAATATAATATACATTAGCAAAAAATACACAATGATAATATGAAAAGAAATTAAGGAGTGGATGAAGATACATAAAAATACACCATATTATGATATGATCATCTCACACACTTACGACCTACACCCATTGGTGGTTTTGGCTAGTAACTAGAACTAGTCAATTTGGTCAGGCATTATGTATGTCCTACATGTGGTGTAGATGATCGATGGCAAAGGCAAGAGGCAAACTATGATACGAGCTTCAAATTTGAAAACCAATTGGAAATTGAATTTGCCTCTTTTTTGTATGAACTTAACTAAATTTGAGACAATTTAGTTACGTTTATTTATTATTATTTTTTTCTATAGTTTCAGCCCTTTAGCCTTCCTATTTAAGCCCCATTTTCCATGAATTTGTAACCATGAATTCCCATTTGAAGATTCAGTGAGAACCCATAAATCCTAGCTAGAGAAAAACTCTCATCTATCTCTCTATCTTCTCCCTCACTCAAATGCCAATTCAAGAGAGGAGGTCACACACATCACTACCTCTAAGTTGTTTGTGTTAATTGGAGCCACCACAGAATAGCCAATGAGACTTGGAGATTACAATTGGAGCTCAATTGTGGATCTGAAGCTATAGTGGAAAAAAAGACTCACAGTGTCGATTGCTAGCAAAAGCTTAGAGGGTTCTGTATGTAAACTATATTGCAACTATCTTTTTAAGTGGATCATTTTCAATGTTGAGGCCGTTGAAAGATTTTTACACCTGATACTTATATTTTCCTTTGTTATAACACATTCACGTGTTATTAAATATGATTGTAATTTTTTGTGGTTGTGTTGTTATTTAAATTATATCATGCATACTTTTATATTTATATATATATATATATTTATGTGTGTGTTTGTTAATTGGTTAATCATGTATATAATTAGACCTAATTATTAGATTAGCATAAAATTAACTAAGTCGTAATTAATTTGGGGTCTAAATATCAAGAGTTTTTAATCAATACTCATTTCATTAATTATATATAATAATAAAAAAGATACAATATGTGGTTGATGTTTTGTCTCAAAAGTATGTGCCCTCTTTTGATTCCCCCACGTACGCACTATGAATTTCATTGCAACATATCACTACTAATTTTTTTTTATTTTTTTTTTATTTTTTATAATAATTTGGTAATTAAGGAAAGAAAAATTTAAACCCCAAACGTTTTTATTAAAAATATTTAAAAATTAAAAATTAAACCTCAAGGCTCACTTTTCATTTTTTCTTTGGCCCTATGCAGTGGCCAATGACTCTGAAGCTGCTACACACCATTCCAGGTTTAGCAAATAGCATGCATAAAGACATGATATAAGCAGAACCACTGAGCCACAGGAATTTTGCAAAAGAACTACAACCACAGGAAGTTATATGGTTGTGGAGCAATCTTGTTCAAAATATGAATGATTATTGGATCCTCCATTGCGATTTTTATTCCTTATTCAAAGTACGTAAACAGTATGCTAAAATATATTTATATTTTTTATAAAAAAATAAAGTTTTAAGAAGCTATACATAATAAAGCTGAACAAAAACACGAATGCCAAATACACACGTACTCCTTGGGTGTCATCATCATTACTATCGTTATTATCCTTGATGCTACTATTTTTGTTCTCATAGGTTGACCCCGGCCCCTAAAGTCCTCGCTGTTGGCCTCCTTCAACTAAGTGAGTGACCAAGTTAACCATATGCAAAACCCCACTACAGACCTAAAAAAAAAGTTTATATGGAAGTGTCACTCATTGCGACCGACTGCCGATTGGTTCATGCTTTAATTATTTAAGAAAAAAAAAGTGAAGCCCCACTATACATAGTGGGTTTGGTAGGTAGAGAATTGAATTAGAAGAGATGCTCTGAGGTTAATACCAAAATGAGTAATAGCTAAGATAATCAAATTAAAAAAGATTGGCCCCAGCCCCCCAAAAAAAAGGTTTAAACTGAACTAACTGATTCCACTTATTGGGTAGCAATCATCACGACTGACTTCAATTTCTTGCTTAAATAAATAAAAATTGAGATTCTCTGTATGGTGAACTAATGTACCCGATTGGGCCGATTCTGGTGGAGCCTTTTAGGTCTACTAAATCTAATCAATTCAAACAGATAACCCACGATTATTACTTACTTTCCAGAATTTATATATTTTATTCGATCATTTTCCTTATACCAGGTTTTGTTTTCTGTTGTATTTCCTTAATTTAATTAAAGTCGTATAGTTGTATACTTGTATTTGGGACTTGTTACTTTGGTTAGTCCTCTAGACCAAAATAAATTATTGTAGTTCTGGGGAATTCCCCTGTGAACTTATAATAGTTTTCTTGTTTTGTAACATAAGTTTACATGCCAAGAGAGAGAGAGTTTAGGAGCTATATGATTGCAAATGTTAGTTTCAAATGTATAAGTACGGGGTTTGAGAATGATATTTTTTATACTAAGACTTCATTGTTTTCGGTATTGTTATTGTGGGTGGTACTGGTATCTAATTAAGTCATATATACTCCCAAGACTCTACTTAGGTATTGAGTAAAATTATTCTTTTCTGTTTATCTGGTTTAGCTACAGGAAAAATGAGTGTGTAAGGAATATTAGGTCGGCTATAAAAGTGAGACCATATTAAGAAAGTTAATCAATTGTTGTTAGTCCTTGACTCTCTGTTACTTTTGATTTTTAAAAGGAAAAAATATATATTTCTTTCTTTTGTTAAGAAAATAAAAAAGAAAGATAACAATGTGAGCCATGTTGAGTTAATTAATACTAGTACGAAACAATGACAATCATTACCTTACCAAAACAATGTGGACCCATGTTCTCCCCGCAAGAAAGATTGAATAGTGTGATAGTAACGACAAATACTACCTTAGGAAAGACATGCTGATGGAATTGGTTGGTAGTGGTAGCCATTTTGGTTTTATTTAAAAATCAATGAGGTATAATAATAATACCACGAGGATTAACCCCACAAAAGTTCAAAATATTAGATTTGTTTTGGAATTAGGAGGTGTTTGGTTTGTGTAATGTTAGATTTTTGTAACATTACATTGTTATAGGAATATAAAATTACATTTTTTTGGTTTATTAATTATATCCCATCATAATCATTATAATTTTACAATAAATTTCTACAAATAACCTTTTAAATAACTTAACAAAATTTTATATTTCAACAAAAAAACCATAAAAATTACTGAACAAGTTTTTAATCACTTTCCCCCACTTTCTCACCAACCACATAACTCAATCCTCCAAAAACAAATTTCTTTCACTTTCTTACAATCCAAAAGGAAGAATATAAAAAATTAAAAAAAAAAAATTTCTCCCTTCACCCCTTTCTCTTTCTTCATGCCCAAACCTTAGCAACCCTCTCTTCTCCCAAACAAAATTCCAAGCCACTACCATCAGATCACTATGACTCCAAGCCAGAACAACAAACTTGTCTATGAAACCCCAACAATAACTAAGTGTAGGAATTTCTTAGACAAAGCCTTCATTTTTGGTGAGAAACTCGATGTGGAAGAAGAACGCTGCGACGAGAGCGAGTCAAGTGGACGCAGACTCTTAGGCCTCCTTCTACAATGCACCCATGGATGATCTCTACGAAAATCGTTGAGCTCTCATTGATTACTGTAATCGCTGAGCTCTCCTGACCTTACAATTCTTCACCATAGATAGACGTTAATGGAGTTTGATCTTAAGAGAGAGAGAGAGAGGCTAGGTTTGGATTTGATGAGAGAGAAGGGGCTAGGGGTTAAAAATAAATAAGGACAATTTTATAATTAAAATGTATTGGAAAGGTCAATCTCTTCAATTAAATAAATTATAACATTCCCATAAATAAGTAATGTAGATTTTGGTAATGTGAGCTTCTTTGTAGTCTTGTATTATCGTAATCCTATATATGCACACAAAAAATGAACAAAATACCATAATTTTCACATTACGGTAATGTGACCGTAATGTAATAAATGAACATGGAGCAAACCAAACACCCCTTAAGATGAAGAAGGAATGTGCATACAATAATATATATATATATATATATATATATATATATATATATATATATATATATATATATATATATATATATATATATATATATATATATATATATATATATATATGGCCAAAATGAGCATTTGCTCTTTTCGTCAAAACTTTCCAGTAAAATGCTCATATTCTAAAACTATCTAGTAAAATGCCATTATTTTAAACTTGATTTTCTAAAAATCGAGTTTCAATGAAAAACTCGATTTTTAGAAAATCGAGTTATGTGAAATCAAACTTTAAAAAAAAAATATATATATATATATTTATATATATATATATATACATGGAACTCGAGTTCCATTGAAGGAACTTGAGTTCCATGTAAAATTTCTCACATTACTCGATTTTCATCAAATCGAGTTTTCCATTGAAAAACTCGAGTTCCATTTAAGGAACTTGAGTTTCATGTAAAATTTCTCACATTACTCGATTTTCATCAAATCGAGTTTTCCATTGAAACTCAATTTTCATCCAATCAAGTTTTCCATTGAAACTTGATTTTCTAAAAATTGAGTTTCTAAATAGGGGCATTTTGCTAGATAGTTTCAAAATATGGGTATTTTGCTACATCTTTTGGGCGAAATGGGCAAATGCCCATTTTGGCCATATATATATATATATATATTTATTATTGAATTAATACAAATTTACTAACCTATAAGTCATTTCACTAAATTATGTGTCATTTAGGACAATTCAAATATTGCTACCTAAATGACATATATGATTGAATCCAATTCAGCATGTCATTTCACTAAACTATGTGTCATTCATAATTGTGTTCACTCTAGGTTGCAAAACTACATCTCATGAAGTTTTAGCAAAGACAAATGACAATATTTGGAGCAAATTAGCCTGCTCAATTTTTGGTTCAACCAAATGACTAAACTTGAGTTTTGGATTGGTCCACAAATAATTCTGGTACCACGCACTTTATCAGAACTATTTTAAGTGGCAGACTGAGTGGTAGAGAAACAATGATAAATTCATGTGATAGTAAGAGATAGTCAATTATGGCCTGCCAAATAGGATAGTTGTGATGAAGTGTGTGCGAAAATGTGTGATACTACCTAGAATTATTCTTGGCCACAACCTAGATTCAGTTTGGCCCAACTTTATATATTTTCTTCATAAGTTAAATCAATATTCTATTATAACTTATTATCTAGGTATTTATTTACATATTATTTATATTCATATACTATACCTTAAGGATGTTATCATTAAAAAAAATTTGTAAAAAAATTGTTAAAGGATGTGATCTACTAATTTGTTTACCTTTTTAATTTTTTAATTTTTTTTTTTTTGGCAAAATATTCCCAATTTTTAATCTAAATTTTAACTGAATCAATTACCAAAGCCTAAATGTTCATTCGGCAAAACATTTTTACCTTTTGTTTTAGTTTCCTTTTATAAAAAAAAAAAAAAAAAAAAAAAAAAAAAAAAAAAAAAAACAAAAACAAAATAACAAAATTAAAATTATTATTTTTGTTGAAAATAAGCTAATATTAATCTTTTTTGACAAAAAAATTAGAATAAAGCTATTAAAAATTATATTTTTTTTGTCTCATTTTTAACAAATAAGCTACCAAAAACTATGGGATTCCAAACAAATACTATATTAGATCAAGTTTCAATCTAAATTAATAAATATGCATCAAGTGCAAAATTCTAAAATTTATTATTTATTTATTGAGTACTGTAGCCTTAGTAGCTTGTAGATCTTTTTACATATATTTGAGAAGAGAATTTTACAGGATCATTTGGGACATCTAAAATATCACCCCAAAAGAGAGACAGATAGCTAGCCCCTCTCATTCTCATTTCTCATTTCTCACCCTAGGAAATGTAATCAATGTGATTCGCACTATATATCCATTTCCTGTCCAATCAAAAAGGTTGTTGTCCATGTACGATGATATCAATTTTAATGCGTGTTGAAAACGAAAATGGAAATGTCCTCTTCACGTACAGTCTTCTTCATTTTGATGTATAACTGTATAAGTCTTTCACAAGGTGTTCGTCTTCCTTTTCCTATTCCTCTTCTTCGCCAAAAAGAACAAGTGAAACAACTTGAAAATATAATTGTTCGCTTTTCCAAAGATATGTTCACTAATTACCACACTTCTAATTTCTTAAGCACTGTGTTTAATTTTTATTGTTTGTTTGTTTCTTAATTATACTCATACTTTCTTAATCAATGAACGGTAAAAATATCAAGAAGATTTTATCCTTCAAACTCTAAATTTATATTTTATAATATTTAAATTCATTGAAATATTAAATAAGTACAGCTTTTTTATTTAAATTTTATGCCCGAGTTAACATAGTATTTGATTTTTAATATAAAACTATTCTTGGTTTTGTTAACTCTAAGCTTGATTTTAATTTAGTCATTATAATTTGATATTTAAGACAAGATTTCTTTTATTTGTACATTTTTTTCATAAATATAAATGTTTACTAGAAAATATGCACATGGATATAAAATTTCTTTTATAAGAGAGAGAGAGAGAGAGAGATATATATATATATATATATAGAATAATAGATTAATAATTATTAGTAGTTTTGAATCTCAACATGCAAGAAGACTGAATTTTAATGAAAAAATACATTATGATATTAAAAAATTTATATAAAAAATAAAGGAAAAATTAACGAATACCGTAAAGACATTATTTTAGGAAATATCTTTAGAAACTTTTTATGCGAAAAGAAAAAAGCAATTGTTTTTTTTTTTCTTTAATTTTTTATATTTTCCATGAAAATGATATCAAAATTTTCTTAAAATTATTCATTAACAAATGTTCTAAAGACACCATTAATAGAACTCAACAACAAAATATTTAATAAAAAATATAACTCGCTCTAGGTCCCAAAATGAAGGAATCTGTGCCTGATATGGGTCTCATAAAATAACCTCCCTAGCTCCTCATGAGTCTTGCTAAGGCACAAATGCAAGTATTTTTCTCCCTATATATAGGTCTGTTTGAATACTGCTTATTGCTGAAAACTGAAAACAATGTAGGAAAATAATTTTTAAATGTGTGAATAGTACCATAAAACCCAGTTTAAAAAAAAATTTACTAAAATTTGTATTTACAAATCCTATAAACAGTACATGGAACCCATAGAAAAAATCCGCACATTTAAAGTGGAATCCAAACCCAGCCATAATTATGCTTCAAGTTGTAATGGTCGAACGATTTATAGATCTTGAAAACAATGCATGGCGTCATTTGTTCATAAATCATACCAGGCGTTTCTTTTTGCCTACCATAGACTATAGAACCTATAGACTACATATATATAGACAATGGAAAAGGAATCGAAAAGTACATAGGTTTTCTATTAAAAAAATAAAAGAAAAAGACTCGTCTATAACAGGAGATAGATTTCATTTTTATGGGCTATATAATATAATATAACACGAGATTAATTTAGACTTTGACAAACAGGCATTAATAATTACGTATTTAGAAAAATAGTTAAAATTATTATAAATTTTAACTACATAATACTTATAAATTGATATGACAAAATTTTTCTCAAAAAAAAATTTTTTTTTGATATGACAAAAATATATATGGTGTCACCTAAAATTTAGTAAAATTTGTAGTTTCAATAACATCACTCTTTATTTGTAATATTCCTAATTCCTATTATTTTGTATCTTAAAAAGAACTCCTATTATTTTAATGAATCATAATACTGTTTATATATCATAATATATGTGTCTAGCACAAAAACTGCACCTTAAAAACGTGGCTATATTATATCATATAACTATAGTAGCTGTAGCTGTTATCATTTTTGCTTGTAATAGGCGGTAGACAATGGAAGGCACATCGAAATTTCATTTATGAATGTAAAATTAATAAATAAAGAAAAAGAAGAAGAATTGAAAGAGTTGAGAGAGTAGTCAATTAATATTATCAATGATAAAGAGATGGGGGGTTGGTACATTGAATAAATAAAAAATAAAAAATAAAAAATAAAAAGGTAATTACCAACAGTAGATAAAGATCACCATCATGATATAATACGACAAAGTAAAAGATAAAGTTGCGAAGCGAACGATTGTCCAGTCCCACTAGGCATTGAGCACAGAAGAAGAATTGAAAGAGTTGAGAGAGTAGTCAATTAATATTATCAATGATAAAGAGATGGGGGGTTGGTACATTGAATAAAAAAAAAAAATAAATAAAAAGGTAATTACCAACAGTAGATAAAGATCACCATCATGATATAATACGACAAAGTAAAAGATAAAGTTGCGAAGCGAACGATTGTCCAGTCCCACTAGGCATTGAGCACACTTAGTTACATACATAAGTATGCATATGGCTTCCAAGGTTCCAACTCCACCATTTGAAGCCGTCCAAATTGAACAAAGCACGACAAATAAGTAATTAAGTAGCACAATGTTGGAGATAATCAAAAGTCAAGGGTCTAAAGAGATGAGCAGCTTCAGTCTCTATTAACTCCACTTGGCCTTTCAAGAGTTGCACGTACACAACCCAGTCACCGTTGCAACTTGGACTTGGCATTGGCATCACATACCCTGAGTCACCTCCCCATGGAAAATGGTATGACCCAAATATTGGCTTACCCCATCCAAAATCCACCTTTGACTCTGGGAACCTTTGCCCTGATGATACCACAAAAGCTGGTCCATCTTCACTCCCACTACAATATATCTTAGCCAACCCTGGCACTGGACGATGAGACTCCACCCAATCTATGAGCCCCAAGAAATGTTCCTTGGTCACTGCACCATCCAAGAAATCATGAACTTCATTTGCCACATAACTCAATGGATTTTCATCAATCTCATTTACTTCCTTGCCTCCATAAGGTATGGATAGCACATTTCCAAAGTAAGACCCCATGAGTGAAGCTTTGTCTATATCTCCATCACTTAACCTTGTCCTGCCATCCACAACAATGCCCATTTTGGTTACCTTTTTGTCCACATTGTTAAGAATAGCATGTTTAGCAACCATCTTCCACAAGAAGGCACTAAAGGACTCTAGTTTAGTCCTCCTGCAACCATTGGTTGTGGTAGCTAGTGATTGGAGCAGGTTGAGTTGGTCAGCCTTAATGTAGTATATGCGGCTAATAAGATAATCATCACCAGGTTGTGGGTCTTTGGGTGGAGGTAATGAGGTCACTGGAACATACATGTCGTTCAAAGATGGATGAATTGAACCAGGGCGTCTAGGATTGAGTAAAGAACGACGAAAACATGGCACCGTAGAGATGGGTTTTGACTGAGCCATCTCAGCCCATGACACAAGAAATAGGTTGGCCGAGTAGGCGTCTGCAATTCTATGGTCAAACGTGCACGCCACAACCAACCCACCACACTTAAGCTCGGTTGCCTGCATATTCCAAATATAAAACCAAAAATGTCAGTATCAGTATTATTTTTTTACTACGTGCCTTGTCAAACACTTAATATTTGAGTAATTCGTCCTTACCAAATTCATGTACTTGTTGCGTTTATTTGGATTGGTTGCTGTAATTTATGACTTTTGGTATATAATAATTAATATCAAAAGGAGCGTTTCTTTTTAAATTAATTTTATTCTTTTTTTTCTCTCCGAAATATGATTAATTTATGAGGTTTGTTAGTCCTACATATATAATAGATTCCATTTTTTTTATTTATTACAGCTTGTTTTTCTAAATAGTTAATAATAATTAACTATAGCAATATCACGTGTGTGAAAATAATGCCTTACTTTTGACAAATTCAATTAAAGTGAGTAAAAACAAAAAAAATTAATAATAATGTGAAATTTGATTCCTTTTACCAAACAAAAAAAAACAATATTAAATTTCATCTTTAACATAGACTTTATAGTCACGTGGAACCTACACATTATTAAGGAACACATATCCCACACATAAGATATTTTCTTATCAATAACAGTTTACCTTTCATTTTCCATACAAGCCAGGACCACTAGAAAATAAAACAATTTATGAGCTGTTGTTCAATATCACGAACCATATAATTTAATTTTCACCCTCAAAAAAAATATATAAATTAATTTAAATTAAAAAAAACTGAAAAAATAGAACACAAGAAATAGTAGCTAGGATTTGTTCAAAGCAATTATTGATCATAATATAGGGTCTGTTTGGATAGAACTTTTTTTGCTGAAACTGAAAATTGAAAACTGAAAACACTGTAGCAAAATAATTTTTAAATGTGTAACTACTGTTAGGGTAAAACGCGTGCTTCAAAAAAAAAAAAAAAAAAAAAAAACGCCGTATCCAAACTCCCTCATAATATAACCGAAGCAGCAAATTAAGGTGCTGCAGCCGGCATGGTTTAGAAACAAAGGCAGACTGAAACTACGAATAACTGTACTATCCAAATGAAAGATATCATTCAAAGTTTCAAAACCAGCAGTTTGGCATTTGGGAAGAAGCCAAAAAGTAAAACTCATCTTTTTGATATTAGTTTCTTGTGTGGGGACGGTACGTCAAACTTTGATCAACCCCTAATTTCGGATATTTTTGAGTTTGGATAACTTGGGTTCTGAGCACTATTCACAGAACTCACAAGTTTTTTAATGAAGGAAATGTAACAGCTAAACTGGATTCCATGAGATGCCTAAACAAAGACAAGGAGTATTTCTGATTTAAAAACAAATTAAGTAATACTACTTCATTAAAAGTGGTTTTAATTAAGATAAAATCTATTTTTGGTTTTGATCTATTTATTTATAAATAGATAATCATAAATAAAATAAATAAAAAAGGCATAATGTTTTTTTCAAAGTAGTGTCAAAAACTATTCTCATTTCTTATTATTTCAGATTTTTAGTTCATCGCAAAATACTCTACTGGCTATTAAAATTGAATTGTTTGCATGTAAAATTATGTGGCTAGCATCTTCCAAAAACACATTTTAGGGAGAAAAAAAAATTATATCCAAAAAAAGTTTCCAGGATTTTCTCCCTTTAAAGGAAAAAAAAAAGGTTCATTTGAGATGTATTAGGGGTTGGAGAAAGATTCACGTTATAATGTGATAGGGACTTTTTATACGCTAAGATAATTTTCGCTCTAGCAGGAGCCAAAAATATTACCGCTATGTGTGTGTGCGTATGGGGTGTACGTGAATACATTGGGAATAAGAAACACGTGACGAACCTGGACAGCGAGCACACCATGCTTCTTCTTGGGCACAAGTTTGCCTTCAATGGTGTCATCAGGGTTATACAAGTCGAGGTCTTTAAGCTCTGCCTCAGCAAAAGCTTCGACAAAGTCCACACCACGGTTATTGCAAAGAATCTCAGGTTCACCAACAGGGTTTGAGACCACCTCACCAGCAAAAGCATAGTATGTCACGAGAGCTTGGGCCAAGGCCTTCTTAAGAACCCCAACCATGGAGCCAAAATTATTAGAGAGGTCCTTTACCAATAAGCTGGTGTTCTTCTTGTAACAGAAAAACACACCCACATCAACTGGGGGTAGAAGCAAGTCTAGGTTGGATAGTGGTAGCCAATGCTCTTGCAGTGGCAGCACTGCTGCTACAACCTCCCTCTTGCTCACTTTCACATTCAACTCTCCTCCTCCTCCTTCTGAACCCATGTTTACAGAGAGAAAGAGAGACAGCTGTAAGAGACTATAAGAGAATAGTTTTGAAATATGGTTGATGGGGTTTGATAGGGGAGTGGATATATAGAGGCCCCTGTGTGGGACTGTGTGTGAGATTTTTCTTATTTAATCATTTAGTCAAGGTAGGCTTTTGTAGAATAGAAAAGTATTACATCTAGGAAAGAGCTATGCGACTACCCAAAATCAATTTGCACAAGCATCTTTTTTTTTTTTTTTTTGGATAAACTTTTTTAAATCTTTTCTTCTTATAAACATTTTTCTTCTTTTGGTAAAAGCGGAAATCTTTTAGCTAGTAAAGCTAGAAAATAGAAATATGAAATACAAGACAGTTCGTATAAATAAAAGAAAAAGGTAATCACGACAGTAGCTGATTGTTCAAAGCAAAGACAAAGCAAAGGCTTTGGCTTCTCCAACGTGGGAGTGGCACTTACATACAGCCCTTGCGATACCAACAAAGTAACTGCCGTGTTTAAAAAATCAATAATATAAACAAAGAAAGCAAAGGGTGTATAATTTAATTTGGACCCTTTCTGCGTATTTGTATAATTTTATGTACCTAGCTTAACAAGGACTCTCATCAACCAAAAAAATAAAAGACTCACTTTACTTACAATCACCTGAACGCTGGATTTCATCTAAACTTTGGAGGATTTCATTATCAGCTACACGAGTTTAGCAAGTGGTAGTGAACTTTAATTAATCTCCACCTTTTATTTAGTTAGTGGGCGATTTGACAATTTCTTATTAAAACAAAATGAGATTCCAGTTAAAAAAATATTGGATGTCACTATCAACTACACGAGTTTAGCTTATTTTTAGTTCTTTTTTAACTGGATATCTCCTTTTATTTTAAATACACAATAGCAAGTGATAGTAAACTTTAATTTCCACATTTTATTTAGTTAATGAGCAATGTGACAGTTTCTCATTAAAGCAAAAGGAGATTTCAATTAAAAAAGTACTGAAAATAAGTCAAACCCTAGCTACACTTAGACTTATAATAAACTTTTGAGTAGCAATTTTTAACTTTTGTCATAACTTTGATGTGATAAATTATGAGTAATTGTTTATTACTTTCATATTGTTTGCCAAAAATTTTTTTTTTCACAACAAAGAAATTGCATGACAATACTTGCATCGTCCATTTTATTATTGTTATTTTGTTGTCCAAAGAAACAATAAAAACTTTAGGGAAAATGCTAGGGACAAAAAAAAAAAAAACTTGCTAACATGCCAAGTTTTGATTAGACTAAATCACTTTTATATGAGTCAACCACTCACAATTTTTTATAACACAATAAGTCTAGATATGCAATAAATTTTATAAAAAAATATATTCCCTGATGTCTTCATGATTCAATTAAGTAATGTTGGTGAATACTAAAAAAAAGGCACATCATCAATTATGTGAATACTCAAAAAATTTGCAATAGTGCTACAGTGCAATTCTACATGTAGAATTGCACTGCAGACTATTGGATAAGTTTTTTAATCAAATTTATTCTCTCTCTCCTCAGACTTATCAACTCTCTCTCTCTTTCCTAACATTTCATCTCCCTCTCTCTATTTGTGAATTGCTCTCAACTCTCACTCTCTATCTTTGTGCTGGTGGTTGGGCCTCCACGCCGGTGGATCGGTGGGTTTTTATTATTATTATTATTTTTTTAATTTTTTTACTGTGATCGGCGGGTTTTGTGGTTGTTCTGTGGGTATGGCTGAAGTGGGTTGTGGGTCACGGCGTTGTGGGTTGTGGGTTGCTCAGATTGGTGATGGGTTTGGTGGAGATCGACATGGGTCACGACATTGTGGGTTGCGGGTTGCTTAGAGTGGGTTGTGGGTTGCTCAGATTGGTGATGGGTTTGGTGGAGATCGGTGTGGGTCATGGCGAGGTCACGGCGTTGGATTTTGGATTCCACATGGTTGGACTCTGGTTCTTCTCGGTTCTGCATTTTTTTTTTTCTTCCTTCCGTTGTGAAGCTGGGTTTTTTTTAATATGATTTTTTGTTCCGGTGGGATTTTGGTGGGCAGTGGGCAATGGTGGCGTGGTGGGCATGGTGGAGGCATGGTGGTGGTGACTAGGCAGTGGAGGCGCAGTGTTAGAGGTGGAGGGAAGGTACAGGCGCGTGTGAGGAGAAAATTGGGAAAAAACAAAAAAGGAAAAAAATATATTTATTGTGTAGATATATTATTTTAATGAATAGAATAAAAAAATAAAAGTTAAGATGCTGAGTATATTATAAAATGATGTTATAAAATAATAAAGTAAGTTTTAAGATTCGGGATGCGAATGCCCTCACTGCTAGATATGCCTGCTGTATGCCCAAGATACATACAAACTTATTTGGTCCTTTGTGGCATTCAAGGGCATAAGTGAAATGGGCTCATTATTATATTTTTATTTTCTTCTTTTCTTTTTGACTCAGAACTGGTCGTTCTTGTCACATCCTCAATTTCCGCTGCAAACGTCCTATGGTAGCTTTTTACGGTCAAATTCCACTGCCTAGACTTTTAACAACCATGCTTCCGTCAAATTCCACTGCCTAGACTTTTAACAACCATGCTTCCGACAAAAATGCAGAAATAGATCATAGAAATGGTACATTTCGAATATAGCCAAAGGGACATTTATTTTGACGAACATGGCCAAATGCATCATCATCACTTCAATAATTTTATACAAATGCATCATCTCACTTGAATATATGATGAATTGATGATGATGCATTTGTATAAAATTAAAATGACTCACTGGTGCGACTAAAGTCTATCATATGATATAAGTAATTATTTAGCAACGTGAAAAAATTAAAAAATTAAAAAAAAAAAGAAAAAAAAAAGAAAAAGAAGAAGAAGTCCGAATCACAATATACGTAAAGTACTTCCTATTTGGTTTTTATGTTGATGAACTAGTACTAATTAATGATCAGTTAGTACTATTTTACTTTTCTTAAGAAAGAAGTAAAGCGAATATATATCCAAATGCTGTAAGTTGTTTATCTTGAATGAGTAATCTACAATATTATATTGAATGAGTAATCTATATTCTATAGACAATATTTTTCTCAATAAACTTCATAATCGTTGGTTCTTATATAGGTCAATCGTTACCACTGCCACTCTATTCAAATATATATATATATATATATATATATATATATATATATATATATCATTAACATCACTTTATTATCAACCATTAATATTTTGTCACATAGATAATTGTAAAGCATTTTTTAATTTTATGCTATTTTGATTTGGGGATATTAGAAAAGTAATAGTAGAAAAAAAAAACCTAATTTTTTATCATATGTATTTAGTTGAGAGAATGAAAAAATGAGAGATAAAAATCTCTCTTCTATAATTGAAAAATGAGAATATGAATAATGTAATTTATATAAATTTACTCTCATATACCTATTAAATAAAATAAATAAATAAATAAATAAATAAATAAAAACTTCTAGATATGTATGGAGGGAAGAGAAATGTAGATGGGTAATTTACGATCAAAGGCCCTCTCCCTCCTTCCCTATTTTCTTCTCACTTTTATTTCTCCCATTTTCATTTCCCACTTTTCACCCGACCAAACTAAAGTCACTATTAGACTTATTGGTATTGAATTAGAGTTTTTCTACAAATACAGCAAAGTCTGAGTAAAAAAGTTTATAATAACGAATTATTGCGCAATGAACGTACTAGTACTCCAGTGGGAAAGGAATGGTGTGAGGAGTAAAGCTGCAGATATATATCCGAATGGTCATATATAGCGTTGAACTGGAAAGTTAGCCACAGGACTACTGTCATCTTGGAAGATTCGTTCCTTCATCCATATATATATATATATATATATATATACACATATTGGTAAAAAGGAAAATGCATTCAAACTAGAAATTTACAATAGTTTGCCTGTTTCAGTCAAAATCTAACAAGAGATTTGGACGTCCCTCATGCTGCTTTTAGTTTATAAGGTTATACAGCCAAACAAGTAGCTAGTGCAACAAAATTAAAAAAATGGTGCAGACGAAACTGACAAATGCAATAAAGCATGTTCGTTTCTTCTTGGCATTTTCCATATATAAAAGAAAGAAATAAACATGAACAATCTAACAGCACCATATATATATATATGAGTTGGTCAAATTAGGAGAGCGCTTCCTTGCTTGCACCACTTTTTGTGTCTGACCCAATTTAAAAAAAAAAAAAAAATGTAAAATTGACTATCTAAGTTTCTTGAGATTTTATTTCAGTCCTCTAACTTTACTTTTATTCATTTCAATCATCTAACTTTCAAGTTTATTCAATTAAGGTTTTTTCATTAACTTTGGTTATATGTTGTGGTTAATTTTTCAATTTTATAAATTTTTCTTCAAATTTTTTAAATTAAAAAAAATTCAATTAATGATTGAAAAATATTTTCTAGATTTTTTTTTCAAAAAATTTTAACAAAAGTTAACGAAAATGCCTTAATTGAATAAATATGAAATTTAGAAGACTGAAATGAACGAAAACAAAGTTAGAGGACTGAAATGAAATCTGAAAAAAGTTAAAATGTCAGTTTTGCATTTTAGCTTTCTTTCTTTTTATCCACTTTTGAATCTTTAGAGTATCCACAACAGTGGAGCTAAAAATTTAGCTTTTTAGCTCCACCAAAAGTTACTTTATCTATTTTACCTACATACATGCTGCAGCAGTGGATCTATTTTATCTTTTAACACAATAAAATAATATATCCATTATAATAAAATAATATATCCACTACAATAAAATAATATATCCTATACAATAAACAACAATCACAACTACCTTCAACTGCCACCGTTATTGCCACCACCGCTGCCGCCACTGCCACCGCCACCACATGATAGCAAATAATCGTCTAGTGTTAAGAAGTGATTTTTTTAACCCCAAATTATACTCATGTATTTTTTTTTTTACTAAAACAATTTCTCAATTATCATGATAGCCTATTACCGTCTCAATTGTCCGGAAGCAACCTTGGAACAATGTGAACTATGAAATGGAGGAACTTTATAAGAAAATATATAAAATAGAACACATATTATAGCAGGAACAATGTAGTCCATAGATTTGCTCACATACATAACTCAAACCAAATTACAATAAAACTCACACTCGCACAAGTTCCTATGACTCATGCTTCTCAACATACAAAAAAGAAAGTTTCTACGACTCGCCTTGCAATTGCCATAAATGTTCAATAAGGTCCGACTGGAGTTGAAAATGAATTTCTCGGTCTCTAATGCGTCTGTGCCTCTCAATGTATGACAAAAATTCATCACTTTGTTCACATAACACTTGCAGAGGAGGATTATCCACTCCATCATTTTGTTCATAATCCAAGTCTACCACTTCATTATCATCCTGCTCATCTTCAACAATCATGTTATGGAGAATTATGCAAGCTTTCATGATCTTGAGTGTTTCAAGATGGAAAAATCGTGCAGGTCCACGGACAATTGCGAAACGTGCTTGAAGCACTCCAAATGCACGCTCAACATCCTTCCTATATGCCTCTTGGGCTACTGCAAATAATTTATACTTCTGTCCTTGTGGAGCTGGAATTGTTTTCACAAATGTTGCCCACTTTGGATATACGCCATCAGCAAGGTAATATCTCATTATGTAGTCATGACCATTAATTGAGTAATGTACTATAGGAGCACGTCCTTCAGCAAGTTCATTAAATACATGAGATCGCTCTAACACATTAATATCATTATTTGACCCAAGCAACCCAAAAAATGCATGCCATATCCAAAGATCATATGATGCTACTGCCTCCAAAATAATAGTAGGCTCATGAATATGACCACAATATTGACCTTTCCATGCAGATGGACAATTTTTCCACTTCCAATGCATGCAATCAATTGAACCTAACATACCTAGAAAACCTCGGTGTTCGTCATGAGCTAACAATCTAGCAATGTCTTCATTGTTTGGCTTTCTCAAGTATTCCTCAGAGAAAACATCAATTACCGCAGTAACAAATTTTTTCAAACTTTCTAATGCAGTAGTTTCTCCAATCCGCACATATTCATCTATCAAATCACCCGATACTTCATATGCAAGCATTCTAAGTGGAGCAGTTATCTTTTGTAATGAAGATAAACCAAGTTTTTTGGCACTTTTTCTTTTTTGGACAAAGTAAGAGTCATGAGCTTTGATTTGAGATTGAATACGGAGAAAAAGAGAACACTTCATCCGAAATCTCCTACGAAATAAAACGGGTGGATATATTGGTGTGGGAGCAAAATAATCAAGAAAAAGCCTCTCATGGCCTACCAAATGATTATGTCAGATAGAACGACAACGGCGTTTAGGTTGTGATGTTTCCATAACAAGTTCTTCGATTATCTCATCTTCATCTGAGTCATCAAGAAGGAACTTGCGAAACAAATAGTGATTCATGGATGCAACCTTCAAGACAATTGGAAATCAATTATTACTATAGATGCAAGATTAAAATCAAGTGACATAAGCCACAACAAAATGAATATAACCAATTCACGCACAAGTCACAACACAAACACATACATCTAAAAAAAACAACTTGGAGATACTATGAATGCTCATTGTTCATAGATTTATTCTAAGACCTGTCATCTCAAAACCAAGCATATGATACTAGGAATGTTCAGTGAATAGAAATAATTGGATCAAAGACACTTATAGTGGCTATAACACTCATAGTGGATCAAATAATAGTTTCATTGGATCAAAGAATTATATCAATGCCTATCACAAGACCGAATGGAACTTAACAAAAGATAAAAAAGATTGCACTTCAAAGTCTTTGTTAGATTGCACTTCAAGTCACAACACAAATACATACATCTAGTTTAAGATTAAAGTCAAGTGACATAAGCCACTACAAAATACATAAAAGCCTAAGCTACATCCAAAATACAATTAAACCCATTAATTACGTGAACTTCGTCTTGCCATGATTTCCTGTTGGAGTTGTTCATAAAAAGCTTTTTGTGTTCTGGTTAAGCCACTTGTATCTATCATCATGATTCTCTCTTCCTCTAACCTTTCTTCCCTCTCAAATTTTTTCTTCTCAATCATGATTCTTTCCTTCTCAATCTTAAGTTTTTCTTCCCTACTTTCCTTCTCAATCGCAAGTTTTTCCCTCTCAAAAGACATTTTTTCCTCTTCCAACCGAGTTACATCCTCAATCAATTTCAATTTCTTGTTCAAATATTCCCCTACATCTTTTCCGGTGGCTTTGTTCTTTCAGATGGCCTTTTCGGCCTTCCTACCAATAGGTCTCTCAAAATTGGAAGTGTCACCAAGTCCGGACCCACAATCCCCTTCACCAATAGATATTGACTCCAAAGTTGGAGGCACGGATGATCTCGATCTAGCATTGTTAGGATCGGCAAACTTTGGTTGGTCCTTTAACATGAGCCAACAATGGTCAAGAAGAAAGGGTTTCTTGTGCTTCTCTAAATACAAAGCCTTCGCATTGGTAATCTAAAAAAAATTAAAAGAAATATAACATGATTAATATCTTCAAACTATTGGTGAATGGACATGTTAACACTATTGCAATATAATTTATACCTTATCTTCTTCAGTTATACCACTTTGATGAAGTGCGTTAACTTGAGTCATACACCCAGCAAACTTATTTGTCTTTTCACTAATCGTTCCCCAACGACTTAGCAAAGAGATAATAGTACGTGTGGTACCGGATGTGTTGTACTGCATTAAAAATTCCCAAACTTTTTAACGAAAGGTATTTTCTGTTTGTTCATTACTGTTTTATGGTATCAACACTAGTATTGAGTCATGCTACCACTAAGAGTTCATCTTCCTCTACACTAAAGTTAGAGCCCCATTTTCCTTTTGTAGAAGAGGCATTTTCAACTTGTGGTGGAGGTGGAGATGGAGAATCAGAAACTGACATAGGAGTATTTTGAGACGTTCCCAAAAATTGTGAGTCAATTTCTATATCCCCGTTCATGATACTCGTGATAAATGTTAGGTCTCTACGTAACTCTGTGTCCCTACGTGACTCCATAAAATTAGAAAGAAAAAAATATAAACTTCCCTACACACAAAAAATTCCCAATAGTACATGATTATGCATAAATACTCAATTTGACATGTAGCTTAATCTCATTAAAATGACCACAAGAAATCCTTTTTGTGTGCTTCTCTTTGTGGTTTTATGCAACACAACAAATTACAGAGACAACAAAAAATGTAAACTTCCCTGCACAAATTATAGAGACTACAAGAACTTCTATTACAAGAAAACCACACAACAAATTCCCGCAAACAGAAAATTCCCAATACATTCCAATACAAATACATTCTGTCCATTCCAATACAAATACAATCTGTCCATTCAGATGTTATACCCAGCAAAAATAGCAAAAAAATCCCATAGTGCCAAATCAAAAATCACATTCCTCACACAGTTCAACATCATTGCAAACAATCCAAAATAGTGCCAACTGCCAACACACCATATCACATAGCTATATTTTTCACATAACACCAAGTGTATACAAAGGTTTTTTTAATTTTACCGACAACACACCATTTTTCACCACAAAATAACACCATAAATGATGACACAAACCCAGAAAAATTAAGCCAAAACAACGAACACCCAAATGAAAAAATTCACTAATTCATAAAATAAAAAAAAACAGATGAAAAAATTCACTGACCTGACAACACACCATTTTTCACCACAAAATAACACCATAAATGATGACACAAACCCAGAAAAATTAAGCCAAAACAACGAACACCCAAATGAAAAAAATTCACTAATTCATCAAAAAAAAAAAAAAAAAGAGATGAAAAAATTCACTGACTTGAAGTGGATCGGTTGGGACGACTCGGTCTGAGGCGATCGGCGGTTGGGACGATGGTGGGTCGAGCTTTGGCTGGGACGACGGTCGGTAGAGCTTCGGCTGGGACGGCGGTGGGTCGAGCTTTGGCTAGGACGATGTTGGTTAGCTTGAGAGATGGTGAGATGGTAAGAGTGAATCGGATAGTTTCAGAGAGGTGAGATGGAGAGATGGGAGCTTGAGAGTGATGAGAGAGAGGACGGTGAGATGAAGAATAAAAGAATGAAAAAAAATAAACAATCAAGCATTATTTTAATTGGGAGTGCTGGATAAATTTTTTTTAGATGATTGCTATAGTGCACATCTATAGATAGATGTGCACTGTAGCAGTTCAGCTAAAAATTATTGCTATGCCTCTTAGTTCATGACTCAATCATTAAAAATATACTCTCTCCGTCCCACTTTTTTTGTCATGTTTAAAAAGTCAAACTTTTTAAGGGAACATCATTTATTGTTTTGTCTATCTTTTAAAAATGTATAAGTTTCCAAAACTACCCTTAAAAAAATTTATCAAAAAATTGAATTAGTAAATTAATAGGGGTATAATAGGAATATTAGTAAATTAATGACTTTTATTTTTAGAAATAGGACAATATTTTGGGACATTTTAAAATGAAATAGAGGAAAAAAAAGTGAGACGGAGGGAGTAATATTATACTATTCATTAATGTAAATATTGCAGCTATAAGGCATTAAGTAACAAGCAACTCGCCCCTCAAAAAAAAGTAGGCGAAAATGCACTTTTGGTCCCTACATTTTGGGCTTACTGTCAATTTGGTCCCTAAATTGATTTAGCTCCTAGGTCAGTCCTTGATTTTTAAAAATCATTTTTAAAATAGTCCCTGCCGTTAACCCAATGATAGAAAATGCTGAGGTGGCAAACGGAATGCACTGTTTGCTGACGTTGCTAATAAAATAATAAAAAAAATATTTAACATTATTTAAATGCCATGTCAGCATTTAAATTAATAAAAGAAGCCAACCCTAAGAAAATTTTATAAAAAATGTAAATTAAATTTTAAAAAAAAACCTTAAATCTAATTTAAACTAAAATCATTTCTTAAAAAATAAAAATTCATAATTCTTTTTGTTTTTGTTTTTGGTTAACCTCATCAGTTTTAAAAAAAATCTTCTACACTCTCTACCTAATCTCAAACTCCCTCTCTCTCTCTCTTCACCCTACACTCTCTATCCCCACTAAGCTCACAAGCTTAGCCTGCTTCTCCACCAGGCGCCGAAGCTCACAATCTCACAAGCAGATCACGCCGTGAACGTCGGTGACCGCTGCCGTTGTTGGCATCGGACGACGTGATCTGCTTATGAGTCTGCTGCCGTTGATATGATTGAGTCGGCACAGAACCTCGGGACGGAGAATCCGCTGCCGTTGTTGGCATCGGACGGCGTGAGAATCTTCGCGAAGGACAAGATTTTGTCCTCACCTGCAGCGGCGACGTCGTTTTGGCTCCTAGAAGGCTCCGATGGACAGTCGACGAAGTTCTGTTAGCATTAATAGGATGGAGGAGGAGCCTGGCAAAAACCTCGTCGGTAACCGGATCGGCGAGGAAATCAACTGTTCTGGGTTTTTTTTTTTTAATTTTTTTTTTTATGACGATTTGTATATTTTTCTGGATTTATGGGTTTGATTTCCTAGAGGTTTCAATGTTGATTGTTTTGGAATTTTTTGTGCTGAGATTGATTTTGAGTGGGTTAGTCAATTGGGTTTGTCTTGATTTGGAGAAGAACATGAAGATTGAAGTTTCATGTTCTGGGTTGGAGGTTTTTGGGTTTGACATTTTTCTGGGTTGGAGAATTGATGATTTTTTTGGGTTGGTTTTCTCATGTAGGTTAGGGTTTGATGATTTTTTCATGTTCTGGAGGTTTCGGTGGAGGATAGGGATTTTGTATGAAATTTTGCATTGTTCTGGGTTTGATTCTTCTTGGATTCGGGAAGAACACGAAGAACATGTTCTTGTGTTCTTACCTCCTGAAAAATAATGAAAGCAATAATAATAATAATAATAATAATAAAATTAGATTTAAAAGTTTTTTTTTAATTTAAAATCTGACATGGCTTTTTTTAATTCAGAAAATGCTGACATGTCATTTAAAAAATGTTAAATATTTTTTTTATTATTATTTTATTAGCCACGTCAGCAAACAGTGCATTATGTTTGCCACCTCAGCATTTTCTGTCACTGGGTTGACGGTAGGGACTATTTTAAAAACGATTTTTAAAAATCAAGAACTGACCTAGGAGCTAAATCAATTTATGGACCAAATTGACAATAGATCCAAAATATAGGGACCAAAAGTGTATTTTCGTCAAAAAAGTAACAAGCAACTTTTGTTTTGTATATGTATGTCTCGACAAACGTACACTTCTTCTTTTTTATCTTTATTAAATATTTGCATTTTTCTTTTTTCTTTTTTTGAGAAGAAAATATTTGCATAATTGGTATGACTTTTTTTTTAAAAAGAAATATTTGGTATGACCGTACGTAGCAGTTAATATTATAATATAAGCTTATCCTAATCTATAAAACTAGCTAGTGGGGGAATCTAAGTGGTTATGTTTATATATTACGGGGTTCACATCCTCTAGATTTCTTCAGGTACTCTATCAAATAGATTTCCTTAAATTTTAACCATTTTTTAATGATTTAATGGTCTGGATTATGCCATGTCAGTATTCTACTAATGATAATTTTAATTGTTTTGTTTGCAACATTATTTTATTATTTTAAGAGTACTGTTAGTGGAGTGCTAACTACCAAAATCTAAACCCTTAAATTATAAAAGAGTGGTTAAGATTTAAGAAAATCTATTAGTAGAGTACTCTAAGAAATCTAAATAATCTGAATCCATTACGGGCCGTAGTTAGTGCAAGTGCTGTGCATGTATCAGCCGGTACATGACTTATTATAAGTTCTAACTCCTCATTCATGAATTAATTAACAACAATAAAATTAAATTAAGCACTATTCACCTAACAATCGAATAATAAACTCCCAAGTCCCAACTAGTACTGAAATACAAAAGGCAATATGATTTTTTTTAAAATGGCCTAGCTATTTTCTACCAAATCTAGCTATCTGCCGCCCCCAGAAGAAGATTATATTGCGTCTAACCGATTACAAATTTTATATATAGCAATTTTTTTTTTTTTTTTTTTTTTTTTTTTACAATTGCTATATTCTTCTTCTTTTTAATTTATTGATAACATTAACTTTCAAATCATGACAGCTTCACCTTACCCTTCTAAAGGAGAGAATACAACATGCATTAGATGCATATTTCCTCCCTCTCACATGGAGATGGAGGAAGGAAACATACATTTAATGCATGGTATACCACCTCCTTCTAAAGAAAAGTTTTATTTGAGCTATAAATATTCCACATCAATATTTTATAGGGGAAAAAAACTATTTATTTTTTAATAAATTTTTATATTTCCCATAAAAATTGTATCAAATGATTTATTAATAATTATTCTTAAAGCACGAATTAACAGGACCCATGTTTTATTCAAAGGTATATAAGAAAAACCTTCAATCATTAATTAGAAAAGAATTGTGGAACAATAAACAACTTGGGAGAAGGCATTCAACAATAAATAAATACTTTCTCAAAAAAAAAAAAAAAGATGAATAAATTATTAAAGAAAAAAACAGGAATAAAGTCCAATGTGAAATGTAGTACTACAGCAGGAGTGCCCCTTATTATAACATTTACATGATTCAAGGCCTAGATAAGGTTCAACCAAAAAACAGTAAATAAAACAGAAAACTTTGGTTTTGGTTCAAAAAATAAAATTCCGAACCGAACCAAATCCGACCAATATGTATTAAATATTATTATGCACAAAATATTTCAAGAACACTACCACTAGTTTAGTGGTAAGACACGTATGTGACAACACTTGGCCCAGGTTCGAACCCTAATGGTAACAAGATTTTAATTTTTTCTCTCCTTATCAAAACTACGTCGTTTTATACACTAACTTGAAACCAAAAAAAAAAAAAAAAAAAAACCCCTACTCTCCACACTTCTCACTTCAGCCACCTCATTCTTTTCTTTTCTTCTTTGATTTCCATGGCCATGCCTCTCTTAGTCTCTCTTCTCTTTGACTATGGAGGCTCTCACACACCGACCTCCATAGTCCCTCTCACACATCGGCCTCCACAATCGCTCCAAATCTTCCTTCTGCCTCTAGCCTCCACATGCTAGCCTCCCCACAACATGATCATTTTTTTTTTTTTAATTTGATTTTGAATTGATAGATATTGAAAATCATATAACACAATGTGATAAAAATTTAATTATTAATGATGAAATGCAAATCGTCAGTCTTTGTAAGCTCGTCTAGATGGAGCTGGGTCCTCGTCAACGTCTCTGCAAAAGTAGAATAATGGCTCCCTTAAGGTGGTCACTAGTGTGGTGTCTGCCACCCCGTCTCCGATGCCAAAGTCAATATATGAAAGTCTTTTGAGAATAATAAGAGAATATGGGATGTCAGAGTATCTAGGAATACTTTTAGGTGAGTTTTCTTGTACTTGGTTTGTCTCTGATCGATTTGTATATATACAGCTTTGTGGTTCCTAGCCGTTGGGGGCCTTAATTGTGGCTTTAGTGCCCTTTTTGTAACGCCTCAAGGCTCATGAATATGAGTTTTGATGAGGCTTTAATGGTCTACCAACTGTTTAGTAACTGCCCAAGGTATTGAATGTTCTTATTAATGGCTCTTCGGTATTCGTCCATGTCGCACCGAGGTGGACAAGTACGTTTGATGAGATCGTCCAAGGAAATTATGTTCGTCAGTCCCATCAATTAATAATAATAATAATAATAGAGTTTGGTTCAAGTTACACCTGATACAACTTTAAATAAGGTTACATCACTCAATATTTAACCAAAATAAATCAATTTTGAATATTATGTTACAATAAGCAAATTGAAATGGCCACCAAATAAAATTGATAATTTTTATATAGCTAAAAAAAAACACACATATATATATATATATATATATAATTATATTTATATTTAACAGCTACACATGCTTTAGCAAAAAAAAAAAAAAAAAACAGCTACACATGCCTGCTGTATGCCCAAGATACATACAAACTTATTTGGTCCTTTGTGGCATTCGAGTAGACATGGCAAAACGGGCAGGTCGGGTCGGGTTCGGGTCGGGTCAATCGGGTCACGGGTCAAAAACGGGTCATTTTAAGCGGGTTAAAATCGGGTTCGGGTCAATCGGGTTACGGGTCGGGTCGGGTTGGGTCGGGTTGACCCGTATTTTTCACATGAAATTTTTTATTTTTTATTTTTTTTATAAAGAAAACAATATGTATTTGCCATTTGGATAGTTATGCAATATATTACTTGATGTAAAATGCATTATTTTGAATTCACTACTTATATCAAGAATAAACTCAGTTAAACTTATTAATATTTATTCAATAATTTTAAAATTATACAAATCCTAACATTGCTATCTAAAACAAAACAACACAAAGATAAGTAAAACAAATATACAAGTTTTATTTTTACACAATATCAACATTCCAAAAAAAAAAAAATTACAAATGACTTATTGGATAACTCATTTGATAAAGAATAAAAACATATAAGAAAGTTACAATTTTAAAAATTAATTTTATAATCTATCATCAATTGTGGTTGACACTCTATTTCAATTTGAGATATACAATAAAGTTTGATTGCTTACTTATTTATACCTAGTCTCTTTTATGAAGATCATATCATTGTTAAGCAACACACACTCTAGGAAATATCATAATTTATTTTGAAAAGCCGTTTATTTTGAACATAAATTGTTAAAAAATAGATCTAAGCATTCATAATTTATGCTAATTTGATACTTTGGCTTTACTATTTTCACACTTGTGAATGTGTCTCACACATATCTACAATTTTAAATATGTTTTTAACTTTACTGTAACCAGATTATCTTAGCATGTACTTTGCTATTTGATATCTAAAAATCTTTACTCATTACAGAATGCTCAACCTATTTATTTTTCAATTAATTTGCATGCAGTTATGTAAATGTATCAATTGTTTCCTTAAACGTTACAATAAACAATTAAACCAATATCGTCTTAATTTCACTATTTTTTTTACCAAAAAAAAAAAGTTTTAAAAAAATGGTTCGGGTTCGGGTCAGGTCGCAGGTCGGGTCAGGTCACGGGTCAACCCGTTTTTGCTTCGGGTCAAAAAAATCGGATTCGGGTCGGATATTTTTCGGGTCGGGTCGGATCGGGTCGGGTCAGAAAATTCTGACCCGTTTTGCTATGACTACATTCGAGGGTGTCAGTGAAATGGGCTCATTATTATAATATAATTTTTTTAATTTTCTTCTTTTTTTTTTTTTTTTTGACTCAGAAATGGGTCATTCTTGTCACATCTTCAATTTGCACGGCAAACATCCTATGGTGGGTTTTTTCTTAGAAGTTAGAATACAGGCTTTGAAACGTCAAATTCCGCTGCCTAGACTTTTTTTTCCTTTTTTCGTGGAACACGCTGCCTGGACTTTTAACAACATGCTTCCGACAAAAATGCAGAATAGATAAATAATACATTTCGAATATAGTGAAAGAGACATTTAAAATTGTAGTAAAAGATTTTTATTTGTTTAAAATTGCTAAGCCAGTACTTTGTTTAAATTTTTTTCTAACTCAACAATTTTAACTCAGCAATTTTAAATAGGTAGGAGTCTTTTAGTAGAATGGTAGGTAGGAATCTTTTAGTAGAATGGTGGACCACATCACTTGTCCACCATTCCACTAAAAGACTCCTACTTTTTTAATATTGCTGAGTCAATAATCAGTTTTTGTTTTAAAAAAATTCTAACTCAGCGATTTTAAAAAAATAAATTTTTTTAAGTAGAATAGTGAACCATTTAGCCTGAAGAACTTATAATTTCTCCTGTGCTTGCCCGTGACTTCCAGTTCAACACTATATAATTTGTCTTAGTGCCCGTTTGTTTTGACTTTTAGGGGCTGAAACGCACGTTTTGAAGAAAACTGGACATAAACGCACGTTTGGTTCAGCATAAACGTAACTTTTGGGTAAAAGTTGCATTTTGGGCCAATGCATAAAATGCGCAAGCCAATTATGGAGCTCTGGAGGTCCATAAACAAAAAGTCCATGCGCATTCTGAAGCTATCCGTTGGGCTCTTCCGGTAATTACCAAATTACCCTTGATTAAATCATCAGTTCTCACGCTGTCTCTCATTCCTCTCATCTCATCTCTTTGCTCTACCCTCTCAATAACAAATTTCCAAATCCAAACACAAAAAAAATCTATAACAAATTCCAAAATCAGCTAAGGAAAAAAAAAAAAAAATCAATCCCTTGCATGGGTGTTACAGACGATGTGCTAAGGAAAAAAAAAAAAAAAAAAAAAAAAAGAGGAAGAAGGACTGAAGGAGAGCTCTGTGAGTCTATGGAACATTCTGGGAAAAACAAAGAGCAGAAAAGAGTAAAGGAAAAAAAGAGGAAAGAAGGACAAAAAAGAAAAGAGCAAGGGTATATTTTTAGTGCAAGGAAGTGCTAAGAAAAAAAAAAAAAAAAAGGAAGAAGGAGAGTTGGAATGTTCTGGAGTTTGGAGGAAGTGGTAGGTTACAAAAGAGGAAAGAAGTAAAAAAAGAAAAGTGTAAGGGTACGTGTGTGGAGGAGAAAAAAAGGGGAAAAAAAGGAAAAAAGAAAAAGAAATGCGGTACGTGTGTGGAGGATAAAAAAAAGAGGGAAAAGAAAGGAAAAAAGAAAAAGAAAAAAAAGAGGAAATGATATCACAATATTTTCACAATAAATTTTAAGTGGTAGGTTATTATTAGCTAATATTGGTGAGAAAAAAATAATTTTTTTAGAAAGAGAAAAAAATAATTTTAATAGTACGTTTAAATTAAAATCAGTATCAATTTTTATCACAATATTTTCACAATACTTTCACAATAAATCTTAAGTGGTAGGTTATTATTAGCTAATATTAGTGAGAAAAAAATAATTTTTTTAGAAAGAGAAAAAAATAATTTTAATAGTACGTTCAATTTAAAATCAGTATCAATTTTTATCACAATATTTTCACAATACTTTCACAATAAATCTTAAGTGGTAGGTTATTATTAGCTAATATTGGTAAGAAAAAAATAATTTTAATAGCACGTTAAAATTTAAATCAGTATCAATTTTTATCACAATATTTTCACAATACTTTCACAATAAATCTTAAGTGGTAGATTATTATTAGCTAATATTGGTGAGAAAAAAATAATTTTTTTAGAAAGAGAAAAATTGATTTAAGTATGACGAAGTAGTTAATTTAAGTATGAACCAAACTCACATCCAAAAAAAAATTATGAAATAAACTCCCTTATATATACATTGTCCTTTTTGGTAATTTATCCCTCAAACTGCCACTTTTATAAGTGCTAGCCAAACACTCAGTTTTTTCAAAAAGCACTTTTTAACAGATTTTACCAAACACTCAGCTTTTTGAAAATGTACTTTTTCATTATGCACTTTTTGAAAACTCCATTTTTTTATTATGCACTTTTGCAAAAAGCTAAACCAAACTCACCCTTATTACTATTCAGATATATATCTGGAGCTTTACTCCTCACACCATTCCCACTGGAGTTCGTTCATTGCGCAATAATTCATTATAAACTTTTTTACTTCACAACATTTTTCCAATATTCTTATTTTGAGTGATGTTGAACTTAGGTATATAAATTTTATTTTATTCTTGTTAGTGTATAGCTTAGACTAGTTTAGCCCATTGAACTTAGCCCAGTATACTGTACTTGTAGTTTACTCCTTTTACTTGTACTACACACATACCTAGCCTATATAAGGCTCTCTATTGTACATTATTACATACACATCAAATACAGACTGTTCAGTATTTCTCTCTCACTTTATATTGTTAACATGGTATCAAAGCCATTCCTCTAACTTCCTGGTTCCTGTGGACATCTCTGGCATTTTTCTGCTGCCCTCGCCTTCATCCAATAGTCACTATCAGAAGCGAGTCACCACCGTCACGCCCACAGCCCCTAAAACATTCGGATTTCGTCAGTTTTGTTGATCAAATTGCCAAAGTCAAGGCACAGATTGACAGATCTTTTGATCTCGAGCAAAACCCAAGAAAGAGCTGCCAGAAACCACCTCACACGAGCCGGCTGAAGTTTCTGCCTCACGAGCACGCGTTGCCATGCACCTCCATGCGCCGTCCGTCTCTCACACGCGCTAGGAACAGAGACTTCACATGCTTTCCACGTGCCTGCTCCATTTCACGTACTGACACGTCAGCCCTAGGGTGACATCACACTGCCACGTCAGCACACGTCAGCATCCTGAGCCATTGACCTAGCCATTGACATTGACCAGACCGTTGACCGTTGACTTTTGACTTTAACCAAAGTCAAAATTTTTCAACGAGACCTATCTTGCTCAGTTTTTCACGTAGATTTCGATTTTGGGCTCCGTTTATTCATTTAAGGTCTCTAAATCTCATTTTTTGGTCATTTTCTTCATTATGGCTCAACAAAATGAACGAGATATCATACGTCCTATCACCATTATGTTGGATGGTCCTACTAGCTATCATGCATGGTCTCAGAATATGATTGTCTTTCTCAAGTGTCGTAAACTGTGGAGATATGTGACTGGTTCAATTCCTAAGCCAGTACCAAACCCTAAGTCCAAAGCCATAGCTGCTGAAGAGTGTTCTAAGACTGCTGTTACAATAGATGATTATGAAGACCACCTAGAGGAATGGGAGAGTATTCAGAGTAAGATCTTGTCTTGGTTTATCAATACCTCTATTCCCTTCATTCATAATCTTCTTCCTCGTCTTAAGACTGCTTGGAAATTTTTGGCTGATCGTTATAATTGTACTAATGATTCAAGCTTAGAGTTCCACATTGAATCAAAACTTTATCAAATGCGCCAAGAGACAGGTCAGTCTATTTCTGATTTTTCTTCTCAGACTTCTACTATGTAGGAACAACTCTCTGCTACAGATCCTCCACTAGTGTGTTCTAAGGACATTGAGCTCTTTGTCAAATATCGGGATCGCTGTAAATTTATGCACTTCATGATGAGTTTACGTGAGGATTTTGAGCCTATTAGGGCTTCTCTGCTTAGCCAGTCTCCTACTCCTTCTCTTGATGCTGCAATCAAGGAGCCCATTTCTGAGGAGAACCGTCGGCCTACTTATCACATGTCATCATCTGATCATGTATTGGCTATACCCTCTCCACAACCTTTCATTGTTGCATTCATTGCTCCTCCACAAATAAACTCTGGGCGTCCCACCTCTCAGTCTTCCAAAGGTACTCATTGCGAGTTTTGTCATGCCAAAGGCCATGACATCTTTGTTTGTCGCAAACTGCAGAAATTTGTGCAAGAGCAGAATAAAGCTTCTCTTCCTCGGGCAGTTGCTGTATGTCCTTCAAATCCATCGGTTCCTACAGGTCCATCTTTGGCTTCCTCACTTACTACGGCTGATATTGAGGCAATTGTTCAACAGGTTTTATCCTGCACTTCCACTGCCCTTTCTGTCACCTCAGGTAAACAACCTTGGTTTTTTGATACTGCATGTTGTAACCATATGACTCCTGATGAATCCCAATTTTCTGATAAGGCACTCTTAGAACATCCAATCACCATTTACATTGCTGATGGAACTCCTACGCTTGTTAGTCATAAAGGAACAATCTCTTCTCCTTGTTTATCCCTTAGTGACACTTTTCATATTCCAAAGTTATCCCTCAATTTGCTTTCTGTTGGTCAAATTTTTGAATTAGGCGTAGATCTTCTATTTACTAATCATGGTGTGGATGTGCAGGATCCCCGAACGGGTCAAGTGCTTGGGACAGGTTGTAAGGTTGGTCGCATGTTTGAAGTTCATGACTTGAAGATTCCTTCACAAGTTGTTTCTATAGCTGCCACCTCCTCACCTGATCTATGGCATGCTCGTCTTGGTCATCCATCCTTATCTCGTCATCAGTTGTTAGCTTCTCAAGGTCATTTAGATTCAGTTCAGTTTCAAAATTTTGATTGTACTTCTTGTCATTTTGGCAAACAAACAAAATTACCCTTAAATAAAAGTGACTCCTTTTCTTCTGCCCCTTTTGATCTTATACATTTTGATATTTGGGGTCCTGCACCTGTTCCCACTGAGGGGGGATCTAAATATTTTGTCATATTTGTGGATGATTTTTCTCGATATACTTGGATTTATTTGCTTCACCATAGGTCTGAACTTGTGTCTATTTACCAAACATTTCATAAAAGGATTGAAACGCAGTTCAATCGCACCATCAAAGTCTTTCGATTAGATAATGCTCAAGAATATAATGATAAATCTTTCCTATGCTTTTTAGACAGTCATGGTACCCTTCCTCAGCGGTCTTGTCCTTACACCTCTCAACAAAATGGTCGTGCAGAACGAAAACATTGTCACACTCTTGATGTTATTTGCACCCTTCTCATTTTTGCCGCTCTTCTTGAGTGCTTTTGGGGTGAGGCCGTACTCACTGCTGTGTACACCATTAATCGTATTCCTTCACCAACTACACATAACAAATCACCATTTGAGCTTCTCTATGGTCAAACTCCTAACTACTCCTCTCTTCGGGTTTTTGGTTATGCTTGCTTTGTCTCTCTTCCTCCTCATGAATGAACAAAGCTCCAGCCTCATACTCGTCTCTGTTGTTTCCTTGGTTATGGTGTATCTCAAAAGGGGTTTCGCTGCTATGATCCCATTTCTCATCGCCTTCGTGTCTCTCGTCATATTGAGTTTTTGGAACATCATCCTTTCACCAGTCTTCAGCAGTTTCCTGCGTCCTCTTCCTCAGAGTCTCCCATTTTCACTGATCTTTTCCTCCCTCTTTATCCTGAACTTGTGGAGGATTCTTCAATATCGGCTGCCTCTCCAGATGACTCATCTCTAGTTCTGTCCCCGGCATATGACCCGCCCGTCTTGGATCCTGTGGCACCACCCTCTCCTAAGTCTTTTGTTGGTCCTAAACTTCGTCGTTCCACTCGAGTAAGCATTCCTCCCTTTTATCTCACTGATTATCACTGCTCTTTTGCTCTTTCCACTCTCTATGAACCTCACACATATCATGAGGCCCATACTGACCCTCTTTGGCAGCAAGCTATGAACGAAAAACTAGATGCCCTTCATAAGAATCACACTTAGGATATGGTTGATTTGCCTCCTAGTCAGTCTGTAGTAGGTTGTAGGTGGGTTTACAAGATCAAGACCAAGGCTGATGGATCTGTTGAACGATACAAGGCTTGCCTAGTTGCCAAGGGCTTTACTCAGGAGTATGGTATTGACTATGAGGAAATATTTGCTCCTCTTGCTCGCCTTACATCTGTCAGATGTCTCATTGTTGTGGCTACTGTTCGTCATTGGCCTCTTTATCAAATGGATGTGAAGAATGCTTTCCGTAATGGAGACCTCAACGAAGAAGTGTACATGCAACCACCCCCTAGCTATCCACACTTAGGCAGTCAAGTTTGCCGCCTTCGCCGTGCTCTTTATGGCCTTAAGCAGGCTCCTCGAGCTTGGTTTGAAAAGTTTAGCTCAGTTGTTGCTCAGTAGGGTTTTACTTCGAGTCCTCATGACACTGCTCTCTTTGTCCGAAGATCCTTTGTTGGTATCACTCTTATTCTTCTTTATGTTGATGATATGATTATTACTGGAGATGATTCTGCAGGTATTCGCTCTCTTTAGCACTTCATTACTCAACATTTTGAGATGAAAGATCTGGGCACTCTCAGCTATTTTCTTGGGCTTGAGGTTACCTCATCCTCTAATGGATACTATTTTTCCCAGGCTAAATATGCTTCTGATCTTCTCTCCAAAGCAGGTATCACCGACAACAAGACTGTTTCCACTCCTTTAGAATACAATGCAAAACTCACACCCTTGGATGGTGAACCTATATCTGATGCTACTCGCTATCGTCAGTTGGTTGGTAGTTTGATCTATCTCACTGTTACTCATCCGGATATTTCACATGCCGTGGGTATGGTTAGTAAGTTCATGGATGCCCCTCTTTCTGTCCACTATGCTGCTGTTCTTCGGATTCTCTGATATGTCAAAGGCATACTTTATCATGGTCTTCATTACTCCTCTCGATCTTCTCTCGAGTTTCATGCTTATTCAGATGTGGACTAGGCAGGTGACCCGACTGATTGATGCTCTATCACAGGTTTTTGTTTCCTGTTAGGTACTTCTCTTATCTCGTGGCATAGCAAGAAGCAGGATGTGGTTTCCCGTTCCAGTACTGAGGCTGAGTATCGTGCCCTTGCCAACACCACTTGTGAGCTTGTTTGGCTTCTCTGGCTCTTGGCTGACATGGATGCTCCACAGCCCACTGCCATTCCTCTTTATTGTGACAATCGTATTGCTATCTACATTGCTCATAATGATGTCTTCCATGAACACACCTAGCACATTGAGATCAACTGCCACATCACTTGCTAGCATCTCAAGAAAGGAAATCTCAAGTTGTTCTCCATCTCCTCTGCTGACTAGCTTGCTAATATCTTCACCAAGACTCACCCACCTGGTTGTCTTCGAGATCTTATATCCAAACTCCAGTTGGCTTCTTCCTTGCCACCTCGAGTTTGAGGGGGGATGTTAGTATATAGCTTAGACTAGTTTAGCCCATTGGGCTTAGCCCAATATACTGTACTTGTAGTTTACTCCTATTACTTGTACTGCACACATACCTAGCCTATATAAGGCTCTCTATTGTACATTATTACATACACATCAAATACAGACTATTCAGTCTTTCTCTCTCACTTTATATTGTTAACAATTCTGACCTGTATGCCTTAACGATTCAACTTATGAAAATATTGAAAGGCTTTATTGTATATGTAGAAAAACTCTAATTCAAGACCAGTTAGTCTAATAGCGAGTTTAGAAAAGTGAGAACTGAAAATGAGAGAAAGAAAAGTGAGGAGAAAATAGGGAAGGATTTGTTGTATATGTAGAAAAACTCTAATTCAAGTCCAATAAGTCTAATAGCTAGTTTGGAAAAGTGGGAAATGAAAATGAGAGAAATAAAAGTGAGGAGAAAATAGAGAAGGAGAGGGCCTTTGATGGTAAATTACCCATCTACTTCCCTCTTCCCTCCATACATATCTTGAAGTTTTTATTTATTTATTTATTTAATAGGGATATGGAAGTAAATTTATACAAATTACATTTTTCATATTCTCATTTTTCAACCATGAAAAAGAGAATTTTATCCCCCATCTTTTCAATCTCCCAACTAAATACATATGATAGAAAACTAGAATTTTTTTTCCTACCATTACCTTTCTAATAGTCAAAATAGCATAAAATTAATAATGTATTTTACAATTATCTATGTGAAAAAAATATTAATGGTGAATCATAAAGTGGTGTTAATAATTGACCTATATAAGAACCAACGATCAAATCAACAATTATGAAGTTTATTGAGACATAAATTATATAGCGTTGAACTGGAAGTCACAAGCAGCCATAGGAGAAATTATAAGGTCCTCATGGTAGATAAGTGACGTGGTCCACCATTCTACTAAAAGACTCCCACATGTTTAAAATTGCTAAGTTAGAAATTTTTTTTAAATAGAAACTGATTACTGACTCAGCAATTTTAAACAAGTGGGAGTATTTTAGTGGAATGGTGGACAAGTGACGTGGTCCACTAGAGGAATGTATAATTTCCCCAGCCACAGGACTATTCAGCAAAAAAGAAAAGGCAACCATAGGATTACTATCATCTTGGAAGATTCATTCCTTCATCCATATATATATATATATATATATATATATATATATTGGGAAAAAGGAAAATGCATTCAAACTAGAAATTTACAATAGTTTTAGGGCAATTCTTGTTTAGAAACAAACTAGAACAGTCAAAATCTAACAAAGATTTGGATGTACCTCATACTACTTTTAGTTTATAAGGTTATATATCTAAACAAGTAGCTAGTGCAACAAAATTACAAAAATGGTGCAGACGAAATTGACAAATGCAATAAAGCATGTTCGTTTCTTCTTCGCATTTTACATAAATAAAAGAAAGAAATAAACATGAACAATCTAACGACACCATATCTGTGTTGGTCAAATTAGGACAGCGCTTCCTTCACTACAAAAAAATTGTCCTATTGCAGCTTTTTTTCCTGGGGCTTTTAAAAACCGCCGTAATAGAGGAGCCTGTAGCAGCGCTTTTTGAAACCGCTGGTATAGGAAATCTTATTACGGCAGCTCAAAACTGGCGCTATATATTAGGTTTATTGTTTCTTTTTTTAATTACTTTAATTTTTGAAAGCATCCTATCCCGGCGCTTCAAAAGCATTGGAATATGGTTGTCCTATCGTAGCGCTCTAAAAGCGCTGGAATAGGGGTTACAGATTTCCTTTACGTGATTTACCTATCCCAGCGTTTCTAAAAGCACTGTAATAGTGTTTACTCCTTCCCTTATGTGATTGACCTATACCAACGCTTTTAAAAGTGTTGGAATAAGGTTAACTCATTCTCTTATGCGATTTACCTATCCCAGCACTTTTAAAAGCGTTGTAATAGGGTTTACTCCTTCCTTTATGTGAATGACCTATCCCAACGCTTTTAAAAGCACTGTAATAGGGTTTACTCATTCCCTTATGTGATTTACCAATCCTAGCGCTTCTAAAAGCACTGTAATAGGGCTTACTCCTTCCCTCATGTGATTGACCTATACCAACGCTTTTAAAAGCACTAAAATAGGGTTTACTCATTCCCTTAAGTGATTTACCTATCCCAGTGCTTTTAAAAGCAGTGTAATAGGGTTTACTCATTCCCTTATGTGATTGACCGATCTCAGCGCTTTTAAAAGCACTATAATAGGGTTTACTCCTTCCCTTATGTGATTTACCTATCCTAGGGCTTCTAAAAGCGCTGTAATAGGGTTTACTCTTTCACTTAAGTGATTTACCTATCCCAGTACTTTTAAAAGCGCTGTAATAGGGTTCACTCCTTCCCTTATGTGATCGACTTATCCTGGTGCTTTTAAAAGCGCTATAATAGGGTTTACTCCTTCCTTTATGTGATTTACCTATCCTAGCGCTTCTAAAAGCGCTGTAATAGGGTTTACTCCTTCCCTTATGTGATTGACCTATCTCAGCGCTTTTAAAAGTGCTATAATAGGGTTTACTCCTTCCCTTATGTGATTTACCTATCCTAGGGCTTCTAAAAGCACTATAATAGGGTTTACTCTTTCCCTTAAGTGATTTACCTATCCCAACGCTTTTAAAAGCTCTGTAATAGGGCTTACTCCTTCCCTTATGTGATTGACCTATACCAACGCTTTTAAAAGCACTAGAATAGGGTTTACTCATTCCCTTAAGTGATTGACCTATCCCAGCGCTTTTAAAAGCGCTGTAATAGGGTTTACTCCTTCCCTTATGTGATTGACCAATCTCAGCGCTTTTAAAAGCGCTATAATAGGGTTTATTCCTTCCCTTATGTGATTTACCTATCCTAGGGCTTCTAAAAGCACTGTAATAGGGTTTACTCTTTCCCTTAAGGGATTTACCTATCCTAGTGCTTTTAAAAGCGCTGTAATAGGGTTTACTCCTTCCCTTATGTGATTGACCTATCTTAGCGCTTTTAAAAGCGCTATAATAGGATTTACTCCTTCCCTTATATGATTTACCTATCCTAGGGCTTCTAAAAGCGCTGTAATAGGGTTTACTCTTTCCCTTAAGTGATTTACCTATCCTAGGGCTTTTAAAAGCGCTGTAATAGGGCTTACTCCTTCCCTTATGTGATTGACCTATACCAACACTTTTAAAAGCACTAGAATAGGGTTTACTCATTCCCTTAAGTGATTGACCTATCCCAGCACTTTTAAAAGCGCTGTAATAGGGTTTACTCATTCCCTTATGTGATTGACCGATCTTAGCGCTTTTAAAAGCGCTATAATAGGGTTTACTCCTTCCCTCATGTGATTTACCTATCCTAGGGCTTCTAAAAGCACTGTAATAGGTTTTCTCTTTCCCTTAAGTGATTTACCTATCCTAGTGCTTTTAAAAGCGCTGTAATAGGGTTTACTCCTTCCCTTATGTGATTGACCTAACTTAGCGCTTTTAAAAGCGCTATAATAGGGTTTACTTCTTCCCTTATATGATTTACCTATCCTAGGGCTTCTAAAAGCGCTGTAATAGGGTTTACTCTTTCCCTTAAGTGATTTACCTATCCCAACGCTTTTAAAAGCACTGTAATAGGGTTTACTCCTTCCCTTATGTGATTGACCTATCCCAACGCTTTTAAAAGCGCTATAATAGGGTTTACTCCTTCCCTTATGTGATTTACCTATCCTAGCGCTTCTAAAAGTGCTGTAATATGGTTTAATCCTTCCCTTATGTGATTGACCTATACTAGCACTTTTAAAAGTGCTGGAATAGGGTTTACTCATTCCCTTATGTGATTGACCTATCTCAGCACTTTTAAAAGCGTTGTAATAGGGTTTACTCCTTCCCTTATGTGATTGACCTATCCCAGCTCTTTTAAAAGTGCTATAATAGGGTTTACTCCTTCCCTTATGTGATTAACCTATCCCAACACTTTTAAAAACGCTGTAATAGGGTTTACTCCTTCCCTTATGTGATTGGCCTATCCTAGCGCTTTTAAAAGCGCTAGAATAGGGTTTACTTATTCCCTTAAGTGATTGACCTATCCTAGCACTTTTAAAAGCGCTGTAATAGGGTTTACTCCTTCCCTTATGTGCTTGACCACGATCCATGACAAAAAGGGTCAAGGATCACACAGGAAATTAATCCAATCAGAGTGTACCCGCTCTGATACCACTTGTTGGGAAATTTAGACCCCAATTTATAGAATTAACAAATTTTAAACCCAAGTTGTTAATTAGATTTATTATGAATAAAACTTGTTAAAACAAACAAACATCAATATCATGTCAAAATCATGCGACGAAAAAATAAATAAGACAAGATATGATGACCCAAGAAAGCCAATGAAACAAACTAGTTTCATAGTAAAAAACCCGGGGGGAAATCTTCCCGAAAAGCAATTCACTATAGTAAAGAGAAGTTTCAGATCTAGTACAAAACCTTTGTCCCTAGACTCTACAATCCCCGTAGATGAACTCACAGTAGAAACCTTCTACCGCTTAGAACCTCTGAACTCTTCAATATATGAACGTCACCCTTTTTGCACGGATCCTAGTACGTGACTAACCAATGATGCACGACTCCCAGTACGTGACTAATACAATAACTAGAAGAAGATGTTAGCTGCAAAGTTCTTCACTTCATCAACAGTGAAGATCAAGAAGCACTTGGTTACAAAACCCTAAGGCACAAAGACGCAGTAGCTTCTTTCAGAGAGAATAAGGCATCGGTCACCTTTTGCATATGTTCTCCTTGTATTCTCTTATGTGATGACCTCTAAAATAAGCCTTATATATGTCTAGGGTTGTGAGAAAAGAAACCCTACACATACATTTCAGTATAGGCCGAAAATCAGATCTGGAAATCTAAATTTCGTAAATCTCGATAGATACCTTGATAGATAGCTATCTGTCGAGCTGATGCTCGATCGATCGAGAGGTGTCGAAGTGGTGTCGAGCCTATTTGTCGCGAGCTATTGAGAGGTATCGAGGAGCTATCGAGGGGACAAAAAGTTTCTTGATGATCGACTTAGCTATCGAGAGGTGTTGAGATTGCGATAAGAAAAACTGAGGAGCTCGACAGATAGCCAGGTGTCCAGAGGTGTTAAGCAGCTATCGAGCTTTAAAAAATCAGCACTGCTTCACTTGTTTCTTGAACAGATTTGCATGGCTTCAATACTAGGTGTCGAGCCTATCTGTTGCGAGCTATCGAGAGGTATCGAGGAGCTATCGAGGGGACAGAAAGTTTCTTGATGATCAACCTAGCTATCGAAAGGTGTTGAGATTGCGATAAGAAAAAGCTGAAGAGCTCGACAGATAGCCAAGTGTCGAGAGGTGTCGAACAGCTATCGAGCTTTAAAAAATCAGCATTGCTTCACTTGTTTCTTGAAAAGATTTGCATGGCTTCAATACTAGACTTGAACTCTTGTTCCTTGAAGTATTAAACACATCCTAGATCCCTATCCCATGTTGCACTGTAGTAATCCCTGCATACCTCAGCAAACTCCTTAGTGAGCCTAGCTTGCATTTCATCTACGCCAAGCAGATAAGACGCTTGCTTCTCAGCCTTGGCCGCCTCTTTGACCAGTTGAGCTGCCTCCTTGACTTTTTGTAGCTGAGCCTTGAGATCTATGACCAGTTGCCTTTGAGTGGCCAGATCTATCTCGGTGAGGTGAAGCTTTTGGCGTTGATCCTCAGCTTGCCTTTCCACAATCTTTAGACCCGCCTCAGCACTCAGGAGAGCTTGGTCCGCTGCCTTTAGCTTCTCAGATAGCTCAGCCTTTTCTTGTTTGAGGGCCCCCAAGGACTTCTCAACATCGGTAGGGGAGAGGGCCTCAGCGTTGGCCTCATTACGAGCATCGCCAACCTACTCCTCTGCCACAAAAAATTTATGAGCCACCTGCCCAAAGATAACTGAAAAATCACATGAGTAAAAAAGGAAAGAAAGAATGAAAATACAACTTAACGTCTAACTTCAAGGTTATGATAGATTGCTTACCATGGCGAGGTCCCTCTTTAGGGACAGAAAGAGGTCATTTTGCTTGAAGCACCTGTAAGCCTCCATGTCCCTAGGGAGTAAAAGAGGCTGCTCCAGGACATCAACAATATATCCTGCACGCTCCCTTTGGAAGTCTCTGATTGAGGTGTTCCAAGGGATGGTAGTCCCATCCATCTCTAGCCGAGGGGACCAAGTGCGTTGCGGCATGTGCACATCAGCCCTATTTTGCTCCTCCCGGCTGTCCACAGAGTTGGACCTTTTATCCCGGGTGTCTTTGGCCACCTTCTGTTATTTTGTCCCCTTCTGAGGGCCCACCTCCCCTTCTTCAAGGTCCTGGATCGGCCTTTTCTTCTTCAAATCAGGAATGGCTTTTAATCCGAGGTCGACGTGGAGTGAAGGAGGATGAGGGGGAAGAGTAGTAGGAATTTGAGACTTGGTGGCTTCTTTCGAAGTTGACACCTTGCTCCTAGAAGCCATGAGGTCTCTTAAGCTCTTGTTCCCCTGGTTCAAGGCTATTTCGTCTTCTTCTTCCTCTAATGAGCTGTCCGGACGGGCAACTACTAGAACCGAAGCTTGGACACTTGAATGCTTGTCAGGCTCGCCCTCGGCATCCGAGATGGGGATTACTCGTATTCCTTGAGTCTCCTCCTCTTCAAAACGAAACTTGTCAATTTCTTCTTCAAGCGAGGAGTTTGAGGAGGCGATCTCTTCCCTCGCTTTTGCTGCTTCGGGCAGAACCCGATGGACTGGTTGTACAATCAAAGGAGGGTTCTGTTGGAGTGGCAATACGACTGGTGGAAGGTTGTCTCGGGCTAGGAAACTTGGCAATGACACGTCAATATGGGCCAGCAGTGGGTCACCCGCTCTTATGGCATTGCCGATATCTTGGTATACCTCTGAGATTGGCTCAAAGTCCAAAATCAAATGTACGGCTCGCAACTATCTATCCTCACTTATGAAAATCTCAGACCTCAGCAAATAATTGAGAGCTGCGACGTTGGTCAGACTGAGCCAAGGTGCTACATGATTTTTATTTGCAAAAGTAGCCAAGGAGCAAAACATGGTTAGAAATTTAAGACCCATCATCAAAAGAAAGCAAAATAAAAGGGAAATAATGACATAGTTAGGGTTAAAGAATCTAAATTTCTTGTTAAGGAACCTAACTCTAAGGTATCCCACCTGGCTCTCCCTCTCGGACTGGGCAATGAAGGCCATCATGCTAGACTCCCGAAGCAATTAGGTAGTTGTCTTTCATCCCTTTATTAGATTTGGGGAGGCACGAGATGAGCCTAACAACGTCAGATCGGGACTTGAGGTAAAATCCCGCATTTTTAAGGGAGTGGCACTCGTACATGTGGTCCACATCATGCCAGGTGAGCCCCAAGCCCAGATACTCGTTGAGAGCATCAACGCTACCTAAGACCCTAAATAGTTTGGGTGCGCACTGGTGGGGGCATATCCTATGGTTGAGGAGGTAGTCCTGTGTTATCCTACCTATAGGAAGAGCATCACCCCTTTTATGAAAGCTATCATAGGGATGATGACTTCCCCCTCTTCTCTATGTGTCACTATTTGTTCTGGGGAACAGTATCGGAGGGCGACTTCCTGTGGTATGTGGTATGTAATCTTAAAGGCCTCTATTTTGGCAGGGGAGTCTACTAAGTGCTTAAATCTACCCATCTGGACAGGCTAAAAGGGAAACAACTGAAACTGGTAAATGAAGAAATAAGAATTGGAAGGCCGAGGAGAAAAAGAACAGTTTAAAGAAATAAGAAACTTACAAGAACTAAGATATGTATCAGTCCCTGAAACCTTTAGAAATATTTTCAAGGATCTCTTGAAGAAAAGAGGATGGTGAAGTTTGGAAGCTTAGAGAGTTTAGTGAGTTGGAATGTTTGAGATCTCAGGAGAACTGGAAGATTTGTAAAATAAGGGGAAAATGATTTCCCTCAAGGCTTTATATAGAGGGTGAAAACAAGTGGGAGTTATCCTGCTCAAAACCCAAGGAGAAATATCAACCACTGGATTAGCGCCTCACCGTTGGATGTAGGGAACATAACGCCGCTTGGAGTAATTAATGACGCCTCGCGGGCTTCTAAGTGTCAGTGGCAACGATGGGGCCTGCAAAACGGTACTCCTACGTGTGTAAATCAAAGGGCAAAATAATATTAGCGCACAAACAATCAAAACCCCACTTTTCTCCAAGGATGGGAGGGAAAAAATCGAATTTTTGAAGGGCTATTGTAGGGTTAAGGGCCCAAATTATATATTGGGCCTTGGCCGAGAGCATGAGTAGTCCGAGGAGGAATAAATGGTAATGAATGATTCAGGTTCAGGATTTAATGAGCAAGATACAAATGGAAAGTCGGTCTGAGGAGGAATAACTCCTCGAATACGATAAGTACAACTCAAATATGTATTCCAACAATCAGGGTGACCTTCCAAGAAACTTCATTGATAGGGATGTGCATTATGAACATACGAAAAGGAGGGGAACCCAAAAGTATCTAAGGGAAAGCTGCTACCACCTCATTGAATGCACTGTAACTACTTTTCTGGCTGCATTTATGTAGAGAAGACCCCTGAGCAGTGCTGCCTTGGCCACCACAACTCACAGAAAGCCAAAGAGGGTGTCTGATGGGACAAATACTCAAGTAAGGGACCAATAAGTGTAGGATCAAGATGATCCAAAGGGAACTATATAATGTAAGGGACCTTCCATGAGGAAGGGATCGGAAAAAGAAGAGGAAGAAGACTGTAGCAATCAAAATTGTATTTTTATTTAACTGTTATTGATTTGTATAACAAAATACCTCCTTGGACAGTGAATTCATTCAGCTCTATTTTCCTTGTTCTTGCTTGATCATCTTTTAAATCCATACTAGCCGTTGTCAAATTCATTAGGGTCTAGTTTTTTGACCCACTCTCTACAAATTTATTGTACTGGGTTCATTGGGACAAGATCCCATACCTCTTAGGCTTGGGCTGCAAAATGTGTCTCTACAATAAACAAATAAAAACTTCTAGATATGTACGGAGGGAAGAGAGAAGCAGATGGGTAATTTACCATTAAAGACCCTCTCCTAACCTATTTTTCTCCTCACTTTTATTTCTCTCATTTTCATTTCTCACTTTTCACCCGACCAAGCTGAAAGCTCGAAAATGTGTTAAAAAACACAAGAGCTGTTTAGACCCCCAAATTAAAGTTACGGCTCGATAAATTTTACACTAGCTTAATTCTAAGTGCGGAATAGTGTAAATGCAAGCAGATAAATACACAAGCTACTCTAATCCATAATCAAGACAGCACAGCAGTAAAATGGAATGTAAAAGAGTAGGGAAGAGAGATGCAAACACAAGATAACACGCCGATGTGTTATCAAAGAACTCGGCGAAAAACCTCTCCGCTGCCCTCCAAGCGGTAATTGATCCACTAGACAATTAGTTGGGATACATGGGTTAGCAAGAGACCCTCCAAGCCTAATTTACCCAATGTACCTAGGCCCTCCAAGCTCCTACTCCAACAAGGCTTTTTGGAACCATGTCTTGTCTAGCTCTCCGGATCCCGCAACAAGTTCCATGTTGCATCTGCCATCCTTGGCTTCTTCTAATACTTTCCAGCAACACCAAAAACTCACTTGACACCCTGAAAGGATGTGGTAAGTGTTTGGGCTATCAACCTCTCAATGGTATGAAAATGGAGAGGTAGGATTTGAGGAAAATCCACAAGCAATTGTGTAGAGAATTGTGGGAATAACAATCTCTAACTCTCAAGGTGTTTGGCTAGGGTTTTCTCTCAGAAGCACTCCTCAACATTTGTGGGTAATGTGGGTATAAATAGTGTAGGTACAGAAAGTGTGTGTCAAAATTAACAGTCTAGCAAAACAGATTGTCTCGCGGGTGTCTCGTGGGAAGGCCTTACTCGCGAGATACTCGCGAGACACAGCTGTCTTCATCCTGTCCTGACTCTTCGCATTCCAGCATGTGCAAGTCACATGAGTCACTTCGCGGGATGCTTAGTCGCGAGATACCCACGAAAACTCTTCAGTCTTCAATTGCTTGAGTCTTCACACACTCTCTCTCTCTATCACTCAACCCTTACAGTCAAATCCCACAATAAATACAGGGTACAAAAGATTGAATAGAATTACAATCAAATTTGGCACGGAATTAAAGCCAACAAAACATATAGTTGTAAATCACAACTTTACAATCTCCCCCTTTGGCAATAGCGAGACTTTCTGTATGAAAATGTGACTTTGAAATTTCCCTTAAGCACATTTCGTGGGAAGCTATAAGTCACAAGCTTCTCGCGAAAAGACCTCTGAACTAGTTTTTGAAGAAAAAACACAAAAATGCATTTTGAACAAAAACTAAAATCACGAAAGTATAAAATCACTTTCAAAAACATATACAACACTCAAAAAACTTTTTGGGTTTGATCAGCAAGTACTTGAGCATACACATCACATTTGAACATGTACAATCACACAAATTGGATAAGCATTAATTGAATCGAAGTCTTGTGTGTTGTGGGTGAGTATCAAATATGGAATAGTCCTTAGATCAAAGTGAAACTTCAATGATCAATTCAATCAAGTCATACGCAATTGGTACGAAATCAAGTGGACTATCTCAATTATAGAAATGAGCATATATGACCTCCCACAAGAGAATGATTACAGATCATAGAATCTTTTCATTTGGCTTCTGCATAAATCATAACATTTGGTCCTTTTTGGATAATACATCTCTTTTTGAGATCGGTGCTTGAAATTTTTGATATTTCAACTTTTATATTTAGCCTTTGGCTTTTTGAGTACCATACATTTTAAAACAAAAGTCGCTTTCCCTTTTTCCTAGTCAAATACTAGTATGTGCGACAGGCTTTTGTAGCTCATTATCTCTTTTCATTTGAAGATTTACATTTGGTGAGCCCTATAGCAAAAACATAAAAGTAAAGTAGGAAGAGATATAGGCACAAGTCTATCCAAGTATCAAGACCATCAAGACTATTGACCAATTATTCATGACAAGTTTGAAGATCTATTTACAACAAACACACATAGTTTTCAAGATTTCTCCCACAAAGATATATGTGCATACATAACAAACTAAGCTCGTAAATGCACTACGCCATTAGTACGATGGTACTAGGCCAAACTCACATGTGATATACATAACACAAGCGATCAAACTTTTTGAAGATTTTTCAATTTTTATGGGTTTTTGAATTTTTAAACACACTCAAAAATAGAACAGGAAAAGTAAGATCAATAAAAAACAGGTATAAACCAAAACCAAAAAAAAAAAAAAAAAAACGCTGATAACCAGAAGCAGTAGACACAAATAGAATTATGCATGTCAAGATGCATGAACAAATGTCCCTAAACATTGGAAGTATTAATGCATTGACATAATAGGTGATCATGCATGAGTACCCTTCTTCACCCACACGTCACGTGCGTTTGGGGTGATATTCCTATAGGATTGGGTACGAGTGTTGTGGCCTTCAAACCTTCTGGAGAAGCTTGCCAAACAGGTGGTGAATGCATCGATCATTTTCATCACATTCATCACTCTGGAATCACCATCTCGACCTCTTGATTGCTCAACAGCCCAATTCCTTTTGTAATTTCTTGGTCCTCTTGGCCTTTGATCACTTGCATTCTTTAATGCACTCAGCTTATGATAATTTGGTTTGGTGTGTCCTTGTAGTCCACAGTGATGGCAAAAATGGTTCATTTTAGGACCTCTTTGTGATCTTGGGAGTGATTTCCCTCTGGCTTTAGACCTGACCACAGATAGGTTACGGGGCTTGTTCAACACCCGTTGGTCAGTCACATTCTTCTTTTTCTCAACCTTTGCCTTCTCCATAGTAGGTGCAACTACAACTGGCTCTTTGGCCTTCACAAACTTCACTTCTTTGGAGATATTTATAGCTGAACTACTTTCTCCAGTGTATCCCAATCCGGTTTTGTCGAAGAAAGGTTTTTGATGAGAAAGGACTTCATCGAGCTTCTTGGAGGAGACTCGCTCTACTTTAGCATTGGCTTGAACCACTTCAAGCTTAAGAAATTTTATCTTTGAGTAGGCTTTGGTCAGTTCTCCATTCAATGTTTCTATTTCACATTTGGCCTTCTTATAACACACTAGAAGACTTCTATAGTCCTCCTCTGCCTTCTTCATCTTTTTAACAATTTCGTTGGCCACCCTTGCATATTCTCCAGACTTCTCAAGAAGGGAATTGTAGTTCTCTTGAAGGCCTGCTAAACTTTCATCTTCTTCAGCATCTGATTCTTCTACAATTCCCATGGATTCCTTATCACTATGCTCCCCAAGTTCTTGCACAAGCAAATTCAAGTCCTTTGAAGATTCAACATGAGCAATAGTCATAAATGCTGAGAAGTTCCCTTCTTTATCACAACTATCCTCCGAATCTAAATTGGAAGAGTTCGAATCACTAAAAGTTGTGGCATATGCCTTGCCCTTCATTCTCAAATAATTAGGACATTCACTCTTGACATGTCCATGTCCATTGCACTCGAAGCAAGTGATTCCTTGAATAGATTAAGGCTCCTTCCCATCTTTCTTCCTAAATTCCTTCCTATCACCCTTGGGAGATGAAAACTTCCCTTTGTTGAAAGGCTTCCCTTTTCGGAAGCTCTTTGCAAGGAATGCTACTTCCTTCTCCACATCATCTTCTTCGAAGGAGTTGTCCATTCTCTCGGTGATGGTTTTAAGAGCAAGAGATTTGCTCAATTTATGAGAAGACAGTCCTAGCTCATATGTTTGGAGAGATCCAATTAGCTCTTGGATTTTGATCTCATCCAAGTCTTTACTCTCTTCTATAGTTGTGACTTTTGCTCTGAAACTCTTCAGTAAAGACCTCATAATCTTTCTCACCACCTTAGAATCTTTAATCTTCTCTTCGAGATTGAGCTTGGCAATTACAATTTCATTGAGCTTTCCATAGAAAGAATTGAAAGCCTCATCATCTCCCATCTTAAGTTCTTCAAATCTGGTGGTAAGCATTTGAAGCTTCGTGTCCTTGACTTTCTTAGTACCCTCATAGGTCGTTTCAAGGATCGTCCAAGCTTCCTTAACCGTCTCCACGTGTGATATCCTATGAAACTCATCAGGGGACACACCACAGAATATAGCATTAATGGCCTCACTATTTGCATTAGCTAATGCAAGAGCTGCCTTGTCCCATTCGGACTTGGCAGTTGTGGGTTTAACATACCCATTCTCAACGGAATCCCATACGGACTCATCCATAGCACACAAGAAAGCCCTCATTCGGACCTTCCAAAAAGCATAGTTGCCTCCATCAAAGAATGGTGGGGCATTAAGAGATTGTGACCGGTCCATCACAAAGGGTCAAGGAACACACTCAGGTATTTAAACCACAGCGAGTGTACCCGCTCTGATACCAATTGAAGGCTCGAAAATATGTTAAAAAACACAAGAGCTGTTTAGACCACCAAATTAAAGTTACGGCTCGATAGATTTTACACTAACTTAATTCTAAGTGCGGAATAGTGTAAATGCGAGCGGATAAACACACAAGCTACTCTAATCCATAATCAAGACAGCACAGCAGTAAAATTGAATGTAAAAGAGTAGGGAAGAGAAATGCAAATACAAGATAACACGCCGATGTGTTATCGAGAGGAAACCGAAGAACTCGACGAAAAACCTCTCCGCCGCCCTCCAAGCGGTAATCGATCCACTAGACAATTAGTTGGGATACATGAGTTAGCAAGAGACCCTCCAAGCCTGATCTACCCAATGTACCTAAGCCCTCCAAGCTCCTACTCCAACAAGGCTTCTCGGAATCATGTCTTGTCTAGCTCTTCGGATCCCGCAACAAGCTCCATGTTGCATTTGCCATCCTTGGCTTTTTCCAATGCTTCCCAGCAGCACCAAAAACTCACTTAACACCCTGAAAGGGTGTGGTAAGTGTTTGAGCTATCAACCTCTCAATGGTATGGAAATGGAGAAGTAGGAGTTGAGGAAAATCCACAAGCAATTGTGTAGAGAATTGTGGGAATAACAATCTCTAACTCTCAAGGTGTTTGGCTAGGGTTTTCTCTTAGAAGCACTCCTCAACATTTGTGGGTAATGTGGGTACAAATAGTGTAGGCACAGAAAGTCTGTATCAGAATTTACAGTCTGACAAAACAGAATGTCTTGTGGGTGTCTCGTGGGAAGGCCTTACCCGCGAGATACTCGCGAGACACAGTTGTCTCCATCCTGTCCTGACTCTTCGCATTCCAACATGTGCAAGTCACATGAGTCACTTCGCGGGATGCTTAGTCGTGAGATACTCGCGAAAACTCTTCAGTCTTCAATTGCTTGAGTCTTCACACTCTCTCTCTCTATCACACAACTCTTACAGTCAAATCTCACAATAAATACAGGGTACAAAAGATTGAATAGAATTACAATCAAATTTGGTACGGAATTAAAACCAATAAAATACATAGTTGTAAATCATAACTTTACACAAGCCAAAGTCACTTTTAGACTTATTGGTCTTGAATTAGAGTTTTTCTACAAATACAACAAAGTCTTTGAGTAAAACGTTTATAATAATCATTGTTTTAAAAACCGGACCGGACCGGCCGGTCCGACCGGTTCAACCGGGAATCGGGAGCCAATCCGGTCCGGTTAAAAGCCTCAAAACCGGTCAATAACCGGTCAACAACCGGAAAACCGGCCAAAAACCGGTCAAAAACCGGGGTTGAACCGGAAATTAAAAAAAAAACGGTTCGATGACCGGTTCGGTTTTTAAAACCATGATAATAATGAATTATTGTGCAATGAACGTACTCCAGTGGAAATGGTGTGAGGAGTAAAGCTACAGATATATAATTATATATATCTGAATAGTCATAAGACATTAATTTTATAGCGTTGAACTGGAAGTCACCGCCACAGGACTACTGTCATCTTGGAAGATCATTTGGAATCGGATGTCCCCTCATGCTGCTTTTACTTTTATAAATAAGCTTATATAGCCATAGGCAGCAAAATTACAAAAATGGTGCAGACGAAATTGACAAATGCTACTAGTCATATCCATGACATAAATAATTAGAAAAGAAAAAAAAAATTTAAAAGGGTTGGTATTCCCCTATTCTTCGCTAGCTTTTCGAATTCATACAAATCACAAATGCAATAAAGCATGTTCGTTTCTTTGGCATTTTACATAAATAAAAGATAAATAAAAATGAACAATCTAATGGCACCATGTGTTGGTCAAATTAGAACAGCGCTTCCTTAATTTCCTTGCCTAGCCTGCACCACTTTTCGTGTCTGACTCTGACCCAATCGCTTTCTTTTCATCCAGTTTTTGAAACTTTAGTTCATTGACTCTATCATTAAAAATGTTCTACTATTCATTAATATATATATATATATATATATATATATATATATATATATATATATATATTGCAGCTATATAGCATTAAGTTTTTTTTTTTTTTGGGAGAAAAATACAATACTGAACCCACATATAGGGGAGTGAAAATCCGGGTTTAATATCACACAAATCACAACATACAAAAATCAGCAACTCTTGAATACTGTGTGAAGGCTTTAAACCCATTGGAAGACACACACTTGGATGATGTGAGACAAACCCACTTGATTGCTTTTTTTGCTAAAGACTCAGGACTGAACACACACTCGAGAGTGGGAACCGGGGTAGATATATCATATATGTATGTCTCGACAAATGTACTCTTCTTTTTTATCTTTATTAAGGGTCCGTTTGAATACCGCTTATTTTGCTGAAAGCTAAAAACTGAAAACTGAAAAGAATAAAAAAATAATAAAAAAGTTATTGGTCACGCGTTTGGCACTATTCATAAGCCTAAAATCAATGTTCATGGACAATGAACAGTGCTAGACGCGCATCTAGGAAAAAAAATGCAGAAAACACAATGCAAAAAACGCAATATCCAAACGCCACCTAAATATTTGCCTTTTTTTTTTTTTTTTTTTGAGAAGAAAATATTTACGTAATTGGTATGACTTTTTTTTAAAAAGAAATATTTGGTATGACCGTCCATAGCAGTTAATATTATAATATAAGCTTATCCTAATCTAAAAAAAATATATAAAATAAAAATGTGCTGTGCATGTATCTGCCGCTACTTGACTTTTTATATGACTTTTTATAAGTTCTAACTCCTCATTCATAAATTAATTAAAAACAATAAAATTAAATTAAGTACTATTCATCTAACTTTTCTCAAAAAAAAAAAAAAAAAAGAGTACTATTCATCTAACAACCGAATAATAAACTCCCAACTAGTACCGAAATACAAAAGCCAATTCAGATTAGAACATGTCTAAGTGGAAAGAAAGCTCTCAACCTTCCCCTCCCCCAAGTGAAGAAGAGGAGGACGCTCTTCACCGTAGCACTAAAAAGATCAAGGATGGACACACTTCTCCATTACCCAACTCCCCATTCCAAGCCCCCAGCTACAAATCTAAGCTGGTTGGACAGTTACCAGGAGCTTATGAAGTCGCTTTTAACCTCGTTGAGCAGATGCAAGAAGACGTCGAATCGGATTCTGAGGAAGAGAATGTGGATGATGGAGACGTGGTTCTTGCTCTCACGAAGGATGAAAAAATACGCATCAGATCCCAATGGTCCAAAGCTCTCATTATTAAGACTTTTGGCAGAACTGTTGGCTACCTTTTCCTTTCACAAAGAGTTAGAGAGCTGTGGGGCCTTGCAGGAAGACTAGACTTGGTTGACCTTGGCCATGACTACTTTCTTGCACGGTTCGAACTGGATGCAGACCTGGACCACGTTCTCAAGGACGGCCCCTGGTTTATTGGCCAGCATTTCCTAGCCATTAAATCCTGGTAGCCTGATTTCAAAGCCTCCTCTGCCAACCTCTCACAAGTAGCTATTTGGATTCGTCTCGCTGGGCTCCCCATTGAATATTATGACCCGGTGATTCTCAAGAAGATTGGATCAAAGATTGGACCTGTCCTAAGAATTGATGGACATACTGCGTCCAATGCCCGGGGCCGCTTCGCTAGACTTTGTGTCCAAGTAAGCCTTGATAAACCACTTGCTAAGAATGTCATCATAGGTAAGCTCCGTCAGCCAATCACCTATGAAGGCATCCATTCCCTTTGCTTCTCCTGTGGTCGGCTTGGGCACAGAAAGGATTCATGCCCTCAAACCATTAGAGAGCCCATCAAACGTTTCAACCATGAGCAAGAAAATCAATCGTCCCAAGAGCCTTCCTCTTCTCCATCTCCCAGCTCGTCTGAACCGTCTTCCTCGGACCGAGGTAGCTCACCTAGGGAAGCTGTGCCGGATGCGTTTGGGCCTTGGCTGCTGGTTTCCAGGAAAAAACCGAATCCCAAGGTTAAGGCTGGCACTCCTAGCAAGTCACCTCAGCCAGTTTTCCAGGCTCCTTTTCTGCCTACACGGAACAGTCCCATCCCTCATCATGTCCCCATCTCCAGCGTGGTTAAGGGAACTGAACCGGGTTACAATAAAGGTAAAAGGAAGCAAGACTCTTCAACTTCAACTCCAACTACTCCTACGTTGAAATCAAGTTTTAAAACTAAGTCTAAGGCCCCAAGCCCAGCCAAACTTTCTAAATCCCCAAGCCCAGCCAAACTTACTAAGGCCCATTCACTAAACCCCCAAGCCCAAGCCCATTCTCCTAAGGTTAAACCTATCACTCGGCCTAGCCAACCCACTACCAGTAACCTTAACCCTTCTGAACCTTCCTTAACCTTTGGTCATTCGCCTTTCTCCTTCAACGCACAACCCATAGCCGCTGCTTCTCCCAATCCTTCTCCTCAACATGCCTTGGGCAATCTGGCACAAGAACAAGATCGTAGAGCTCGGGGACAGGACGATCAAGACCATCCGTTGGGATCCGCTGACAGTTCTCGGCTGGACGGACAAGGAATTGATGGAAGCTTGGAGCTTCATTTTTCCTCTAACGGACAAGAGCAGGGTGGACGGTTGCTTGTCGCTGACGGATCCAGCTTGGCATTACACCCCCAGCCCATGGTGGCGGTTCACTCTGGACCGTCCGCCTCTGCTGCCTCCGGGTCAAACGACCTCCAACACCTCAAGCATTCTTTTGGAATCAGACCTCTCCGAAGCATCTCTCGACCTGATGGAGAGGGATCTTGTCCCCTTGGAGATATGTCAAAGGAAATACCTCACAGAAGAAGCCACGGGTGTGCTAATCCAAGGCACCCTTCCTCAACTGAAGCTCATCCAGACAATCATGGCGACAGCGAGCTTCACGCTCGGGACTCTAACCAAGCAAACGCGGTTGAATCTGCTGGAACACTCCGTGACACTGTTGACGGGAACTCATGTTCTCAAGGAGGACCTACGGCGGGTGGGATGGACTTGGATGACTACCAAGAGGGTGTCTGCCCTAGAATGTGAGTCCTTCAACCCTCATATCTCCCCCAAAATGAATATTCTGATTTGGAATTGCAGGGGGGCCATGAAACCCTCCTTTAGAAGCTCTATCCGTGATCTAACTAATTTCCATTCTCCTGGTATCATTGTCATTACTGAGACCCGTATTAGCGGTTCCAGAGCCAGCGACATTCTCCGTGCCCTACCTTATGACGGCATTCACACTACTGACCCTATTGGGTTTGCTGGAGGTATCTGGCTCTTATGGCGCAGGGACATGGTCGATTTGGATGTCTTGACTGCTACGGAGCAGGAAATTCATGCCATTGTCAAGGTAAACTCCTCTTCCTCGTCCTGGCTACTCTCTTCTATCTATGGTAGTCCTAGGTTTGCTGAACGATTAATTCTCTGGGATAATCTTTGTACCGTCTCCCGTCTTCATAATCTTCCCTGGGAAATTGTTGGGGATTTTAATGATGTCCTAAATGATTCTGAGAAGAAGGGTGGTAATAGGGTTAATATGACAGGAGCTACTGCTTATAGTAATTGCATGAGTTTTTGTAACATGGTTGACCTTGGTTTTTCTGGGCCTATCTTCACTTGGACCAACCGTAGAGATGTGGATGGGCTTATTCAAACTAGAATTGATAGGTGTTGGGCCAACCCGAATTGGTCTCTTACTTATCCTGAAGCTATTGTTACCCATCTTCCCCATATTAGCTCTGACCACTGCCCCTTGCTCCTTAGCCTCTCTAGATTTTCCAGTTGTAAAGCGGAGAGGCCCTTTAGGTTCGAAAAAATGTGGCTTAGCCATCCTGATTTTCCTCTCATTGTTGAAAAGGCTTGGGACGGGAACCCCATGCTTGACCAGGCAATCTCCTCTTTTGTTAAGTCTGCCACCACCTGGAACAAAGAGGTTTTTGGTAATATTTTTGTTCGTAAGAAAAAAATTTTGGCACGCCTTAACGATACTCAAAAAGCCATGGCTTCTAGCCCCTCGGCTTTCCTCATTGCCCTTGAGAAAGATCTATCCCTTGAGTACAACACCATCCTTAATCAAGAAGAAGAATTTTGGGCTCTTAAAGCTCATTTGAACTGGCAGCTTCAAGGAGACAGAAACACCACTTTCTTTCACATTAAAACCCCAATAGAATTAATCGCCTTCAAAACAGTGTCGGGGACTGGCTGGACTCGGAACAACAAATTATAGACCATATATTGGGTGGATACCAGGAACTTTATAAAACCCAGCATGCTTCTTCAGTTGATAACTCTGATTTTGAGGTGGACTGGGCCACTAGTTTGTCTGTGGAGGAGTCAAGGGTTTTATCTGCTAATGTCACCCCAATTGAAATCCACAATGCCCTTCTTTCTCTTAAGCCTTACAAGGCTCCTGGGCCGGATGGCCTACACGCGGGTTTCTTCCAGCATTTCTGGCCTAGTCTTGGGAATTCGGTCACTGAAGAAGTCCTAAATATTTTTGCTACCCAGAAAATGCCCCCTTACCTTAACCAGACTCTTGTAGTTCTTATTCCAAAAAGAATTGGACCCGAATTACTAGGGCACTTTAGGCCTATCAGTCTGTGCACCACGGTTTACAAAGTGGTTTCTAAGGTTATTGTGAGCAGAATTAGGCCCTTCATGCAGCAACTTGTCTCCCCCCTCCAAGCCGCGTTTATTCCCGGTAGGAAGGGTCTTGATAATATGATCATAACCCAAGAGATTCTCCATTCAATGGAAAGGAAAAAAGGCCGTGTCGGAGTTATGGCTTTAAAAATTGACTTGGAGAAAGCTTTTGATAGGCTGGAATGGAGTTTTGTGCGGGAAGTGCTTGTACATTTCAACTTTCCTCCAACCTTGATTGCTCTCATTATGGACTGCATCTCATCATCTACTGTCTCTATCCTCTTCAATGGAGGCAAGCTTGACCCGTTCACCCCTTCCCGTGGGATTAGGCAAGGAGATCCTATCTCTCCTTACATCTTTATTCTGTGCCTTGAGTACCTTGGGCTGCTCATTCATGATAAGATTACTAACAAGGCTTGGAAAGCAGTTAAAGCATCTAGAACCGGCCCTGCCTTCTCCCATTTGTTTTTTGCTGATGACCTTATTTTGTTTGGTCAAGCTACTCTTTCAACGGCCCATGCCATTGACGAGGTACTCAGCCATTTTTGCCGCTTGTCAGGGCAGAAAGTTAGCAATGGAAAATCCCGAATTCTTTTCTCTAAAAACACCCCTGACTTGATCAAGAATAGCATATGCTCCTCCCTTGGTTTCTTGGAGACTAAGAAGTTTGATAAATACCTGGGGTTTCCTCTCAAATTCTCCAACAGGGGAAGCAAGGACTTCGACTTCATTATCCAAAATATTCAAGGCAAGCTTGCTGGTTGGCAAGCCAATCTCTTTTCCTTGGCTGGAAGACGTATCTTAATTCAATCTTCTTCTAGTGCTATTGCTGATTATGTCATGCAAGGCGCTTTGCTCCCTAGTAGGGTTTGCCAAGAGATTGATCGTGCGAATCGCAATTTCCTATGGGGATCCACCCCTGATAAAAGGAAACTCCATTTGGTGAACTGGAATGCTATCACCTTGCCTATTGACCATGGTGGGCTTGGCATTCATGCCGCCCGGCCAAGGAATTTAGCTCTTCTTGCTAAACTGGATTGGAAACTCTCCACCGGTGAGAACTTGCCGTGGGCTATGGTTTTGCGTGCTAAGTACATTTCCAGCCGCACCACTTGCTCACCTTGGCTCTCTAAAGGCGCCTGCTCTCGTACCTGGGCTGCCTGTAAGGCTGCCAAGCCCACTCTTGATTCCGGTTTGAGGAAAGTTATCTCTTCGGGCATCTCCACCTCTTTTTGGTATGACTCCTGGACCACTCTTGGTGCTCTTAGATCCGCCATTTCTGGTCCCCCTAATCTGCAGGAAGATCAAATGCTGGTTGCGAATTTTATTGATGATAATGGAAATTGGTCATGGGATAATCTCTCCTTTGTCCTTCCCCAATCTATTTTGGATGCTATTAATGCTACCCCTATTAGCAGCTCCTCTCCTAATGAGGACCTTATTGCTTGGAAGCCATCTAAGGATGGTTGTTTCTCTCTCAACTCTGCATATTTGTTGGCTAAAGGGTTATATGTTTTGAACCCTCCCACTTTTTCGGCTAGCTGGATCTGGAAGCTGAATGCTCCCCAAAAAATTCTTATTTTCCTTTGGCTGTGTTCCTACAACAGCATTCCGGTTAGAGAAATGTTGGGTTCAAGAGGTCTAACCATTGATCATTCTTGCCCCCTTTGCAACAAACACTCTGAATCAATTATTCACATCTTTAGAGAATGCCAAAGTTTTGTCAGCTTCTGGAACCAGCTTGGGCTGCACTCTAAAGTAATTCAATCTTTTGGCCTGCCTTTTATGGATTGGCTTCATTTTAATTGCACTTGTAGCTTTACTTCGAAGTCTTTTGGTTTACCTTGGAAAATTGTCTTTATTTTTGGGATATGGACTCTTTGGCTAAATAGAAACTCTATGGCTTTCCGGGGTAAGCTTGTTAGTCCTGATATTGTGAAGCTTTGCATTGCGAAAGCTGCTGAATTTCACTTCCTAGTTCAAGGTACAAGGCCGCATGCCCAGAAAATCCAGCGATCTGCTCTCTGGTCTAAGCCGAGTGTGGGCTGGTTCAAACTGAACATAGACGCCTCTGTTCTTCCCTCCTCTGGCCATGCTGGTGGGGGCGGTCTTCTTAGGGACTCTACTGGTGCTTGGGTTCAAGGCTTCTCTAGGTTTATCGGTTCCTCCAATGTCCTCCTTGCGGAGCTATGGGCGTTAAGGGACGGATTAACTATGGCCTCTAACCTTAACATTGAGAAACTTATTATTCATGTGGATGCATCTGAAGTTATTAGTCTTCTCTCAAAGCCTTCTAGCACTAACCGGCTAACCAAGCCAATTGTGACTGACTGCAGGAACATTCTCCAAGTTTTCCAGGAGTACCGCGTGCAACACTGTTACAGGGAAACCAATAGAGCGACAGACTTGCTTGCTAACATAGGGCGCAGTCAAGATGTGCAGTTTATTTCTTTTGTTAATCCTCCTTTTGCTGTGTTGGAGGCTTTAGATTATGACTCTACTGATGTAAACAGGCCCTCTCGGACCTCTTTGGCTTTTGGTTAATTTATGCTGCATCCTTTGTTTACCAAAAAAAAAAAAAAAGAAATACAAAAGCCAATATGACTTTTTTTTTAAATGGCCTAGCTATTTTCTACCAAATCTAGCTATCTGCTGCCCCCAGAAGAAGATTATATTGCGTCTAACGGATTACAAATTTTATATATAGAAAAGTTCTTTTATAATTGCTATGTTCTTCTTTTTAATTTATTGATAACATTAACTCTCAAATCATGACATCAGCTTCCAGCATCACCCTACCCTTCCAAAGGAGAAAATACAACATGCATTAGATGCATGTTTCTTCCCTCTCCCATGGAGATGGAGGAAGGAAACATACATTTGATGCATGGTATACCACCACCTTCCAAAGAAAAGTTTCATTTGAGCTATAAATATTCCACATCAATATTTTATGGGAAAAAAAAACTATTTGTTTTTTAACGAATATTTATATTTCTCATAAAAATTGTATCAAATAATTTATTAATAATTGTTCTAAAAGCACCAATTAACAAGATCCATGTTTTATTCAAAGGAATATGAGAAAAACTTCAATCATTAATCAGAAAAGAGTTGTGAAACAATAAACAATTTGGGAAAAGGCATTCAACAATAAATAAATAAATTATTAAAGAAAAAAAAAACAGGAATAGAGGCCAATGTGAAATGCAGTACTACAGCAGCAGTGCCCCTTATAACAACATTTACATGATTCAAGACCTAGATAATGTTCAACCAATAAACAGTAAATATATATTGACTATTCACAACTACTTTGACTTTCAAGGATTTCCATTTGGATTAGAAACAAGAGCCACTTCAGGAACTTCTTCAATTCATTGCTCACTTCCTTATTTTGTAACCATTAATTGGAGATCCTTATTCCTTACTAATCGTTTCTTTGGCAGCTTTAATTGCAAGCTGCACCAAGTTGCGTCTCTAACGTGTTGGGTTTTGTAAAGTCTAGATGTATTTGATTTAGATTATGATCCGACTCAAAATAAAATTGCTACGATTTTTAATAAAAGTTTTTCTGAGGCTTAGTTCATGGAGCGAAGACTTAAGCCAATAGACCCAAGTCGGAGCGCTCATGGAGAAGCCTCCTTGGGGGTCTAACGACAACGCCTAGAAAATTTTTTGGCCTGTTTGTAACCCATTATGAATCCTGTGTGCAAGAAAGAAAAAATGTTAGTTTTGGAGATTAAAGTTTTGTGTTGTTTTTTGAGAGAAAAAACTGTACTATTGTATCTTGTATTTTTTCCTATGAAAAATGAAATTCCTACAACTCTGTGAATATAAACAAATTGTCGAACCACATAAATATTGTCTTATATGATTGATTTACTTTGATGCATTTTTTTTTTCTATTTTTGCATCTCACAGATCTAATAATTTCGTGTTTATTCCCTTCATAATGAGGAGATTGTATTGTCTAATGTCCTGTGAACATAGACATACACATAAGGAACTCATTGATGAAAGGAATAACAAAATTCTGGGAAAGAATCAACCTCAGCTATAAATTCAAGAAGTTTAGTTAGATTCACAATGAAGAAAATAGACCAGCATATAAAGGAAATGTTGAGATTATAATATCTTATCAACTTGAAGTAGGGAAATAGGACCCTTATCACCTCAATAGATGACAAATTATTACAACATAAAGAAAGTCCTATGATGCAAGAGTCAAACCACATGATAACACGTTATCATGCTTTATGGCTTTGGGGCTAAATGATGCTTATTTCCACCTACAAAAGTGGGGGTTGATGAAGAATTGTTCGCGACCGTGTCTTAATAATGCTATCTCACCTATCGATAGTAGACTGATTTAATGCCCATTTTTTCAAATTCAAATTGAACAAATGTGTCATCGGGTTATACACCATTTGTCTTTCATGTAACCTACGTACGTTTGGTTAATTAGGATAACACGATGACCATTTAAGCAGTTTAAAACTTCAGCCCTGGAATAGTTCCTATTTTTTTTTATGTCTGCCATCAGTCCATCCTAATTATCAGCTTTTGACAAATTCTCAACTGCATTGCAATCGATCACAATCATATATCAGTAATTCCACTAACTAACGTACGTTTTGATTAAGAAGGTTGACTAATCTTAATGACCAATTATTCAATGAAAGACCCTCCTTCTTGTGGGTACAAACCATGTTTTTGTTTCCAGGAACATCATTGTGAGAAATGTCTACCAAGGCCTTGAAATTACATGGTGTTACATCCTGAATAATATTAGCAACAATATTAGCAATTTAAAATAGCTCAAAACCATAAAAACCTAGCCGCACACCATAATCCCAACACAAGTCAAATAAGGAGTCTTTCAAACCATTAACCACAATCTCCTATTTCAAATAGAATTAGGTCTTTTGCTTTCCTAAGATTTTACAGACTCCTAATTCTGCTTGAAGTAGAATTCTTGATGCAAGCCCATTGTATAGGCTATCACGTGGGCTGGACCCGCAACATATGGTTCATGCATAGACAGCTCTCACAAAACTTTTGTGAGGTCCCAGACAGATATTGAATTTGTTAGATGCGTTGTGTGGCATGGTCAGAGTTCCACATGAAACATATATTGAGCTGATCCAGGCTTTATAAACAACTTTAAGAAACCTAAATTGTGACTAGAGTAGTACTTTTGGGGTATGGCATTCCTTGAGTTGTTACTTGTTATTACTTTTCTGTTCAATTAATTGGATGTTCTCCTTCATCATCCCATGCATAAGGTTGACTCATAGAAATGAAAAGTATCCACACAAAACATAACATATATTGTGGAATGGAATAAGACCCTCCACTATATAATTTGGGCTCTATATGGATAGCTTGGGTTCAGTGTTTTTTATCTTCTTGCCTTCTCTTCATCGTCCTGGTTTCTAGGGGAGGTGTCAATACTCAATACTGCTATCTGATTGCTCCTGGAGTTGGAGGAAAATTATTCAGTTGATGGGTGTAATTAACTAACAAGGCTTTTATTGAAGCCCATTGGGTAATGGAAAGAATATCTTTGTATGGCGTGAAGATGATGGGCCTTAGGCAATAGAATAATGTATGATGCTGCTAATTGCTCCACTAACAGATTTTCTTACATAAATGTTGAAGGCCATTGGCTGTGGCCTCCAGCAAGGTCTGATAAACTAGAGTAAAAGTTGAGAGCAAGTTGTGTGAAATGAGACTTGGTGGTGAGGACAGAGTGAGGGTGATTCGGAATCATCGGAGCTTGAGCAATTAGAGCTAAACGTTGAGAGCAGGTTGTGTGAAATGAGACTTGGTGGTGTGAAATGAGAGCAAGTTAATTTGTTGGTGGCCGCGCTTGGTATGGTTTTCTAAAAATATTCCCAAGTGGTCAAGCTTGGTTAATTAGCTATCAACAATAAAGCTTAGTTTTACAACCATGCATGAGAACGTACAAGGAAATTTGTCTTCTCGATGTTTGACAGAGCACTGCTAAATAAACCCTTTGCATTGAATTAGACCTCAAGTGGAATTAGTATTGGCAATTTAAAGTCCAGTTTAATTATGTGGCTCAAATTTTCAATTGGTAAAATCTAACACATAATAAAAAGACATGGTTTTAGCCGGTCGATACTGATCTATAAATATGGTAGTTGTAGTATGGCTATGACATCTCCGGCCTTGTTGAAACATACAATACAAGTACAATCTTCGGTTTTAGTAAGCTTGAATCCGAGGAAGTTCCCATAATGTTACGGATCAAGATTTGCAAATCAGAATGTATATATCTACACATATCATTATCACTAGTTTGGCTTAAATGTATATATGCGTGTGTGTGGTTAAAAGAACTTGGTAGAGCTGAGCTGACCACAACTTCCTCGCAAGTCGCCACATGGCAATAGAGCAAACAGTAAACACAATATATCTTTTTCTACAGATTAAGCTTTTGTTTTGCAACCCACGGTTTGGCCCACTGGGCTGATTCTTGTATTGTGGAAGAGCCCATCATTCTCTTCTGTGTCTACAATTTTGTTGGGAGTTATTAAGGGAAATGGATTGGGCCCTTCTCTCTCTCTCTCTCTCTCTCCTTTTCTTTTTTCCAAATAATATATATTTAATCAGGAAATAAATTCTTTTATTTATCCTTTAGTTATTCGAAGTTTGGAACCATAACAAACAGCAATAAGGGAATTTTAAGTCAATTAAAATGGTTGGTTTTAAAATAATATTTTTAATAAATATAAAGTTTCTTTTATTCTCAACAAATCTTCACATCAATGAGTTTTTGTTGTAAAATAAAAGAAATGGCAATACAAGTTAGAGAAATTACAAGACAACATAATATATGAAACTAGTTCTTCAAGAACACTATATCATCCATAAGTTTTTATACGTGCATCTCATATTTATAAAGACTATCTCTTATAGGCATGAAACCATAACAAGTAAAGCAATTTTAAAAATATCAGTCACTCACTGGATGATTTGGTAAGTAATTGAAAACTCTAGGGTGGAGAGGGAAATTTTACCTCCCAACTTTTGGAGGGAATTTTCTCCAACCCACTACGTGGCAATTAATAGTTAACAAATTGTGTGACCTATCCCCTCAATCAAATGATATAAAATTAATCGAATATGAATGAAAAAAAAAAAAAAATTACCATGGAAATCTTAATGGTGAGAACTAATTTATCTCAAAAAATTGATCAATTGATTGCTAGTTTGAAAACATACAAAAAATACAACTGGCTTGGCTGGATCCAGGCTTGGATGTAGATTAATGTAGATTTGATGATAAGCAAGACCCAACTCTTAAACCCGTATAGCAATGGTGTAAGATAGAGATAGGAATATAGTTGGTATCCACATGATCAACAGATCTAAACCTAAACCGCCCATCAACAGCCCTACTCGCATGGTTCAATGGTTTGGAATTTCAAATATATTTTTGTGAACGGGTCAAAACTCTTTTCTTTTTTGGGCATGGGATATCTATTACGGTCTATCATATGATGACTCCAAATATCATGACATGTAAAACATAAACATCATTCCGGCAATCATAAGCTCAACCAATATCTTCTAAAGAAAAGTTCAGATAACAGGATATACTCAACCTTGAGCTCAATTGTAAAGTCCCCAGGAATGACTTTATGTAATTCTTCAGTGGGCACATTTTTCGGTATCCTGTGTAGAAATAGCTTTGCCATTTCAGAATTAGGTACCTACAGATAATTTATTCAAAGACTGTGAATCAGCAGGATCACATTGGTAGGAATTAGAAATCACCAAGAATTTTATGTCCAACTTACATCCTCTTGAACCAAGGGAATAGCATTATCAACACCATTCTCTATCTTAGCAAGAACAAGTTTCATTGCAGCAGATGCATCATCTAGATAATTGTGTGGAGCACCCTTCTTTCGAATTTCATAGCCCAATACAGACTGTCAAAATCAAACGGAACAATTAACTATAACTGAAACGGCCCACAGCTGCTTGCCCATTACTCAAAACGAAATGCCGAAAGAGAATCCTTTTTCAAATCATATCTTACCTTAATTAATAATTGAATAATACATAAAGTAGGAATAACACATTAAGAACTTGCCTTGCACAAATTATTCAGAGATGGTCTTCTATTGATAGGTCCATCCGAACGCATGAAGATAAGTGCGGTGTCAATTACTCTTGCATGATCTAACTTTAGTGCTGCAACGAACACAATAATTATTAAACGAATGCAAAAATGCAAAGAATATTCCTTGCACAAAATTCAAAAAGACAATGATGGTTCAGTTGTCATGAGAGAGAGAGAGAGATAGATAGAGAGGAACTCCAATATCTAGTTATCATGCTTAGCTTACCTTGCAGGTCATTGTTTAAACTGTGGCCTACTAAAATTGTTCCCTTTGATAACAGCTTCTTCATGGATTTCTACAAAATGCACCAAAATATATTAGATAAAGAATTGATCTCAAAAAGTGCGAAAGCCAGCCTAATGTACCTGTACATCTGCCAATGAACAAGTAACTCCTTCCAAATCTCTTGCATTAACTCCAGTTATATCAGTTCTATAATCCGCAATAACTTTATTTGGCTTTACAAGTTCCTCAATTTTCACCTGCACAATACAAACTCACTAGAAAGATTGTACAACTAAGGACCCTTCGAAAGGCCTAGAAATTGTCAAACAAGCTAGCCAAAGTGAAGAGTATTCTTTTCCCTTGGGAAAAGAGAGGTGGAACAATGGGAATTACTTTTGTATGAAGAGAATGAACACAAGCCGAATTAATTAATACCTGTAAATTGCAATCCACAGCACAAACTCTCACTAAAGCTTCAGAGCCATCTTCAGAGAGAGCCATCTCACAGCCAACAGCAACCATTGCATTTGATCTCAAAGCCTTGGATTTTTTAGGAAGCTTTGTAATCACCCATCCCTGCTTCAACATATCCCACAAGTTATCAGGAAGCCAAGCTACATTTGAACTTGATAGCATCATTAGTTCCTCATTGTGTGAAACTATTTTTATACTTGCACACCACAACATAATTTAACTTTTATGTTTGTGTATTCATTATATAAATAATGCATCTCAAAACACCTATCTAATCCTATTTAATATAAAAACGTATAGGGTCAAACAGCAAAGCTCTTCTTAGAGACTCAAAGAGAAAACATGCTTCAAGGGGCTTCTGGTCACATCAGCTTACACTTTCTTTTCAAGATTTTCTTTTTTTTGATAGGTAATAAGACTCTCATTAAAAAAATTGAACATGTTCACGATGGTGAACACTCTGAACAAGAAACAAATACAATATAATCAAGAACTAAAGGAAATAAAGACTATGAAATCAGATAAAGAAATACAATTCATACACCCCCAAGTACAAGCCCAATGAAACAGAGTACCAAAGAGGAGCTCTTCTTAGAGACTCAAAGAGAAAACATGCTTCAAGGGGCTTCTGGTCACATCAGCTTACACTTTCTTTTCAAGATTTTCTTTTTTTTGATAGGTAATAAGACTCTCATTAAAAAAATTGAACATCATGTTCATGATGGTGAACACTCTGAACAAGAAACAAATACAATATAATCAAGAACTAAAGGAAATAGAGACTATGAAATCAGATAAAGAAATACAATTCATACACCCCCAAGTACAAGCCCAATGAAACAGAGTACCAAAGAGGAGAGATTTTAGACAATTTAATGTTCTTTCCTTGTCTTCAAAAATGCAGGCATTGCGTTCCTACTAAACCAACCATATTAAACATGCCGGGACCATATTCCAAATGGTTGAAAGATGCTTTCCAAACCAGTTTCTCCAGATAAAGAAAAAAGAGCTGACTGACCTCGGCATTACCTACTAGATCCCAAACACTGCAAAAGCTTCACACCATAAGGCATGAGAAAACTTACAATGAAGAAGAAGGTGATCCACTGATTCCCCATCATAGCAACATAAACAACACCTATTAACCAGATACTAACCTCTCTTAACAAGATTATCAATGGTGAGTATCCCATCATTAGTTGTTTTCCATAAGAAGAAAAACACCTGTTTAGGCACCTTTGCACACCAAATGCACTCTCAAGGAAAAACCTCAATGTTAGGACTAGATAACAGCTTATAAAAAGAGCGCACATCAAATACCCCAGATGTAGTCAATCTCCAAACCAGGTGATCATCCCCTCACCCCTTGGCATAGATGAATAAATAAGCTCAAAAAAGGAATAAACAGTGGCTGCCTCCCAATCCTGAGGACCATGACAGAAAAGTAAATTCTAGCTCATACCTCCTACTGAAGTAGATACTACTAAGTCAAAGACCCATGCTTCTTTAGATAGAGAGCAAGCAAACATAGGAGGAAAGAGTTCCTTCAAGGGAATAGGCCCACTCCATGGATCATGCCAAAAACTAACACGGTAACCCTCCCCCACATTATACATAATCTGTCTAAAGAACTTCTCTGATACTTCCTTAATACTCCTCCACATCCCACACCCAAGATTATAAATTGTTACAGTAGCGTATTCCATGCCAGAGAAAACTTAAATTAGCATTTATTAGTTCATCTTTGCTCCCTAAGATATTCTGACCATAATCTACCCATAGTTAGCAATAAGGAATGTATAGGAAGTAAATGCAGCAACTGAGATTACCTAAGAAAGGTAATAATGAATAATAGGTGCTGTAGGAATGCCCGAAAATGACCTTTTAATATGAAAGAAGTGCATAAGAAAATAGTTTGAAAAGTAAAAAGGTATAAAGATTTTATTATTATTATAAGTTTTGATAAGTAGGAAAAATAAGCAAACATTATGATAACAAACCTCATCATTTGATGGGAACGAATAATGCAGCAGGTAATGAGGGTGTTCAAGAGTTAAACGAACCAGTCTCTGCACTGCCAGTGTCACAAGTTATCAAGATATGCCAAACAGCAAAGAACATTCAATTTAAAGTTACAGGAAAAAAGAAAGAAAAAGACGGGGAATGCAAGAGAATAACTTATATCTAGAAATTTGATGATAACTTAAGCCTTATATGTAATGAGAGAATAATAGCAAACTAAAACAGAATCTGGTAGTCATTCAGCCACTGATCATGGAATCAATAGATGATACTATTGTGGTTAATTTGGACAATACATTGTTGATATAGAATAAGTGCTTTGAAATGGACATGATAATTACAACTGAGTTTTTTTAGTATCAACATCATATAATTACATTGAAGGGTTTTGTTGCAAAATCAAGCAAAGAACATTAAAATAAATAAATAAATAAAAGCTCAATTTACACATTTGCTTACAGTTTAGAACTTTAAACAAATGAGAGTTTTCAAAATACCAGGAATGCGACAGGCATATTATAACGGGGGGAAAAGCTTATTAAACGAAGACATGGAAAGCATGAAAGAGCTACCAATCTAGGCTTCTAGCCATAATTAAAACACATTTAATCAGACATATAATAATAAAAGAAGAGGAATTTATAATAATATGAGCCAGACAAAGTGTCCATTTGAATGAACTTATTTCATCAGTTTATTGAGGCTAGTTTGTTTATTGTGTAAAAGTACATCTATACCCATATAAAATTATTGCTAAGTTAAACATTTACCCAATTGAGCTAGAGCTCATCAGCAAAGTATACAGCCATACCTTGAAAAAGGTGATGTTTTAAAAAGCTATACATTCCATTTCAAGATAAAAATAAACTGAAACAAATGAACCCAAGTGTCCTACTACAACTATAAACCCAACCCACCAGATATTGGTGTACAGACCCCTTTTCTTCTAAATTTTGACAGAGAGAATTAGTACAAGTACACAAGTACTAGACTACTAGTAGAATAGCAAAAATGCATTCTTCAAAGCCTCAAGGGATAACTAAACCATACCTGCTCAGGTATTTCATTATCTGGAGATATGTTTGTAAATTGCCACACTACGTCACGCTTTAAATGGCATTGCATTACTTTAGCAAAAAACTGAAAACAGGGAAAAACATAAGAGTCATTGTCTTTATAAAATCTCAAATACAAGTAGTAAAGAAAAAATAAATTCCCAAAAAAAAAAAAAAAAAACACTACCTTGAGATGATTTTCTTCAACAAAAGTCTTAAGAAAAGCTGCCAAAACATCATTGGATTTCCTGGTAGGATCACTCAAGCTATTCCCAAGCTTCCTATCATGAACTTTCAAGAATTCCTTCCAATCTCCTTTAGTACCCTTCATTCCTTGTTTTTGGGCCAACATCATCATTTCAATAAGGACCTATTCACATCCACATTTATTAGAAAAACAAATAAATTAAATTAGATATGAACATATAGCAACAAAAGTCTTAATACTTGGGTTTTTTTTTTTTTTTTTTCTAAATGACTTCCAACAAAGTTGAGACACAACACAACCACATGTTGTCTTGTTCCTTAATCTAATAAAAAGTGTTACTAGTTTACTAGTTGGGGTGAGTTATAAACAGTTGGTCAACACAAAAGAATATATATATCTATCTGATTAGCACCAGGAATTTTTCGGTCTAACTCATTGAAAAAAAAAAAACAAGCAAAGTGATTGAGAGAGTAAATGGGGGGTGTCACCTTTTTCTCTGCGTTGTCAAATAATTGCTCCATTGGGAGAAGAGTGAAACGGCTGATAAGGGTGGTCTGAATTTCTGGGGCAGCAGCTCTTCATGATGTGAGGAGAGAAAAGTCGGTGAGGGGTTAAGCTTAATTTCCCAGCTTAATAACCCAGCCATTAAATTGGTTTTTTTTTAAGTAATAATTAAACTTCACCCACGTGTGGTTTGACACTTGGTTCATTCAGTTACTACTCCGTAACCCATCTCCCTATCTGAGGTTACTCTAACACGTTTTTTATCAAAATCAAAACAAAAAACAGATCAAACACTCCTCTCCCTCAAAACACACTCTCATCCACGCTTGCTCACCCATCTGTGTCCAAGAACATTTTCCTTTTACGGAAATTCTTTGATATCCCAACAATCTGAAATTTACAAATAGAAATAATCATCACTCGCTAATTCAGATTCATTTCCTACCAAAAACCGAAAAAAAAAAAAAAAACAAAAAAAAAACAAAACTGAATCAATTAATTCCATTATAATGTATTTGTAACGTATAATATAGTTCTATAGAGCTATTTTAGAAATTTCCCTTTAACTTTTAACCAAACAAGGAATCGAAATCACCAAAAATTGATAACAAAACAAAATAGAAGAAAAAGAAAACCCATTTTGATTTTTTGGAAGAAAAAAGAATTTAGATATAAAATTAATGGTTGGAAATTGGAGTAAAACACATGAAGTAAATACAGAAAGTGACTTCTAAAACCCTCCAAAAGAACAAAAAAAAAAAAATGGTAAGAATAAGAGTGTGGTGGTAATTGTGTTTTAACTTATACAGTACCTTGCAACCAAGTGAGCAGAAACTGAAGGAATCAAGGAGGCTACGCTCACAGACTTGGCAGGTATTGGTGACACCTTTACCAGGCCTAGGCTGAGGCCTTTCATTCAAGAACACAATTCTGGCACTATTTATTATGTATGTCTGAACTCCTGTAATGTCCAAATATTTCTGAACCTCAGACACCGTTATCACATCATGAGTGACATTAGAGTGTGCTCTGAGGGAGAGACTGTTTGTGTTTTGATTTTGATACAAAACGTGTTAGAGCATATACGAGGTGAATTACGGAGAAGTAATAAAGTGTCAAAAATGAAATCATAGTAAGTTAAATTTGAGGTAAATTACAGGTGGGTAAAGTGTAATTTTTTTTTTTAATATATAAATTATAAAGAGATAATGGGTTGGCCCATTCAAAAATAGCCTACTTTCACTTGTTTAATTAGCCCAAAAGATATTTACTCAATGGGCTTCTTGAAAGCCCATCATCCTCTATTTCCTAGCTTCTTTTTTTTCAATACCTCTCTGTTGTCTTTTAGCGAAATGGGCTTCTTGAAAGCCCATAATCCCCTAAATTTTAGATTGAAAAAGCATAAAAAAGCAGAATAGCAGTTCATTTTTTTTTTTCATAATTACAATGGGGGAGAGGGGATTTGAGCATTTGATGTCTCCATTTGAAACATCAAGAGGTGCCAATTGAGCTACAAGACTCTTGGCATAGTAGTCCAATGCTTTTAAGCAAATTACTTTTGGATTTAAGTCACAATATCACCTGGCTGATCTCAAACCATGATCTCACCCTCCACTCTGTTTTTATAAAGGGAGAAGGTGCCATCTAAGCGAAACATCATTGATGCATTTATCCAAATCGCATACGACAATCACTTATGAATGTAATAACTCAAAAAAAAAAAAAAAAAAAAAAAAGGTGTAGGGGGTTTTGGGGAACAAAACCAAACAAAAATGAGAGGAAATTAAAATATAAAATTGTACCTCCTGGGTTATGAACGTCCATTTTGAATAGGCAGAAGTCCTTTTCAATTTCATCGAACTCCAGAGGTTCTCCATCTATATGCTTATACGATATCAGTACCTTTTTCTTTTTTTCTTTTTTGAAAAAATATTTCAAATAGATAAATAGTAGTATTAATATGCACATTGAAAATGCTTGCATTTTGTGTGACCATTATGCAACAACTTGACTTCTATATCAGTTAATGGTATTACACACAGTCCGTGGGTCTTAAACCGACAACCTCACCATCCACCTTAGTCTTATTAGAAGAGGGGGCATTCTAGCTAGAGCTTACTAGCGATCTCAATTACCGATCTGGCCAATCTAACATGTAGACATTCATTTTATAAAAGTATATAAAGTTAAATGAATTTGTAACATATGTTTCTTAAAAAGGGCCAAATAAAATAAGACAACAAGACCACATGTTATGCCGAACTGCCAAACAAGTTTTTATGTGCTTAATACTGCAAAAATAAATTTGGTTTTCTGTAAAATATTTATGAAAAAACAAGCGTGCCTATTTCATATTGTACTATCATTCATATAAAATCCACATTCATCTTATAACGTAAGTTAAAAAGAGATGAGCATACCACTGTCGTAGGCACGAAAATATAGCACTGGAACTCTATATGAATTGCAATAAATTATATGGAGATCATAGTAATGTACTTTACAAGGATTGGTGTGGACCTAGCATAAGAGCAAGAAGTTGATCAATGTTGTAAATGAGACAAGAATCATTAAAAGGTATACCAAAAAAAAAAAAAGGGCGTAAAATTTGATGAGTAATACGTATATCTACTTAGGTATAACACATACTAAAGTGGCATCATCAACATCAATGGTGTCCTCTTGGTGAGAGTGTTTCCCAGGCCCAGGGCAACTTAGTTCACCATGTTCTTCCTACACAAGGTTGGCATCAATTAATGAAATTTAAAAGTGGTAGAGCAACATTATATTATATAACGTGAAGGGGAAGGGCAGACCTGAGTTGAGCTGAGAAGTATGTTCTCCAAAGATAAGTATCCTTCCACCTGTGTACATTAAAAAGAGAGGAAAGATTAAAAGAGGAATTGTGAATAGGGAGAGAGAGACAGAGAACACTAACTTGATGAGGAGAAAGGACCCATGTCCATGGAGGAAAAGAAGAGCAAATTGATGAGAGGGTTCCTTCAGCTTCTTCTTTTGTACCCATTTACAGAATCAATCCACAAAATCAAAGATTGGATCGAAGAGAAAACCCAACAAACAGAATGCACTCAACCAGAATGAAACTTTGGCGGTGGACTTGACGACGATCTCCGGTCCGGAGGTCACCCACCTAGCTGTGGATTTTGGATTTGATGCGTTGGACTTGGGGGTTGGGGCTCATAGAGTCATAGATTATATGTGATAACAGTTGGGCTGGTTTCTAATCTAAACAATCTCTGGGCTCTACTATGGGCCTTTGCCTATCTCAATTTTTAAATAATCTCTCGCTCTCTATTCCCTTCCTAATTGGGGCTTTGCCCACCCTCTACAGCCCATAAATTAATAAACCACATTGCCTTTCTTGTATTTCACCTTCACCCAACAAATGTTTTTGTCTCACAATTAACATCCCACGTTTCCTTCTTTTCAACAATAAAAACTATTAAAGGGATTAATTAAGATGCTCCTCTTCCTATTCTTAGATATTGGAAAGCTTTGTGATCGACCCAAGAGAGCAGGAACCATAGGAGAAAAGGAGTGTCGATTTTCTAAGATTTTAAGAACATCATGCCTCTCAATGATTGTCTTTTATAATTTGGCTAAGCCACTACTTAATTTTTTTTTATATAAACGAGGTTTGAAAAGTGCTTTTTTTTTAATAGATCTGGGGTTCAATCCCCGCCTACACCAAAAACTGATTGGTGTCTTGGTCTGATGATAAAAAACTATCATCAAGAGCGGACGCCATAAGTTGAAACTCTCTCTCAAAAAAAAATAAATAAATAAATAACAAAAAACTTTGCCTGTTATACTAATTGAAACTCACTTGGTAAACTCAATTTTGGTCCTTTAAGGCTTAGTTTTATTTGGTCCCTAAAGGGCGCTTGGACATTCCATTGTTTACATAAAGGGTATAATTTGAAATGATATCCTCATGTTTGAGGGACTAAAAATGTAATTTACCCTTTAATATTAGCATAAGTGATAAGTAGGTAATAGTAATAATAGTATCAATACTGATATTTTTACAACAAATTTTGTCCCTTTTTTTATGAGAAAATCATTTGACAGGATTGGCCCCAAACTTACTTGGAATCCTAACCACCTAACACATGTCAAAACCAAATCAACATTCAAAGCCGTAATCTTCAAAAAAGGATATATAGTCTCTCATCTCACTCTTGCATACACTGAGTAATTATAGGAAAGAGATGATGACCCAAGATGTTTAGTATGAGACTAGAGGGGGCTAATTTTGTGTAGCATCTACTTTTTTGTCTCATGAAAATATATATTATGAGAGACAATAATTAAAGGACAAAGTTTAGTTATAAAATTAGTTGTAGTATAAAACTATAACCTTACTCAATATCTTTTTATTGGAAGTGAATTTTGACAAATCCACCATTGAGTTACTTTTTCTTCTTATATCCTATGCTTGCAAAATTTCTAAAAAATTAAAGATCAATAGCTATGTCATCAATAAATTATTTATATTGCAAGTTTTTGTAGATTAAGCCATAAAGTTGCACACTTTGGAGAATGGATTTGGATAGCTATTGATAATAGCTTAATTTTGCACATTTATATCATTATTAGAAAGTATTATTATACTTATTTTGAGTTAATTCATGCATTTTATATTTAGTTTTGGAATAATGCTAAATAATTAATTTTGTGCTTGATTGAATATTAATGCGTGAATTTGTCTTTTATAAGAGAATGGAATTAAATGAGTGGATTTGTGTAAAGAAGAATGATAATAGATTTTTCTTTTACAAGGCCATAATGAAGTCAAAGTAGGCCAACCCAATGAAATTTAAGTCCAATTGGAGTAAGGAATCAGAGGAAATTTGCACAAAATCCAAGTCCAATTCTGATTAGGATTCCAACTTTCATAACCATTAGTATTTTGGGCATAATTTTCGGCTCCGATGTCCAATCGAGATGATTCAAGTTGGGTTGGAAATTTAACTTAAAAGGCTACATTTTTGTAGTTTACAAAAAGTCCATTAAATAGGCCAAAAATGTCAATTAAGTGAAGCCTAAAAACAAATTAAATTTAACTGATGATTCCACATTAGTAGGTAGGCGATAGGCGACACAAAATCCAAGTCCAATTCTGATTAAGATTCTAGCTTTCGTAATAGTTAGTATTTTGGGCATAATTTTTGATTCTAATGTCCAATCAAGATGATTCAAGTTGGGTTGAAAATTTAACTTAAAATGTTACATTTTTGTAGTTTACCAAAAGTCCGTTAAATAGGCCAAAAACATCAATTATAAGGGTCCGTTTGGATACAGCTGAAAACTGAAAACTGAAACTGAAAACTAAAAAACACTGTAGCGAAATAATTTTTAAATATGTAAATAGTACCGTAGGACCCATTTGTAATAAAAAAGTTACTGAAAAGTGAAATTTGTGGGTCCATGAACAGTACACGATGTGCACTGATTGGTCCAAAAAAATTTGAAAAGTCAAAGTTTGCTGCTACTGTTCATTAAACAGTATATGAACAGTAGCCGCAACACTCAAAAAGCTCAAAAACGCGTGAAAAAAAAAAAAAAAAAAAAAAAAAAAAAAAAAAAAAGCAAACAAAACGCAGACGCAGAAGTTTTCATCCCAAACCAAACGCAACCTAAGTGAGGCTTAAAAACAAATTAAATTTAACTGATGAGTCCACATCAGTAGGTAGGCGATAGGCGATAGCTGAACAGCCCAAGTCCCAAAAAAAAGAAAAGAAAAAGTGGTTGGCACATAGCTGATAGGCGATAGCTGAACGACCTTAAATTTAACTGATGATTCCACATCAGTAGGTAGTAAAGCACTCAACAATAATTGCCTTCATTTTCTTCCTATTATATAACAAATTAAGATTCTCTATATAGAAGTGGACAACTAATATGTGCTTCCTGATTCTTGTACACTGGTACTGCTTTCAACTTTTAAGGTCTAGTAATTAAATCTAAAAAGTACAGACGGAGACGGAGATCTAAATCAAAGCCATTAATTTATTACCTTTGTTTTTTTCTTATAGGGTTAAATATTTTATCATTTTTCCTTTACCTGCTGTAGTTTTCTGTTGCATTTCGTTTTTTTTTTTTTTAGAGTCCAGATCGAAGTTGTATTTAATTAGGGTTAGCTATTATACGTTGGTTATTCCAGTATCCAAGTAGACAAAGACAAATTGTATTTCTGATGGATGATGCCCATGCCAGTGCATTTGTAATTAAAGTTTAGGGGCTAGAATATGACTGCAAAATTAATGTTTTTTTTTTTTTTTTGGTGAAAAGGAAAGATTTATAAACTAAACAACTGAAGCAGGAGCAACACTCCTCTCATACAAAAACCTCGCATCATCTAAACTCAACAACAAAGCAACGTCTGTTGGGGGGAATCAAAAACAAGAAAATTACAAGGGAGCAGCGCACCCCTCCTAGCTAGTGCATCCGCACATTTGTTAGCTTCTCTATAATAGTGTTGGATTTGAACTTTGGAACTCTAGCCATACCTTCTCTGCAATTAGCAACAAGATTGTTATTTCCATTTGGGTTGTGGTTCGTACTCCTTAGCATATTAATTACCAGCATCGCATCCAATTCAATTATCACCACAGGAAGATTTAGCTCTAAACATAATTGAATTCCATCTCTCAACGCCCACAATTCAGCAGCAACGCTAGTCGTATTTCCAATAGCTCTCGCATACCCTTTGATCCACTTACCCTCTACATTCCCAATGATGCCTCCTCCACCCACACGCCCCAGGTTGCCCATTGAAGATCCATTCGAATTGAGTTTAACCCACTGCACCGAGGGTGATGTCCAACGCATCTGAACAATAGTTTTCACTTTAACATTCCTCCCATTCACACCCAAGAAAGCAAACTCGGCTGCCTTAGTGATCACTTCGTACCTGTTCAACTTTAGGGGATTGTTGCCTTTGAAGACAACCTTATTCCTATGCAACCAAATACTCCAAACACCAAAAGGAAACATAACATCCCAGGAAATTCCCAAATGAGAGCAAGCATTAGAATTACAATTGGAACGCAGCCAGCTCACCAAGGATGAGCCATAGAAAGAATTTAATACAGAAGGAGGAAGAAGAGAGTCCCAAACCTGACGGGCCAAAGGGTAATCTCTCAACAAATGGATGATTGATTCAGCTTCATTATTGCAGAGAGGACAGAGATTGGAGATGTTCATACCTCTGGATGCAAGAGTTTCTCTAACAGGGATACTTAGGTGGCAACATTGTCATAGAAAACACCTGATTTTTGGAAGTGTAGAAGTCTTCCAAACCCAACCACCAGTGTCAAGATTAAAGGTATGGCTACCATCTTCAATACATGCAAGCTTATAAGCATCTTTCAAGACAAATTCTCCACTTGGGGACAAAAACCTAGAGATGCGGTCTGAGTTAACAGTCATGAGGGGCATAGGATTTGCTTTAATATCTTGCATTAGAATTGAAGGGAAGTCGAAGGAGATACACCCCAAGTCCCATCGGCCCTGTTTAAAGACATCTTTGAGCTAAAGGTTTTCTTCCTTTCTATTAAAAGGCCCGACAATAAGCTCTCGCAGAGTCCCTTAATTGAGCCACTTATCATTCCAAAAGGATAAATTGCTCTCACGACCAGCAATCCACTTGGTGCCTTTGTTAAAAACAGATTCCCCTTCCTTAATAGCTTTCCACACTAAAGAGCAGCCTTGAATTCTTCCCACAGTGGTCCGTTCCCAACAAATCTCCTACGATTAATGTATTTCTGAATCAACACCCGAGCCCATAGGGAATCTTTTTCACGGTGCATACGTCAGTTCAATTTTGCAAGCAAGGAAGTATTTTTTTCTTTGGCTACCTGTAATCCAAGACCCCCATCTTTTTTGGGCTTCGTAACCTTCTTCTAGCTCACCATATGGATTTTCTTTTTATTTTCAGTAGACCCCCATAAGAAATCTCAATTAAGCTTGTCTACACACTTGATAATTTTTGGGGGGAGGATAGAACACTGCATGGTATAACTAGGGATGGCCGCGGTGACAGCTTGCGTGAGCACAAGCCTTCCTGCAAATGAAAGAAAATGGGATTTCCAACTAGCGAGACAGCTTTGGATCCATTCAATGACAAAACCAAAATCATGAGGGTCCAAGGTATGCTTGATGGGAAATCCTAAATACTTCCCTAGAGTTGGTGTAGACCGGTACCCAAGTGTGCTGCATAATTCCTCATGAGCATCACTAGAGACATTTAGGGAAAAGAAAACACGAGACTTTTCATCACTCACCTTCTGCCCAAAAAGCACACAGAATGTCTCAATGGCATCTTTTATGGCAATACAATTTTTCCGATCAGCCTTAGCAAAAAGAACCAAATCATTTGCAAAGAAAAGATGAGAGAATGCTATACCCCCCGGAGTAGCTTTAACAGGGTCCCAAAGCTTGGCTTCACACTTCTCAGTAATTTGCGCACCAAGTACTTCCATACACAAAATAAACAGGTAAGGGGATAAGGAGTCCCCTTGGTGAATTCCCCTAGAAGGGTGAAAATAGTCAAGCCCCCCATTGTTAACTAGCACAGAAATAGACGAGGTGGACACACAACTCATAATAAGAGAGATCAGATGATTAGGAAAGTTGAACAACTTCAGCGTATCTCGAATAAAGCTCCATTCGAGGCGATCATAAGCCTTTTCCAAATCAATTTTTATCGCCATTAACCCTATCCTACCTTTCCTGCTTAACATGGAATGCACTATCTCCTGGACTTATATTGCATTGTCTACCCTTTTTCTACCAGGCACAAATGCAGTTTGGAGGGGAGAGACCAAAGAAGGCAGTAGAGGTCTTAAATGGCCAACAATAATTTTGGTGACAAGCTTGTAGACTGAATTGCAGAGACTAATAGGCCGGTAATTATATAGAGACTCAGGACTCTTGCACATCGGGATCAACGTAATAAGAGTTTTATTTAGATACTCTAGCATAACCCCAAAGGAGAAAATAGATTTTACCTCAGGTTTGACAGAATTCCCAACAATTAACCAGAAACATTGGAAGAAACCCGCATGAAGCCCATCCGGACCAAGTGCCTTATAAGGCTTAAAGGTTTTAAGAGCATCAAAAATCTCATCGTCCATCACCGGAACTTCTAATTTTCCTTTATCCTTATTACCCAATCTGCAATGCTAGCAATGGGGAACCCAATCTTCAATAGGCACACTAACTTGTGATGAGGAGAACAGGTCAATAAATCCTTGCCTTATGAACTCAGAAATTACAAAATCTCCATTTAGCCAATTCCCCATTCAATCCTTAATGCAGGTAATCTTATTTCTTCTTCTACGGACAAGGGCCGACGTGTGAAAAAAAGCCGTGTTTCTATCTCCATCAATAATCCAGGTGATACGCGACTTCATACTCCAAAATTCTTCTTCAAGCTCAATGAGGGAGCTACTAGGCTTATCTGCAAGCGCAGACTAAATGCCCATAAGCCTAGCACCAAGTCTCTGCTTCCTGTGGAAGATGTTGCCAAAATGATTCTTATTCCACTCCTTTGCCTTAGCTGCAAATTTTGTCACCGTGGCATCCAAGCTATTAGAAGCACTCCACGTTGCCCTTACCACACTAGGAAATGAAGGATTAGACAACCACATTGGCTGGAATCTAAACGGTCAGGGAAATTGCACTCCAGCTTCATAATTCAACCTAAGAACAATGGTACAATGGTCCGAATGAGCCCTCTCCAAGTGAGTAACACTCGCTTCTAGATAGATGTTATTCCACTCAGTATTCACAAACACTCTATCAATTCGCTCCTGAATTAACTGAATGAGTGGGCGAAGGTAAGACCAGGTGAATCTTGGTTCGAAGAATCCAAGATTAATCATTCTACAGTTATTTAAGCACTCTTGAAACTTCATAGCTCTGCTCAGATTCACTCTTCTGCCCCCAAATTTCTCCTCACCATCTAGCACTTCATTGAAGTCACCAGCAATAACTTAGGGCAAGGAGTGTAGTCTAGCAATACTGGAAAGATTTTTCCTACAACAGCTTCCTTTTAGCATATCTGGGGCTAGCGTATATAGCTGAGAGAAGCCAGGAAATACCCAGAGACAAATCCTTGACGATGGCATGAATTTCATATTCGGTAGACGATAACTCAATCACTTTAGCCTGGCCTGAATCCCAGAGAACCCATAATCCTCTAGTGAGACCGATATTATTAGCATGAATGGCTCCATCAAAAGGTAATCGATCAGTGATATTTTTGGCCCTGGTACCACTAACCTTGGTTTCAGTTATAATCAAAACAACAGGGGATAAAGTATGAACTAAATCACGAACAAAATTATTAAATAAGGGGTTAAGAGCACCCCGACAATTCCAACTAACAATATTCATTTATAATAAATAAATAGGTAAAATAAATAAATTCAGAGAAGGTGTGAAACACTTCCCTCATCACAGCACATATCATCACCACCTTGGCCATTCCTGCTGTCAGCCTGCACTTGATCTTCACTATCATCAGAATGAAGAGAATCATCTTCTTCATTGTTCTGCCTGGCTTCAGGTTTAGCTCTCAATGTTGGATCTATTCTTCTCAAAGAAGCCCTTGAGATATTCACAGCAGCGTTAGACTACGCACCAGCCAAATCCCTACTTCGAGCTTGAACCTGAAGCTTAAAGGCTTGCAACGAACTTTTTGTTGGTGAAGACGACATCTCTGCCTCATCAAAATGAGTTTTGTTTTCAAATCCACTAGATTTGATTGGATTTTTAGAGCCCCCAGCAGTGAACGCATGAAATTCTTGTGGAGCTTGATCGGAAATTCTCTATTCTGTCGATGGCATCCTGGACTTGCTGCCAGTCCGATCAGCTCTTAGGATACCCTTCTCTTTGTCAGACGAGCTCATCAGTCCGTCTCTAGCCCCAGCAGAAAACCAGGCTTTTTGGTTACTTTTTTGCCCTTGAGAGTGACCTTTGCTTGGCGCATGGTGTTTTGTCAGTCTAGACTGATTCGCACCATTGAGAGGGGGAGTGCGATTTGTAAAAGGACCTTTAAAAGCTGTATGGGTCACGTGATCACAAGTCCCATCATTTCATCTGCCTCCGAATAAACAAATTTTGGACGTGTTGGGCTCAAAGTTTGACTAAGGCCAGCTTTCGATGGGCCTTGATATCCAGAAGAGGAAGGTTTGGTGTTTACCTTTCCAAAATCACTGCTAAATTTCTTTTTTCATGCAACCAAAACCCACGGCCCAAAGTTATCATTTTTTGGGCAGCTCTTGTCATGAGGCGTGGCCTATTTTCCCTCCAACATTTCCCCATTGGCATCATCCCCACCAGGCAACTCCGAAGTTCTTACTCTGTAAGGACAATTTTTCTCCCTGTGCCCAACACACCCACACAAGAAACAAAGAGAGCTAAGCCCTTCGTACTGAACAGGTTGGGATATACCCCCTACATTGATGAGCTTGATCAAAGGCCTATCATAACTGATTTGAATGCATAATCTTGCAAACCTGCCCCTTGTTTCAGTTGCTGTGTGCGTATCGATTCGCAAGACCGGACTAATGGCTTTACCAATATCCCGCAAAACAGATGGCTCATAGTACGCTTTCGGCAAATTTGGTAGGCGAACCCAAGCTACAATCGTTGCAAAATTAATGTTAAAGTTTAAAATGTAGTATAAATTAATATACAATATCATATATATACCATTGGATTCGAATGCAGGAATATGAATATCCTCCAAAATTTTCAACGAGTAAACCAACAAATTGATGATGCGTGCATGGATGCACTAACAAATTAAGGTCAAAGGAGAGGTTGTTGTAAAAAATGAGAATATTTTTTGTTGTTGTCCATAATGCAACGTACACCTATGAAACATGGTTTTCAGAACCAGACCGGATCGGGAGGTTGGACCGTGAAAACCGGGAACCATATTCGCACCATCTCTTATAATTAAAATCCTTCAAAGATATTCAACTTTACTTCATAAATTAATCATAAATTTTAATGTTTTCACGGTTATTATTTTATTTTATTAACTTTCTTATTTAATTATTAAATATTTGCTTGAAAATCATTAAATTTCCCTCACATATATAGATATATTGTTAATTTTGCTAGTTTTATAAATTTAATATCTATATTTAGGGTTTAATTAATTATTAAATTAATTATGACGTCATCACGGTTCGACTCCAGTTCGACCTTGGTTCAACCTCAAAAACCTTGAACCTCTCCCTTTTACAGTTTATTGAACGATCCGGATCTGAAAACCTTAATATGAATATGATTATGTAGATAGCTTTTAGCTTTTACTCGACATCTAGATATTCCAAACCAGACCAGACGGATCGATATAATTGCATACACATGATGTCGCTCTGTAATTTTCAAAGCAACAGTGCTAGCTAGAGCTAGACTCGTTTGCATCTTAGCCAACATTACATTCGGAACCTGAGGTCCTGAATCACGTGCAAATTAATGTCATATATTTTTGTGATTTGTATTAATCACCTCCCAAATGGTGCGTGTTCCAGTACTAGAGAGAGAGAAAAAAAGATGTGAAAAGTACCATACAATTAATACAAAGAAGCTAGGATACAAAAACCTAATGGTTAAATTATTCATTATGATTCCCTGAAACCCACACCACACCACAGAAAGCAGTGACCGACAGAGAGAGAAAGTGAGACCTATCTGCGATTCCCTATTTCTTCATTTCAAACATGCAACACACGTTAGATACATGAAAATAGGATAACAACAGGTCGAGCCAGGAAGGGACACCCCTGCCATGGCCCTGATTACCAACCTAAAAAAATCTCCTGCACTGCCTTCCTAACACTAGTTTTTCTATAATTTCAAATAAATAAAAATTTAAACAAATAACATTCACAAAAAATTTAAAAACTTTTTTTCTCAACTACAACAACCATTTAATGTATAACAATTACAACTTGTCAATAAAAAAATTATGAACTTTACCATGTGAGTAGGCTTATTATATTGTTGAATAATCTTATAAACTTGACTCGAGGATTGTTCTTATATATAAGGCACAATAAATAAGTACAGAATTGTGTGTGTATATACACACACACAAGAGACCACATATACTTACTTATATAAAGGTTTAAAAAATAAATTTTAATATACTGTTAATGGCATTTATGTAAATATTGTCGGGACTGGGCAAGGCAAGCGAAGACCTATTGATTCAATGGGAATAAATTGTCAGCCTTCAAATAGCCTTATACAGTACTATTTTGTATAGACATACCTATTGCTTGTCTCACACATAAAATTAGTTAGTTTCTGCAAATTTGAGGAATCTAGTGCACACAAAATAATTGATGTCTTAGTTATTGTGGGGCCCAATAGGATTGGCCTTGACCCATTTATTTATTGGGGCCCAAGGCCCAAGCCGAGGAGGGTTACAGTTTAGGATCGGTAATATAAGCACAACATAGTCGGGAGATACAGCCAAGGATGATGCTGTCCTCGGCATATCCGAGGTCCCCCTGGAAGGAGGGGCAAAAGCGGTCTAGGAACAGTACGCTGAAAAGATCTAAAATATCTAAGTCGATATAGAAGGGTACGCTGGAAAGGATAACGACCCGGGAAAGTTGCCCTTACTGCCATTCAATACTCTGCACCTGACAGCGCCATACTCCCCAGCTTTTACAACCACCTCCAACGACTTTGAGTATGGGCTGATGGGACAAGTATCAAGTCCTAGAAAGGCGACCCTACACGTGGACGGAGGATAAGAAACACCTGCTAATATAAAAGGAAAAGCAAGTAATCCAAAGGGGGGGCTGGGAAAAATGGCCAAAACCAGAGCCTCCCAGCCCACCTCTAGGAGAACGACTCCCAGAGCGCGCACGGTACGTTTATGCCTGCACCCGTTTTTACCCATGTATGTACACCCCGGAAACCCACCGCCTGATGATCAAGGCCAAGCCTTCCAAACCCACGCTCTACAAATCATATTGTTAGGGCCTGTTCACGTGCGAACCCAGTATCGTTCTTGGGTCGTTCCAAATCGTGCCCTTACAGTTATAATTAAAAAAAAAGGAAAAAATAAATAAAAGTCTTTGTAGTTCTAAAAAAATTAGAATCTTTAGAATCTTTAGAAGCGGTTGAAAGATCCATTATATATACTAGAGTAGAAAGAAAAAATGATAATTTTTTGGACCTCTATGAAAAAATGAAAGCTTTAAATTTTGAACCCCATCATAGAACACCTTCAGAAAAAAACCATAATAGATATAGAAAGTGGTAGTATAATAAAGACAGTAGATGAAAGACTAAAATCAACCAATAGAAAAGTTGATGAGAAGGATGACATAGAAAGACAAAAGAGTAATAATAAGAAAGATGACCTAATAATGGAAAGAACAACACATATAGAAGATAAAGAGAAAGGAAATAGTGCCATAGAAATAATACAAGGAAAAGATGACATAGAAAGACAAAAGAGCATAATAAGAAGAGGAACAGTAAAGGAAATGATAGAAAGAATGGAAAGATAACATAATAGTACTCTAAAGATAGCCAATAAAGAAACTAGTTCAATACAAACAATACGAAGAAAAAAAAGATGATATGATAGATATAGAAAGAGAAAAATGTATAATAATCAAAGAAATTGAAAAAGAAAGACAAAAAGACAATCTAATAGACTTAGTCAATAAAAAATGGGGACATAATAGTCCAGAAGAAAATGATAGACTAAAGAAAGAAATTGATAAGAGACTAAAATTAATTAAAAGATCTATAATAGAGACACAAGATAATAGTTTAGCAGAATTAACCAAAAAGATAGAAATTTTAAATTCACCCTTGGGAAAAAGAGATATAAAAAGAGACATAGCTGTTCTAGATATTATTGAGTCATCAGATAATGAGAAAACTGACAGATATACTAGAAATACTATTTGTCATAAATGCAAAAAATATGGACATACTAAAAAACAATGCAGTAGACACAATAAAATTGTTAAACAAATTAGTAAATTAATTTTTGAAAAAGATATAATAAATAAATTAATGGAAATATTTAATGTTAATCAAAAAGGGATAGATCAAGTTAATAGAAAGAAAGAACTAAAATCAACTAAACCACTTAAAGTCAATAATAGAAAGAGAAAACAAAAAGACATAATAATAAAATTGATAGACAACCTACCTAATCATTTAAAAGACAAGAAAGAAGTAACTACTTGAAGCTGCGTCACAAATTTCGGATGACGAAGATGACACAATGATAGAGTCTTCCTCTCCAAATTACAGGACTCACCCAGAAATGTTCCAAGACTCTGAAGATCCCAATAAGATATGACAAAACAGGACAGAAGAGGACAGAGAGACAATTATGACAGACCACTATTCACAAACATGCGTGAATAGCATCTAGATAGATTCAGACCTCAGACAGAATTAATAGAAGTTACTTTATGGCAAAATACTATTCACCAGCATGCATGAATTGTACCCTAACAGATTTCCAGATAGACTACTGTAATAGTTTCTATAATATTCCACTGACAGATTAAGTTGAGTTAACTTTACTTACTCTGGTTACTTTTGAAGACATACAATGGTTTATATCATTTATAAAAAGATAGACTCCGAAGACAGAAGACATGTCCAAAATTTCAAGTCCAAAAATAGGATAAGAACAGGTGGGGCCATAAAGGGACACCCCTGCCATGGCCTTGATTACCAGCCTAAAAAATCTCCTGCGCTGCCTACCAAACACTAGTTTTTCTATAATTTCAAAAAATAAAAAAATAAAAAAATAACATTCACAAAAAATTAGAAACTTTTTTCTCCTCTACAACAACCATTTAATGTATAACAATTACAACTTGTCATTAAAAAAATTATGAACTTTACTATGTGAGTAGGCTTATTATATTGTTGAATAATCTTATAAACTTGACTCGAGGATTGTTCTTATATATAAGGCACAATAAATAAGTACAGAATTATGTGTATATATATATATATATACACGCACACACAAGAGACCACATATACTTACTTATATAAAGGTATAAAAATAAAATTTAATATACTGTTAATGGCATTTATGTAAATATTGTCGGCACTGGGCAAGGCAAGCGAAGACTTACTGATTCAATGGGAATAAATTGTCAGCCTCATACAGTACTATTTGGTAAATGACTGCATTCTTTGATTCTTTCATCCGATCATTGTCATTCAAAATTATCAAGTAAATTAGGTAAAAATTCATTTAATTGGATTACATATGGTATAGGAGTCAATTGAAATATTTCGGGGTGACTTTGTCAGTGAAATTACAGTGATATATGATACAAAGTATTTTTCCAAGGTATTTCTAATCAACAAAAAAGCAAAGAAACGAGAGTACGACCTGTCTTTTTCATAAAAATAAGTAGATATTGAATATGAGTGAATCAACCAAAGGAGTCAATACCGTACCGGAAGCTGTACCGGTTTGGCCAACGGTACGATACATTTCGGATACCGGTCAATACCGGTATACCGTTTCAGGTTTACCGCTATTTTTTATATTTATAAATAAATATATATATATATATATGTATGTATTTATGTGTGTGTGTGTGTGTATTATAATAAATATAAAAGTTTACCATAAAACATTTCCTCAATTCAGAACTAATTATTCATGGTTTTAGACTTTAGTATCAATTAAAAGAAAAAAAAAAAAAAAAACACTATAAAAAATAGAAAGCTTAAAAGTTATCATTGCATACTAAGAAAACAAATAATACTAATAAGTTAATGCAAATAAGTTACCATTCTGTCCTAACAAAAATTCAAAAATTACAAAACTTAAAAAAAAAAAAAAAAAAAAAAAAAAACTTTTTTCTATACCGGCCGGTATTGCCAGAAATTGGCCGGTATGAGGCCGGTATTTTTTCCGGTACAAAATAGGGGGGTCGAACGTACCGGATTGCTAGCTGGTACGGTATATTCCAGTCGTACCTACCAGTACGGTACGGTACGGAATCAACTCCCTTGAAATAAACATTACCAAAAATGGTCAAATCATCGGCTATGATATGGGGTAGCTTATCAAATGGATTGTGATTCACCTGGAGCATAATAATAATCATTTCCCACCATGAATCTTTAATTTTTCCAAAAAAAGGTTTGTTGAAGTTTTTTTTTTTTTTTTTTGAGAAGGAGGTTTGTTGAAGTTGGAGGTAAGTAACTTGATGAGAGAGATTAGATACATGGAAATGATAGACTCCCAAAGTCTAAAAGTCTTTTCGTGTGATGGGATGCAGTAGTACTGTATAAGGCTGACAATTTACAACTCATCACTAGGGTTTTGACCATCATCTCCCAATTATGATATCTCAGTGCGGGCAGAGGCAATGTCAAAAACTAGCCATTATAATACCGATATCTCACACCATAGTCAATTTGCCAAACATATTCGTGTGTATATATATATATATATATATGTATGCCTTTACCTATACATTAGTAACTAACTTTTTAAATAAATTTTTTAATTTTTTATAAAAAATTTTCTAAAATTTGTGATTAATGTGTGTCTTAAAGACACATATTAACCAAACCCATATATTATATCTATTGGCAACTCCAAGCCGAAAGGTTGTGACACTTGCAAATTGCACCATTGACTTAATTGTTGACATTATTAGCAATTTTTTTATTTTCAAACAAGAAAGGGTACAATAATAGAACTATAAAGACGCAAGAGAGCGTAATTTAACAAAATGAGACTTCCAAACCCTAGAGGCGCTAGAGGTGGAAAATTTAAACATCATCTTCCTCTTGCGCACAAGCCTGTTAATTTGCTAAAAGCACGCATCAGTACAAAGCATATATATAGTCATTTTAAAAGTTGCACATCGAGCTGCCATAGTCAAACCCCCTCCCTCATTAGCTCCTGCCGTCATTCCTCTTAATGAAAGAGATTTGTCTATAACACGAGATTTAATTTGGATCTTAAAAAAACGCATGTTAGTATATCTATTTAAATCTAGAAATTTGGAAGAGAGGATCATGACATTTTCCATTATATATACTAGCGTTTAACCCGCGCAATGCGCGGAATCATTTAATGAATTAGAAAACAATCAACTTAATATATTATACTTAATGTGATGGTAAAATATGGAAGGGGTTGATGGTTAGTTGTTCAGATAATGATGCTAAAGTGCAGGTATTCTTCTAAAAAACAGACATAACCTAACATCAAAACATGATCTAGAAAAAATGTTAATTGAAATCCCATAAGTTATAACTAATTGGTTCAAGGTTTTTTTAAAGGTTGTGGGTTCGAGAGAATATAGTTATTGAAGTATGAAATAAGTAGAAGAGAAATTTGGCTAATAAAATCAATCTGTAAAGAAAAAATTTGTTGAAAAGTGTATAAGATACGTTAGTTATCAATCTGTTTGTTTATTATTTTAAAATGCAATAATTAACCCAAAAAATTCCATAATTCCATTTACAAAAAAAAATTATTATTACTATACATTCTAAAGTATGCATGTTGAAATCTGGTTATGAATACAAAGATTTGCATGATCAATAAAGATTTCGCTTTTGTATTAACAGTTGTCCTAACAACATTTATTAGAAACTTAAATATGAACAAAATAACATACTTCTTTGTAATAAGCTCAAGGGGAGAGAGCTCGAAGAGAGGGAGAGAGAGAGAGATCAACACCTTTTCTCTCTTGCTATTTTGCTTGAAAAAGTACCAAGAACATATAGAAAACATAGTGAAGGTAGTTGTCACATTATGATTACAGTAGTTTTTTGTGAGTCTGACCAATGCCAAATTCTAGTTGGTTCATTAGTCCAATTGTGGGTCACATATTTTTTTAGAGCTTCACATTAGGATTCCTAGAATTTCCTGATCAGTTGTAAATTATTCATTAGCCATACTTCTGCATTTGTGAATAATAATAATAATACCTTCAAAACTAATTAAACTAACGTTTACTTTGCTACAGTTTTTTCCCCAATTTAGTATCGAACTAAATTCTCAACTAAAATAGAATACAACATGCAAAATCTATAAAAATCCAATATGACATCCAATATAGCCACTTGTAATAAGCACTCTGAAGAGCAAACATACAACAAAAGACCATTAAATTACATAACTCATCCTCATTAGGAATATACCTACTTCTCTTTATACACAAATGCAAATGCAAGTTCTGTAATAAATTGAAATAAACAAAAAAGATAAATAACTAAAAATAAATTGACCTTCTTATATTAGAAGGAAACTCCCACTCCTTTACTATGATAACATACAAAGCCTAAGAGGCTTGAGAGAGCTGATATTGATTGACTTCATGTTTCAAATTGCAGAAATATTTGTGGATTTCATAAGGTTTTTTTTGCCCCATGTAAAACATATGATCATGGAAATTCTCTCCTATCAGCTTTGTTAATTAACTCTTTAAACTATAAAACTTATACAACAAATGCAATAAAGATGCATTGGTACCAAAAATTTCTTATAAAAGTGTTGTTTGTACATAAAAGCTTTCTAATTTTACATGAACTATCATAATTTTAATAATAATTGTAAAAAAATAAAAATAAAAAGTGAATATTCTACATTGTATGAATACTATATTCAAAAAGTTATATAACATATTATAATTCCAAAGGTTGAAAAAGAGCACTTAATTATTTCAATGATTGTTTTGGCTTTTTCCATCACACAATAGATAATAATGTGTCACCAAGGACAATAAAAGAGATGAAAAATAAGATTCATGCCTTCACAAAATCATTGCTAATTGATTGAGCAACAAACACAACAATTTTAAAAAGCTCTTCCAAACTATTGCTTTCAAGTCAATAACAATTTGCAAAGGACAATAAAAGAGATGAAAAATAAGATTCGTGCCTTTACAAAATCATTGCTAAATGATTTAGCAACAAACATAACACTCTTCCAAATTATTGCATTTAAGTCAAGAACAATTTGTTTGTGAAAGCAAAAAAACATGTAAATAACAAATAAAATATTAAATACTTTGCTGCATATGCACATTACACAATAATCAACCACGAATGACTAACCTATGCACTTTTACTTGCTATCTTTCCTTTTGCATATCCATTGTCCAGTTGATATTTGGCCCCAAAAGAAAAACATCACCACCAACAAAAAACTAAATTAGCTGCAACTTCACCACACTCACTCTATTGATACTTATCAGTTGTAACTTGCCCACACTGTTACAGATTTTTGACTTCAGTCTAATTGGAACCAAATCCCTCAGGCAGAACCACCATCAACCAAAGGCTTTTTTAACATCAAGTTACTACAGCAGGCCACAATCTAGTTCCAAAAAAAAATAAAAAAATAGCAATCATAAGTACTAAGTACTAATGTTTGGTCTATCTTTTACTAAATGCTAACATAGTGATATTTAAGGAAATATTTAAACTTACTGGAATATGCAATAACAACTAACTAAAATAAAATTAAAAGACCCAAAGAAAATTGACACTATAAAGAGTTCTATAGCCTTGTGGGGCCGGGGAGCTTATGATCCGGCCCACACTTTATTAGGGCTCGGGGTCCATGCCGAGGAGGTTATGTGCCGAGGACAAATGGGAAAATGGCCGTCACGTCTAGTGGAACAGCCGAGGATGACCCTGTCCTCGGCACTACCGTACTTCAAGGAGGATAGCAGCGTCTCAACAATGGCTATCCCCAAAAAGCCACCAGAAGAGGATACGAGTAGAATGGGGCCCACGTTGGGGGTACGGCGCGGGACTGGTTCAAGATAAATACGACCTCTTCGCATTTAATGAACCCACCAGCATCCTGACTGTGTTAAATGAGAAAAGACGCCTAGTCAGGCTAACTTCGATCGCCACAACTAATAGAAAGTAAGACGGGACAATCGATGGGACGGGTACAAGAGTTAGCACCTGCCTGACCAACAAGTGGAAGGCTAAGATCAACCAAGAAGGACTATATAATGGGAAGGAGGACACATCAAACAGGGGGGGCTGGGAAAAATGGCCAAAACCAGAGCCTCCCAGCCCACCTCTAGGAGAACGACTCCCAGAGCGCGCACGGTACGTTTATGCCTGCACCCGTTTTTACCCATGTATGTACACCCCGGAAACCCACCGCCTGATGATCAAGGCCAAGCCTTCCAAACCCACGCTCTACAAATCATATTGTTAGGGCCTGTTCACGTGCGAACCCAGTATCGTTCTTGGGTCGTTCCAAATCGTGCCCTTACAAGCCTAAAAATTATGGCAGGAAAAAATGATAGTAAACTCTATACTCTAATGAAAGTAAGATAGAAATATTAAAGATGAAACAAATCAGCCTCTAATGATGAAGAAAATAATAACACGGGGAAACATCAAGTAAAATTGTATATAGACTCAACTATTTGATGTATCTTACAACATTAGACTCACGTCCATCTGTCAATTTGATCCAATAACTCTTCTTGCAAAACACCAAAGTGTCGTATCTGGTAAAGAACATTAGAAATCTGTATTTAAACAAAAGGACAGACCACAAAGCATAGCAAAAGAAGAATGCACTATATGAAAGAGAGACTACAAAAAGAAGCTGAAGCAATCATTGTAAGGAATTCGATCACAAAGCATAGGGGAAAAAAAATCATAACAGTTTTACAGTTCAGTTGAATACAAAATAAGAATTCATTGAATTAAAAAAAAATGAAGAAAAAAGCATATTAAAATATGCAATTCAGAGCCAAATCAAAACCAAACAGATCAATGGACAAAATTGAATTCAAATTATGAGATAAATAGAGGGAAAATCAGGCTATCCTAACCTCTTAGTTTGATGCAGCAACTCTTCTTGCAAAATACCTATGTTGTACCTGGCTAAGAATTCAGTATTCAACAAAATGAGAGGGTAAGAAGGTTTTTAAAATCATAGCAAAGAAAGATGAAAGAGAGACTACAAAATAAATGGAAGCAAACATTGTAATATGGTTTGAGTTGCAAAGATATGAAAGATTTTTCCCATAACAAAGGTAATTTATCAGTCCCAAAAAATATTTAAGCATTAATGTGTAAACATACAACCATATTTAGTGAATTGTCCGCACAATGTTTAACATCTTGTTGGTTAGTTTTTATCAATCTATTGGCTATTTCCCATATGATGATGGCTAAGGATTTGGCTTCCATTAGCCAAGGATATATAAAATAAATACTTAAAGCAAGATTAACATCTAACAGTAACACTTTTTGGCACAAAATTGAACTGGAAGATCAGTTTTTAACCACAATAAATCAAAGGAAAAATCCCTAATGTTACCAAAAGTAAAACCAAACCAAAGCATCCAAAAAAAGAGAATCAACCCATCTAATTTTAAAAAGGGTAAAAGAAGAACCCTAGACAATGAAGCAGGGGAAAAAAAAATTAAATATAGATATATTGAAGAGGATAGATGGAATTTAAGTAGTATAAGCATCAGGTTTTAAATTAAAACATAGATATGTTGAAGACTAAAAATGCTAATTTGAAACAGTGAGATGATGCTGAGCTCTGTAGATGTTGCAGAAAGGAGATGCGGGCAGAGCACAAACACAAACAGCAGATGCCGCAAAGAGTGGATGGGGGCAAAACACGAACCCATCTATTAGAATAGATCTCTTTTAACTCTTCTTTTGGCTTAGAATTGTGCCACAATACATTGCAGCAATAAAGATGAAGCAAACATCAGACACACATTAATTTCAATGCTCCCAAAAAAGGAAAATCAAATCTGACTAAAATATGCAAAATACTGGCAGTAGTCTAGTGGTATTTCTCTCTGCGTCTCACTGAATATGGAACCTCTGTTCTCTCTCAGTGTATTTTGCTTGTTCATATTGTTTTTGTTTGTGTTTTATTTATATTGAAAAGGTTTAAAACCAAGCAATTCCTTTTCTTCAAACGGTATTTTAACTTTATCAGAAAAAAAAAATTAAAAAATTAAAAAGCACCCCCTCACTGCCACAATTCTACACTCCCACGTTTAGATTAAAAAGAAACACTCCCACCCAAAAGACACACTCCAATTCCCACGTTTAGACTTAAAAAAAAAAAAAAAAAAAACCCAATCCCTAATTTAACACGAATATCCCAAACTAAAGCATTCTTACCCAGATTCCTTAATCAAAATCAAATTTAATCCAAACACCTAAATCAATATCAATCGGACCAAAATAACCAAATCTAAATAACAATTAATACATAAATTTTAACAATGAAAAAAAAAAGAAAAAAACTTTACCGAGTCTGATGGTGGTGTGAGATCGGACTTTGGTTTGTACCGGAACGATTATCCCTCTTACGAAACCTAAATTATATTCAATTCCCAGATTTGAAAACGAAAAGGAAAAAAACAAAAACAATAAAAATAACTTTACTGGTTATGGGTACACAACCTGTCTCTCTGATGGTGCCAGATTTTTCAAGTTCTGTGTGCTTGCAGTACCGGCGGTCTAAGTCTGGTGAGCGACCCAAATCGCAGTAAACAAAAATCATAGTTATCGCAAGATTTAGGTTTTTACTTATAAAAATTTATTAAAAATAAAAAAACAAAGAAAGCAAAAAAAGAAAACTCACTCTGTAACAGTGCATCGCCGGTTGAGGGAAGTAAGAATTTTGATGGTCAAAGTCCGGTACTGGCCTGAGATGTCTCTGACTCTGCCCCTTTCTCTATTTCCTTCTCTAGGTTTCATCGCCTCTCTGTTTCTATAACCGTGTAGCAATCTTTTTTTTTTTTTTCTTTTTGTTTTTTTATTAGCGGTTAGGGTCTTTTATACTATTAGGCTCCGAAACAGTGTTTTAAAGTGTTGTAGCGTTATTAAACACCGTAATCTATCGCCTTTTTAAGCTATACGTGTCTGAATTTTAAATATTGAAACGGTATACCATGCGAGTGTTTTAACTTAAAAGTTGTATACGTGTCAGTTTTTAAAGGAGTTTTTTTTCCTATTTGTCACAACCTCCTTAATTTTAGGAATCCATTTTCTCTCAGCTTCTGCTATTATATATATATAGATATAGATATAGATATATATATATATATATATATATATATATATATATATATATATATATATATATATATATATATATGTCTATAATAAGATATAATTCAAACTTGAAAACCTTATATTTTATTATATATTCATGGAAATGTAAGAAGCATTAAAATTTCATGTTTAACCTCTTTGAAGATTTGTATTTCTCTTAAGGGTTAATATAATATACATTAGCAAAAAATACACAATGATAATATGAAAGGAAATTAAGGAGTGGATGAAGATACATAAAAATGCACCATATTATGATATGATCATCTCACACACTTACGACCTACACCCATTGGTGGTTTTGGCCAGTAACTAGAACTAGTCAATTTGGTCAGGCATTATGTATGTCATACATGTGGTGTAGATGATCGATGGCAAAGGCAAGAAGCAAACTATGATACGAACTTCAAATTTGAAAACCAATGGGACATTGAATTTGCCTCTTTTTTGTATGAACTTAACTAAATTTGAGACAGTTTAGTTACGTTTGTTTTTGTTTTTGTTTTTGTTTTTTTTTTTCTCTATAGTTTCAGCCCTTTAGCCTTCCTATTTAAGCCCCATTTTCCATGAATTTGTAACCATGAATTCCCATTTGAAGATTCAGTGAGAACCCATAAATCCTAGAGCAAAACTCTCATCTATCTCTCTATCTTCTCCCTCACTCAAATGCCAATTCAAGAGAGGAGGTCACACACATCACTACCTTTGAGTTGTTTTTCTTAATTGGAGCCACCACAGAATAGCCTATGAGACTTGGAGATTACAATTGGAGCTCAATTGTGGATCTGAAGCTATAGTGGAAAAAGAACTCGCAGAGTCGGTTGCTAGCAGAAGCTTAGAGGGTTCTGTATGTAAACTATATTGCAACTATCTCTTTAAGTGGATCATTTTCAATGTTGAGGCCGTTGAAAGATTTTTACACCTGATACTTATGTTTTCCTTTTTGATAACACATCCGCGTGTTATTAACTATGATTGTAATTTTTTGTGGTTGTGTTGTTATTTATATTATTTCATGCATACTTATATATATATGTGTGTGTGTGTGTGTGTGTGTGTTAATTGGTTAATCATGTATATAATTAGACCTCATTATTAGATTAGCATAAAATTAACTATGTCGTAATTAATTTGGGGTCTAAATATCAAGAGTTTGTAATCAATACTCATTTCATTAATTATATATAATAAGAAAAGGTAAAATATGTGGTTGATGTTTTGTTTCAAAAGTATGTGCCCTCTTTTGATTCTCCCATGTACGCACTATGGATTTGATCGCAACATATCACTACTATTTTCTTTTTCTTTTTTTAATAATTTGGTAATTAAGGAAAGAGAAATTTAAACCCCAAACATTTTTATTAAAAATATTTAAAAATTAAAAATTAAACCTCAAGGCTCACTTTTCATATTTTCTTTGGCCCTATGCAGTGGCCAATGACTCTGAAGCTACCCTACGTACGCTCCATTCCAGGTTTAGCAAATAGCATGCATACATGATATGAGTAGAACCACTGAGCCACAGGAATTTTGCAAAAGAACTACAACCACAGGAAGCTATATGGTTGTGGAGCAATCTTATTCAAAATATGAATGATTATTGGATCTTCCATTGCGATTTTATTCCTTATTCAAAGTACGTAAACAGTATATATTAAGTAGCTAGCGTATGAGTCTTTTAGTGCGTCTGGCATTAACTTATATATATTTTTTAAAAAAATTATTGAAGGATTTTTGTTAAAAGTATGCTAAAATATATTTATATATTTTTTTTAAATAAAGTTTTAAGGAGCTTTACATAGTAAAGCTGAACAAAAACACTAATGCCAAATACACACGTACACCTTGGGTGTCATCATCATTGTTATCGTTATTATCCTTGATGCTACTATTTTTGTTCTTATAGGTTGACCCCAGCCCCAAAAGTCCTCGTTGTTGGCCTCCCTCAACTAAGTGAGTGACCGAATTAACCATATCCAAAACCCCACTACAGACCTAAAAAAATAAGTTTATATGGAAGTGTCACCCATTGCGATCGATTGCCGATTGGTTCATGCTTCAATTATTTAAGACAAAAAATGTGAAGCACACTATATATGGTGGGTTTGGTAGGTAGAGAATTGAAATTAGAAGAGATGCTCTGACGTTAATACCAAAATGAGTAATAGCTATTAGCTACCATAATCAAATTAAAAAAGATTGGCCCCAGCCCCCCCAAAAAAAAAAAAAATCGTTTAAATTAACTGAACTAACTGATTCCACGTATTGGGTAGCAATCATCACGACTGACTTCAATTTCTTGCTTAAATAAAAAAACTGAGATTCTCTGTGTAGGGTCGTGTTTTTCAGCCCAAGACCACGTGGTGTGTGGGGATCTTGGACCAGGGGGCCCAGTACAATGAATTTGTAGAGAGTGGGTCAAAAAGCTAGACCTTAGTGAACGGACAACAGTTAACATGGTGTTCATGACAACCGCACAGAGATGAACTGAATTTATCAAAGAAGATTTTTCCTCGGCACAACCTAAGGAGCTCATGTTCTTGTACATGGAGAGTGGTCTCCCCCCTTCAGATTGCTTCCTCCTCATTTTATACCAGCTTCCCTTCTCTCTCCAACGTCCACGTGTAGGTTTAGATTCATAGTGCTGATACTTGTCCCATCAACCTATCCCCAAAGTCGTTGGGAGTGGTTGTAAAGGCTGAAAAACATGGCTCTATTAGGTACAGAGCACTTAATGCAGTAATGGCAGCTTTCCCTTAGATATTCTCATTCCTTCAGTTGTCATTTTCTATCTTAGTACTTATCATATTCCATGGAATGACTTGGAGTGTCGTTCTTAGTGGCAAGCCGTTCCCTTTCTCCTCGGCCATACCTGGCCGAGGAGGGGCTCTTCCCATGGCCAAAGAGGGGTTCTTCCCATGGCCGAGGAGGGGTTCTTCCTCGGACTCGGCCCTTGGCCCAATATATATATTGGTACGGGCTCCTTGGTCTGTTACCCCCACAATAGTCCCTCGGGATTCTTCTTTTCTTCCTCATGGGAGGAAAGGAGGATCTCGATGTGATGATAGTCTTTTCGCGCCCATTTTACACTATGTCTAATTGTAAGGTATTCTTTTAGTTTATCCAAGCAGCGTTCTTGCCGTTTCGGTACTCGATGTGCGCTTTCATTAATGTCTTTTACGAAGTGATGCAAATCCAACGGTTGAAGACTGCTTCGGAAATTGAGTGAGATTTATCTCGCTTGTAATTCTTTCTTTGAGATTCGGGCGAATTAATTGCCACCGGGTTTGCCTCCTATATAAGACACATGGGGAGGGGGTCGTTCTTCCTCATTTACAGATCCCATTCATAGATCCTTGGGTTCTGCGGGAGTTTCAAGCTCTTCACTTTTCAGACTTTCCCAAGGGCCCCACCAAGGTGGTGTTTAAGGTTTAGGGAATGAAGTGGCTAAGGATAAAGGTGAGGGTGAGGGAACCACTCCCTCTTCAGAAGCCGAGGACGTCGCCAAGATTCAGGATGACACAGTTAGGGCAAAGGAAGCGGAGGTCAAAGACATTTCTTCCTTTCAACCGAGTAAGGAGGAAATCTCTCTTCCTTTAGCTAGAACCCAAAGCAGGTGTAGATCGCATCAGATTTTTAGTGCGGCAAAATTGGGGTTTTACCCGGCATCGTGTGTCATGTGTGCGCAAATGTGGAGATGGGCTAAGGTTGGTCAACCAAACTAACGAGAACGTGGGTAGGTAGGTGTTCTATCTCTCAGCCTTGATATCAGAACATCTCGAAGTTAGGAAGAGAGGGGTCCATCAAACGCTCCCACCTCTTCTTCTTTCTTATCGCCGGTACCATCTATACTTGCTCGATTGCTGCTAGAATAAAATTGTAGATCTGGCGCCTCCACTTCTTCTTCTTTCTCATCGTCGGTACCATCCGTACTTGCTTGATTGCTGCTAGAACAAGATTGTGAATCTGACGCCCCTATGGGTTGCTTTTGTAGTTAGCTTCTGAAACAGGCTTGCCTAAGCCCTTTTGTGAACGATGTACTTTCCCTTTATTTAACAAAAAGATAACTGCATTTTACATTACGAACCTTTCCTTTTTTGCAATAATTGTTTCATGAATGGGCATGCTGGTATTTTCTTTTAAATAGTAATTAGAATTGATGCTGTTGATGGTAATGAAAAGTTGTCACCTTAAGTTTATCAAAACTGACGGGCACCTGACCGCTAACTTTAAATAAGTTAACTATGTAGGACTAATCTTGAACATAACCGTGTGCTCTGTATTGGAAACAGTGCAACCATTAAAGAGCGTAGAATTTAAAGTAAGTGGTCCGAGGGGGCCATTGGGTACTAAGGTTCTTTTCAACATTTACGATGATGTTATGGCGTTAACTTCCCTTAAGCGTCTGGTCCGAGGACCCAGGCATGTGTTAGGCTCTGTTTAGTACTTAGATTTTTCTTGAAATAGCTAGTTTCCCCATAGGTTTGAGTCTGAGGACCATGCAAGACCTTGGTTCTGTTTAGTTGAAGTGACTAGTTTCCCTATAGGTTTGAGTCCGAGGACCATGCAAGACCTTGGTTTTGTCTAGCTGAAGTGACTAGTTTCTCCACAGGTTTGAGTCCGAGGACCATGCAAGACCTTGGTTCTGTCTAGTACTTAGATTTTCTTGAGGTAGCTAGTTTCCCCATAGGTTTGAGTTTAAAGACCATGAAAGACCTTGGTTCTGTCTAGCTGAAATGACTAGTTTCCCCACAGGTTTGAGTCCGAGGACCATGCAAGACCTTAGTTCTGTCTAGTACTTAGATTTTCTTGAAATAGCTAGTTTCCCCATAGGTTTGAGTCTGAGGACTATGCAAAACCTTAGTTCTGTCTAGCTAAAGTGACTAGTTTCTCCACAGGTTTAAGTCCGAGAACCATGCAAGACCTTGGTTCTGTCTAGCTGAAGTGACTAGTTTCCCCACAGGTTTGAGTCCGAGGACCATGCAAGATCTTAGTTCTATCTAGTATTTAGATTTTCTTGAAGTATGGTCTTGGCTTCTTTCTTCAATGGGAATTCAACGAACCGGGCTACTAGACCTGCGAGAACTAGCCCCTTGACAAATGCACGGGGCATAGACTTGATGTCAGAAGCCCCTAGACTGTGTGCCATATAGTAATCCTCCCCGCGCGGTTAGTACTTCGAAGTGTAGCCTTGAGCGGGAGCTGAGTTAGGACAACAACCATGTGTTGTTGGGAATAATGGGGAAGCTTCCTTGTAGCATGCACCACCGCCAAAATGGTCTTTTCGAGGGACTCTTGCTGATGGGAGCTTGATCCTACCATGACTAAACGTTGCATTCACCAACGCACGAGCCTTCCCACAGACGGCGCCAATTGTAGGGTCGCGTTTTTCAGCTCAAGACCACATGGTGTGTGGGATCTTGGACCAGCGGACTCAGTACAATAAATTTGTAGAGAGTGGGCCAAAAAGCTAGACCTTAGTGAATAGACAACAGTTAACATGGTGTTCATGACAACCGTACAGAGATGAACTGAATTTATCAAAGAAGATTTGTCCTCAGCATAGCCTAAAAGGAGCTTATTTTCTTGTACATGGAGAGTGGTCTCCCCCCTTCAGATTGCTTCCTCCTCATTTTATACTAGCTTCCCTCCTTTCTCCAACGTCCACGTGTAGGTTTAGATTCATAGTACTGATACTCGTCCCATCAACCCATCCCCAAAGCCGTTGGGAGTGGTTGTAAAGGCTGAAAAGTATGGCTTTATTAGGTACAGAGCACTTAATGCAGTAATGGTAGCTTTCCCTTAGATATTCTCATTCCTTCCGTTATCCTTTTCTGTCTTAATACTTATCCTATTCCATGGAATAACCTGGAGTGTCGTTCTTAGTGGCAAGCCGTTCCCTTTCTCCTAGGCCATACCTAGCCGAGGAGGGGCTCTTCCCATGGCCGAAGAGGGGTTCTTCCTCGGATTGGGCCCTTGGCCCAATATATATATTGGTATGGGCTCCCTGGTCTGTTACCACCACACTCTGTATGGTGAACTAATGTACCCGATTCTGGTGGTGCCTTTTAGGTCTACTAAATCTAATCAATTCAAATAGATAACCCATGATTATTACTTACTTTCCATAATTTATATATTTTATTCGATCATTTTCCTTTTACCAGGTTTTGTTGTATTTGGGACTTGTTACTTTGGTTAGTCCTCTAGACCAAGATAAATTGTGGTTCTGGGGAATTCCCTTGTGAACTTATAATAGTTTTCTTGTTTTGTAACATAAGTTTACATGCCAAGAGAGAGAGAATTTAGGAGCTATATGATTGCAAATGTTAGTTTCAAATGTATAAGTAAGGGGTTTGAGAATGATATTTTTTATACTAAGACTTCATTGTTTTTGGTATTGCTATTGTGGGTGGTACTGGAATCTAAGACATATATACTCCCAAGACTCTACTTAGGTATTGAGTAAAATTATTCTTTTCTGTTTATCTGGTTTAGCTAGAGGAAAAATGAGTGTGTAAGGAATATTAGGTCTGCTATAAAAGTGAGACCATATTAAGAAAGTTAATCAATTGTTGTTAGTCTTTGACTCTCTGTTACTTTTGATTTTTAAAAGGAAAAAATATATAATTATTACTTTTGTTAAAAAAATAAAAAAGAAAGATAACAATGTGAGCCATGTTGAGTTAATTTATACTAGTACGAAACAATGACAATCATTACCTTACCAAAACAATGTGGACTCATGTTCTCCCCGCAAGAAAGATTGAATAGTGTGATAGTAACGACAAATACTACCTTAGGAAAGACATGCTGATGGAATTGGTTGGTAGTGGTAATCATTTTGGTTTTATTTAAAAATCAATGAGTTATAATAATAATAATACCACAAGGATTAACCCCACAAAAGTTCAAAATATTAGATTTGTTTTGGAATTAGGAGGCGTTTGGTTTGTGTAATGTTAGATTTTTGTAACATTACATTGTTATAGGAATATAAAATTACATTTTTTTAGTTTATTAATTATATCCCATCATAATCATTATAATTTTACAATAAATTTCCACAAATAACCTTTTAAATAACTTAACAAAATTTTATATTTAAACAAAAAAACCATAAAATTACTGAACAAGTTTTTAATCACTTCCCCCCACTTTCTCACCAACCACATAACTCAATCCTCCAAAAAACAAATAATAAAGAAAAAGAACTCTTCACTTTCTTGCACAATCTCACTAACCAAACAACTCAAATTCATAAATAAAATAAATAAATAATAATTTAAATAAGAAAAATTTCTTTCACTTTCTTACAATCCAAAACGAAGAATATTAAAAAAAAAAAAAAAAAAAAAAAATTCTCCATTCACCCCTTTCTCTTTCTTCATGCCCAAACATTAGCAACCCTCTCTTCTCCCAAACAAAATTCCAAGCCACTACCACCAGATCACTATGACTCCAAACCAGAACAACAAACTCGTGTATGAAACCCCAACAATAACTAAGTGTAGGAATTTCTTAGACAAAGCCTTCATTTTTGGTGAGAAACCAGATGTGGAAGAAGAACGCTGCAACGAGAGCAAGTCAAGTGGACGCAGAGTACTCTTAGGCCTTCTTCTACAATGCACCCATGGATGATCTCTACGAAAATCGTTGAGCTCTCATTGATTACTGTAATCGCTGAGCTCTCCTGACCTTACAATTCTTCACCATAGAGAGACGTTAATGGAGTTTGATCTTAAGAGAGGGAGAGGCTAGGTTTGGATTTGATGAGAGAGAAGGGGCTAGGGGTTAAAAATAAATAAGGACAATTTTATAATTAAAATGTATTGGAAAGGTCAATCTCTTCAATTAAATAAATTATAACATTCCCATAAATAGGTAATGTAGATTTTGGTAATGTGAGCTTTTATGTAGTCTTAATATTATCATAATCCTATATATGCACTCAAAAAATGAACAAAATACCATAATTTTCACATTACGGTAATGTGACCGTAATGTAATAAATGAACATAGGGCAAACCAAACACCCCCTTAAGATGAAGAAGGAATGCACATACAATAAAATATTATATATATATATATATATATATATATATATATATTATTGAATTAATACAAATTTACTAACCTACAAGTCATTTCACTAAATTATGTGTCATTTAGGACAATTCAAATATTGCTACCTAAATGACATATAAGATTGAATCCAATTCAGCATGTCATTTCACTAGACTATGTGTCATTCATAATTGTGTTCACTCTAGGTTGCAAAACTACATCTTGTGAAGTTTTAGCAAAGACAAACAACATTATTTGGAGCAAATTAGCCAGCTCCATTTTTGGTTCAACCGAGAATGACTAAACTTGAGTTTTGGATTGGTCCACAAATAATTTTGGTACCATACATTTTATCACAACTATTTTAAGTGGCAGACTGAGTGGTAGAGAAACAATGGTAAATTTATGTGATAGTGAGAGATAGTCAATTATGACCTGCCAAATAAAATAGTTATGATGAAGTGTGTGTGAAAATGTGTGATACTACCTAGAATTATTCTTGGCCACAACCTAGATTCAGTTTGGCCAAACTTTATATATTTTCTTCATAAGTTAAATCAATATTCTATTAAAACTTATTATCTAGGTATTTATTTACATGTTATTTATATTCATATACTATACCTTAAGGATGTTATCATTGAAAAAGAATTGTAAAAAAATTGTTAAAGGATGTGATCTATTAATTTGTTTACCATTTTAAATTTTTTTTTTGTAAAATATTCCCAATTTTTAATCTAAATTTTAAACAAATTGTTTTTTTGAAAATAAGCTAATTTTAATCTTTTTTGACAAAAAATTAGAATAAAAGCTATTAAATATTATATCTGTAGGGACACGATTTTATTTAACCACCAAAGAATGACATTGGGCTCGTTAGATAAAGGGCCCTAACAATATAATTTGTAGAGAGTGGGTTTGAAAGGCTAGGCCTTGGTCACAAGTCGGTGGTATTCTGTGGTGTTCATACATAAATAAATTGTGCACGCCCTAGGAGTCTTTCTCCAGGAGGTGGGTTGGGAGGCTCTGGTTTTGGCCATTCTTCCCGCGCCCCCCCCCCCCCTTTGATGCGTTAACCTTCACATTATATAGCCCTTCTTGGATGATCTTAGCCCTCCACTTGTTGGCCAGGCAGGTGCTAACTTCTGTACCTGTCCCATTGACTGTCCCATCTTGATTTGTGTTAGTTGGGACGATCGAAGTCGCCCTGACCAGGCGTCTTCTCTCATTAACACAGTCAGGATGCTGGCGGGTACATTTAATGCGGAGAGGACGTGTTTATCTTGAGCCAGTTTAGCACCGTACCCCCCAATGTGGGTCCCATTCTACTCGTATCTCCTTCTGGGGGTTTCTTGGGGATAGCAATCATCGAGATGCTGCTACTCCCCTTGAAGTCCTTGAGTTCCGAGGACAGGGTCATCCTCGGCTGTTCCACTAGACACACCGGCCTTTCCCTATTTGTCCTCGGCACATACCCTCCTCGGCATGGACCCTGAGCCCCAAATAAAGCGTGGGCCGGATCATGAGCTCCCCGGCCCCACAATAGCCCCTCAAAATCCTGCTATCCGACTCCTCGGACGGATAGGAGGTTTTTGATGACATCAGATATTTGCCAATACCTGTCAATCCTTGTCACTTATTGGTTCCCAAGACTTTTCGTTTGCTCGAGGCACGCTCCTGGTGCAGTTGAAACGTGAAACGTGGCCTCATTAAATGCGGGTGGCTCTGTGTTTCCCACGTTGAATGGCATGATGAAGATCGAACGGTGATGATTCCTTGGTCTTTATGGGCGGGAAAATTTGTGCAGATACCCTAGAAAGTATAAATGATTTTTTTGGAACCGGTCTGCCTCTTCAGTTTTGCACTTAAGAGTTCCAGCGCATATACACTGGGTTCATCTGAACTTTCGCCCAAATTCAAGTCTATCTCCAGCACAAAAAGCCTATTCGAAGCGCCTTTTCTCTTTTATGTAAGTTCCCTGTCTCCATTAACTCGTTTTGTTTTCTTCTCTTTTCTATTGTGGGGCCGGGGAGCTCATGATCAGGCCCACGCTCTATTTGGGGCTCAGGGTCCATGCCGAGGAGGGTATGTGCCGAGGACAAATAGGGAAAGACCGGTGTGTCTAGTGGAACAGCCGAGGATGACCCTGTCCTCGGAACTCAGGGACTTCAAGGGGAGTAGCAGCATCTCGATGATTGCTATCCCCAAGAAACCCCTAGAAGGAGATACGAGTAGAATGGGACCCACATTGGGGGGTACGGTGCTAAACTGGCTCAAGATAAACACGTCCTCTTCGCATTAAATGTACCCGCCAGCATCCTAACTGTGTTAATGAGAGAAGACGCCTGGTCAGGGCGACTTCGATCGTCCCAACTAACACAAACCAAGATGGGACAGTCAATGGGACAGGTACAGAAGTTAGCACCTGCCTAGCCAACAAGTGGAGGGCTAAGATCATCCAAGAAGGGCTATATAATGTGAAGGTTAACGCGTCAAAGGGGGGGGGCGCGGGAAGAATGGCCAAAACCAGAGCCTCCCAACCCACCTCCTGGAGAAAGACTCCTAGGGCGTGCACAATTTATTTATGTATGAACACCACAGAATACCACCGACTTGTGACCAAAGCCTAGCCTTTCAAACCCACTCTCTACAAATTATATTATTAGGGCCCTTTATCTAACGAGCCCAATGTCATTCTTAGGTGGTTAAATAAATTCGTGTCCCTACAATTGGCGCCGTCTGTGGGGATGGCTTGCGCGTTGGCGCAGCCGGCGGTGGAGTCAAGCCTCTATCAAGCAAAGGTCTGCGAAGGTTCCTCCATTTCCAGTGACATGCTGTTGTTGCACCGACATAAATTTCCGCTAGGGGCTACGCCTCGCAGTGCTAGTGGCACGGGTAGCTCTAGGGGCTTCCAACATCAAGTTAATTCTCCCCACCTTGATCGAGGGGCTAATCTTCGAAAAGTAAACAGATAAATGAATAAAAATACAAGTTTTGGACAGAACCAAGGCCTTGTATGGTCCTCGGACTCAAGCCTCTGGGGAAACCAACTACTTAACAGAAAAAATACAAGTTTTGGACAGAACCAAGGCCTTGTATGGTCCTCGGACTCAAGCCTCTGGGGAAACCAACTACTTAACAGAAAAAATACAAGTTTTGGACAGAACCAAGGCCTTGTACGGTCCTCGGACTCAAGCCTCTGGGGAAACCAACTACTTAAAACAAAAAATACAAGTTTTGGACAGAACCAAGGCCTTGTATGGTCCTCGGACTCAAGCCTCTGGGGAAACCAACTACTTAACAGAAAAAAATACAAGTTTTGGACAGAACCAAGGCCTTGTACGGTCCTCGGACTCAAGCCTTTGGGGAAACCAACTACTTAAAACAGAAAATACAAGTTTTGGACAGAACCAAGGCCTTGTATGGTCCTCGGACTCAAGCCTCTGGGGAAACCAACTACTTAACAGAAAAAATACAAGTTTTGGACAGAACCAAGGCCTTGTACGGTCCTCGGACTCAAGCCTCTGGGGAAACCAACTACTTAAAACAAAAAATACAAGTTTTGGACAGAACCAAGGCCTTGTATGGTCCTCGGACTCAAGCCTCTGGGGAAACCAACTACTTAACAGAAAAAATACAAGTTTTGGACAGAACCAAGGCCTTGTACGATCCTCGGACTCAAGCCTCTGAGGAAACCAACTACTTAATAGAAAAAATACAAGTTTTGGACAGAACCAAGGCCTTGTATGGTCCTCGGACTCAAGCCTCTGGGGAAACCAACTACTTAACAAAAAAAATACAAGTTTTGGACAAAACCAAGGCCTTGTATGGTCCTCGGACTCAAGCCTCTGGGGAAACCAACTACTTAAAACAAAAAGTACAAGTTTTGGACAGAACCAAGGCCTTGTATGGTCCTCGAACTCAAGCCTCTGGGGAAACCAACTACTTAAAACAAAAAACACTTTGGACAGAACCAAGGCCTTGTATGGTCCTCGGACTCAAGCCTGTGGGGAAACCAACTAAGCAGGACTTAACACTACACGTGATTACCTCCATTGAATAAGGATCAGACATGGGTTCAAAGCTCTATAGGTGCAGGTAAACTAGTATTTTGAAATATGATTCTAAGTACATCGCATGCACAACTATTCATACATGTTAAGATAACTAGCTCAAAATTCATAAGTAATAGTAAGTATCAACAAGGGAAATTAACTAGTAACCAAAAGGGAGAAAAGAATTTCATATATGTGTTCAACAGGTTCAAACTATTAGCAAATTACAAAGTTTTCGAAATGAAAAAGAAACAAGTTAATCTTTAAACTAGAAGCAAATATGAAGCCTGGCCGGGGCTTCTACTTATTTAATTCTGCATCGGCCATGTCCTGGGGAGGAGGAACGGGGTCAGCTCCGGTGCCCTGGAGGACAGTCCCCTCTGGGGAAGACTGAGTAGGATCGGTATCGATACTCTCGGGAACCTCAGCAAGGGGAATCGTCTGTAGAGGCTGGGCAAGTGTAGCTAGCTCCTCGGCATTATGCATCTAAGTGCCAAGCACGGGCTCAGTAACCTCTTTGGGTGCCTCGGGATCCGTATGCTGAGATGCTTCTATCACGTCCTGAAGCTCTCCCTCTTTGAGCGGCCCGGCAGGGGAGGCGCCGACCTGTATAGTTTCCGATTGAGTGAGCCCTTCCTCATGTTGGTCGCCCAATACTGCGGAACTAGTGGAGGTGGCCTCGCGGATGGCTGTAGGGTAAAATATGTTCTCCGCTTTTCATAAGTCAGATGAAGCACTCACCCCAGCCCGCTTTAAGGCTTCTTCCCAAACCTGGGAGCAGTAAAGCCGGCATACTCCAGGAATCTGGGCTTTAAGGATGGCTTGGGTTTCAGCTACCCCCGCATTATAACCCTCATCCTCAGCCGTTTCCTTTGCAGCCTCAGCTTCATTCCTGGCAAACTCGGCCTCCTGCTTGGCCCTTATGGCTTCATCACGGGCATATTCCGCCACACCTTTTTCATGCTCTGCCGTGGCCAATCTCTCATTTAAGTCATTGATTAGCTCTTTAGCTATTTTCAACTGCTCCTCGGCTTCTAACAGACGGTTTGTTTGGTCCTCGGCCTGTTTTTGGGTGCTGGCTAACCCCGCCGAGGCGTTATCCCTTTCTCGGATAGCCTCTGTTAGGGCAGTCTTTGCCTTGGTAAGGTCGTCCTCAGAAGCTTTGAGAGTCCGTGCGGCCATTAAACGTTTAGAGCGTTCACTCTCGGCCGCCTTACACTGATTGTTCACCTCTTCCTCCATCCTATAGGTGGCCTGGAGAGCCTGTCAGGGGAGATAAATACATTGTAAATGACAAACTGGGAGTGTGAGTTAATAAAGTTCTAGGTTGCAAGAGCCTTACCATGCCTAGGTACCTCTTTGTACTGAGGAAGACCTCTCGCATCCTCATTTTCTTCAGCCCATCCATGTCGGTGGGAAGCAGCAGGGCTCTCCCTAGTGCGTCTGCCACATAACCACCTTCACCATCTCCAGGGTCCCTCATGGGCGCGGTCTCTAGCAACGGGCCCCCGTGGAGCATTGGGGCGGGAAGCCAGGCGCTTGGCGCGGATTGGGCCTCGATCTCCTTTCCCTTGCTGTGAGAGGATTGGGACTCAGTGTCTTTACCCTTGCTTTGGTGCCCAGTCTTCAGTTGTTTGGTACGGGGGGCTTCCTCCCTCTCCTTAGAAGGTTGGGATTTTCCCCCATCCATGGCGTCCTTGCCCTTGGGGCTCCTTTTTCTCTTGAATCAGAGCCTTCCGGCCGAGGAGGCAGAGCTGCTTGGGAAGGAGCAGGAAGTTTCGGGTGGGGGGATTGTGGTTGTGACTTGGTGGAGGACGACCTAGTTTGGATGGTCTGGGGCTGAGGTGGTGGGGGCGGAACATTAGATTGCGGCGTTTCCTGCGCACCCTCACCCGGTTGACCCTCGAGGAGTTCGTATAGGCTGGGCTGGGACATTCTCTTAAGCCCCATCTCGGCTTGCGAAGAGGGGCCTATTGATGATAGTTCCACCTCGGATAGAGCTGGGTCACCCAAGTCAACAGAAGGATCCTCAGATTGGGTGGATAGGTCAAAAACCCCAAACCCTTCCTCGGACCGATCTGACTCGTATTCGTCCTCCGCTACTTGGCGAGACGAGGAGGGGCCTACCAGTGGGATGCTCCCTGGGACAGATGGTGCTTCGGAGATTAGAAATCCTGTCTCAACCACGGTGATTTTTGGAAGTCGAGGACGGTTGGCACTGACCACGTGCCTAGGATCGCCGAATGATTTCTGAACGGGAGGGTACCCTAATATTTTGTGAGCGGCTCGGACTTGACCATCTTCGTCATTTACGAAAACCGCCGCTTGTAGAACAGCTTCCAAGTCCACCCGGTTAACTAAGTGAAAATGTCGTTTATAAGCATGCGGATCTACAAAAGAGAAAATATATGCATGGTTAGTTACCGAGCCACATCAGATTAAAAATAATGCAAAGGGCCAGCGCCCTTCCATTCCTTGTACCCCACCTGGTTCTCCTTCTACCGTGGGGCACGAATGGCCATCATGCCATTCACCGGAGACGATAAGGAAATCCTTGTTTAGCCCCTTGTTGGAGTCAGGAAGGCACTGGATTAGTCGAACCCTTTCGTCTCTCGTCTTCATGTAGTAGGATCTCCCCTTCAAATTTTGGAGGTTATAGCACCAATTTACGTCATGGTGGGTCAGCCTTAGTCCCATCTTTTCGTTTAAAGCATCCACACAACCCAAAATCCTAAACATGTTGTCGGCGCACTGGGTCGGGGCTAATCGGAAGTGCCTGAGATAACCCCTCGTTACCGGCCCCATAGGGATTCTCATCCCCCTCTCTACAAAGGCGAGGACGGGAATTACTACCTCACCCGTTTTCCTCTTATAATGCCATTCCCCCATCTTACAATGCCTCAGACTTACATTGGGAGGAATTTTGTAATCGACGATGAACTTGTTCATCGCCTCTTCAGTATCGACTAATTTTCTTATTCTCGATTTAACCATTTTTATGATTTACTAAACAAACTCAACCAGCAACGGGGAAGGAAAGGAACCAGAGAAAAAATAAACCCAGAAAAGAGAAGAAAACAAAACGAGTTAATGGAGACAGGGAACTTACATAAAAGAGAAAAGACGCTTCGGATAGGCTTTTTGTGCTGGAGATAGACTTGAATTTGGGCGAAAGTTCAGATGAACCCAGGGTATACGCGCTGGAACTCTTAAGTGCAAAACTGAAGAGGCGGACCGGTTCCAAAAAAATCATTTATACTTTCTAGGGTAACTGCACAAATTTTTCCGCCCATAAAGACCAAGGAATCATCACCGTTCGATCTTCATCATGCCATTGAATGTGGGAAACACAGAGCCGCCCGCATTTAATGAGGCCACGTTTCACGTTTCAACTGCACCAGGAGCGTGCCTTGGGCAGACGAAAAGTCTTGGGAACCAATAAGTGACAAGGATTGACAGGCATTGGCAGATATCTAATGTCATCAAAAACCTCCTATCCGTCCGAGGAGTCGGATAGCAGGATTTTGAGGGGCTATTGTGGGGCCGGGGAGCTCATGATCCGGCCCACGCTCTATTTGGGGCTCAGGGTCCATGCTGAGGAGGGTATATGCCAAGGACAAATAGGGAAAGACCGGTGTGTCTAGTGGAACAGCCGAGGATGACCTTGTCCTCGGAACTCAGGGACTTCAAGGGGAGTAGCAGCATCTCGATGATTGCTATCCCCAAGAAACCCCCAGAAGGAGATACGAGTAGAATGGGACCCACGTTGGGGGGTACGGTGCGAAACTGGCTCAAGATAAACACGTCCTCTCCGCATTAAATGCACCCGCCAGCATCCTGACTGTGTTAATGAAAGAAGACGCCTGGTCAGGGTGACTTCGATCGTCCCAACTAACACAAAGTAAGATGGGACAGTCGATGGGACAGGTACAGAAGTTAGCACCTGCCTGGCCAACAAGTGGAGGGCTAAGATCATCCAAGAAGGGCTATATAATGTGAAGGTTAACGCATCAAAGGGGGGGGCGCAGGAAGAATGGCCAAAACCAGAGCCTCCCAACTCACCTCCTGGAGAAAGACTCCTAGGGCGTGCATAATTTATTTATGTATGAACACCACAGAATACCACCGACTTATGACCAAGGCCTAGCCTTTCAAACCCACTCTCTACAAATTATATTGTTAGGGCCCTTTATCTAACGAGCCCAATGTCATACTTGGGTGGTTAAATAAAATTGTGTCCCTACAATATCTTTTTGTCTCATTTTAACTAATAAGCTACCAAAAACTATGGGATTCCAAACAAATACTATATTAGATCAAGTTCCAATCTAAATTAATAAATATGCATCAAGTGCAAAATTCTAAAATTTATTATTTATTTATTAAGTATTGTAGCCTTACTAGCTTGTAGATCTTTTTACATATATTTGAGAAGAGAATTTTATAGGATCATTTGGGACATCTAAAATATCACACCAAAAGAGAGATAGATAGCTAGCCCCTCTCATTTTCGTTTCTCACCCAATGAAATGGAATCAATGTGATTCGCACTATATATCCATTTCCTGTCCAATCAAAAAGGTTGTTGTGAAAACGAAAAGAATGTCGTCTTTCACAAGGTCTTCGTCTTCCTCTTCCTATTCCTCTTCTTTGCCTTAAAGAACACGTGAAACAACTTGAAAACAATATAATAATTGTTCGCTTCTCCAAAGATATGTTCACTAATTAATTACCACACTTCTAATTTCTTAAGCACTGTGTTTAATTTTTATTGTTTGTTTGTTTCTTAATTATACTCATACTTTCTTAATCAATGAACGATAAAATTATCAAGAAGATTTTATCCTTCAAACTCTAAATTTATATTTTATAATATCTAAATTTATTGATATATTAAATAAGTACACCTTTTTTATTTAAATTTTATGCCTGAACATAATATTTGATTTTTAATATAAAACTATTCTTGGTTTTGTTAACTCTAAACTTGATTTTATTTTAATCATTACAATTTGATATTTAAGACAAGATTTCTTTTGTTGTACATTTGTTTCATAAATATAAATTTTTACTAGAAAATATGCACATAGATATAAAATTTCTTTTATAAGAGAGAGAGAGATAGAATAATAGATTAATAATTATTAGCAGTTTTGAATCTCAACATGCAAGAAGAATGAATTTTAATGAAAAATACATTATGATATTAAAATTTTTATATAACAAATAAAGGAAAAGTTAGCGGATACCCTAAAAACATTGTTTTAGGAAATATTTTTAGAAACTTTGTATGCGAAAAGAAAAACAATTGCTTTTTCTCCCTATAATTAACGAATTATAGATCTTGAAAACAATTCATGGAAAATCAAAAATCCACAAACAAACTTATTGAAAACCAATGGTTTCTCATGCCACCAGGGTTCCCTCTTACTAGGGTTTTTCCTTAGCTAGGGTTTAGTCTGGTCACGTGTAGAATTGTCGTCCCTAGCACTGTCTAGGTCTTTGTTTCCCTCTTGTTCTCTCGAGACAGGTAGGATGGAGTGTACCTGCAAGAATACAATGGCAACCTTGGATGATATGTGGTCACGTTTTAGCCTTTTAGTGGAAGAAGTGCACGGGGTTGACGTTCCAAGCAACAAAGAAGCAAGCGTCCATCGTCTTGCAGGTAAATTCCTTACCAAACGAATTATTAATGCTGATGCAGTTGCACAGACATTCAAGCCTCTATGGAAACCTGTGGGTTAACTAAAAATTCGGGATGTTGGAGGGAATATACTGGTGTTTGAATTTGATGATGCCCTAGATCTTGAAAGGGTTTTAGAGTTTGAGCCTCGGTCATACGATAAAAGCCTAGTGATTTTTCATAGGACTGAGTCCGTGGAATCAACCCCACCCCTATATTTTTCTGTGACATCCTTTTGGGTGCAACTGCATAATGTACCTAGAAAAAGCCTAACGCAGGAAACCGAGGAAGTAGTAGGTAATATTATAGGATCTACGATCAAAGTCGCTAACCTGGAGGATGATGGAGAAGGATGTGAATTTCTTCGGGTTAGGGTGTCTATGAATATCACAAAACCCCTTCCTCGTTGCTGCAAACTCAAGAATGAAGGTAAGCATATTGGCTGGGCTTTTTTAAAGTTTGAACGCCTCCTAAACTACTATTACTGGTGTGGAAGGGTAAACCATATGGAGAAAGACTGTGAGTTATGGCTTACGAATAGAGAGAAACTCAAAAAAGAGGACCAACAGTTTGGTGACTGGATGCATGCCGACCAGTTCAAACCTTTTCGTAAATCAATAGTTGTGATAGCAGGTAGTGCCTGTGGTCCTTCAAAGTGGAAGAAAGGCCCTTTAGTGCCAAAGGATTGAGCTGCCGATCCCTTTGTAGTAAGTCCTAGTTCACCAACTAATCTTTCAGATTTGGTCATGGATGCCGAGCCACCTGTGGAGCATGTTGTCTCTGTTTCTACATCATCCATTGCACATCGGGTATCGAATTGAAGGCCTTAGAAAGAAAGGGTGATTGAGGGATTGTCTGAGGGAGTAGCAAAGCTAGGACGTGAGGCACAAAATGCAGCATATGATCTCAGTTTCCAATCTAATTCGAAACAGGTACTTGGGCTTCTGTAAGAACACAGAGAGAAAGGGGGGGGGGGGGGATCAGAGTGACAGAAACCCATTGCAAGATCTTTCCAATTTTCAAAACAACATACCTGAACCGGCAACACTCAGGACTTGGAAAAAACTTGCCCGCGAGGTCAATTCTCAACAAGAAAATGTAAACAACCCCACTAGCCTTGACCATAGACCATTGATGGAGTTGGATGAGCCACAATCAGTGAAAAAGAAATGCATGCAGACTAGGGAGGTGATCATGAAGGAGAACTATACGGCGGATGCTGGATGCCATCTCTGCTAGGGCCAATGAATTGTTTAAGTTGGAACTGTCATGGGCTTGGGAACCTACAGACAGTTGACGAGTTGGTTACCTTAGTTGGTAAAAAAGATCCCAAAGTTGTGTTCCTCATGGAAACCAAGTCGAATAGTGAAGTTATTGAGAAAGTTCGTAGAAAAATAAAGTTTGCTCATAAGTTTGTTGTTCCACGTCCAAACCAAGGTGGAGGTTTGGCCTTACTTTGGAAAGAAGAAATTAAAATGGATGTTCAGACTTCATCAGACAATCATATTGATGTGGTAGTTGACCAAGGGATGGATGACACCTGGCAGATAACGGGTTTTTATGGCAACCTTGACTCTGCTAGCCGGGAAGATTCCTAGTCTCTACTACATGACTTAAGCTGTTGTTTCTCTCTACCATAGGTTTGTATTGGGGATTTTAATGAAATTCTAAGAGCGGAAGAAAAACAAGGGTGGCTTGATAGACCAGAACGTCAAATGCAGGGGTTCCGGGATGATGCTTTAGATTTTTGTGGTCTTAGAGACATTGGTTATAATGGATTCCCTTTCACATGGTGCAATCGTAGACTAGGAGATCGTAATGTTTGGGTGAGATTAGACAGAGGTGTAGCTACAATGGATTGGTTGCTTAAGTTCCCCACTACCCATGTGCACCATTTGGAGGCTTTTCACTCGGATCATAGACCACTGCTATTGGCGTCTAATTCTGAATCTAGGAGATTTATCGAAAGGGTCGCCCTTTCAGATTTGAAGCAATGTGGCTTAAGGATAAATCTTGTGAAACGGTGATTAAAACTTCTTGGGAAACTCCTTTGGGCTCTTCTCCGTAGCTAATCTATCAAAGAAAATTGACCATTGCCAAATAAATCTCCGAGTGTGGAACCGCAACACTTTTGGGCATGTCCGAATTAATCTTGAAAAGACGTTAAGGGAGCTACATAGGGCTAAAGAGATGGGGATGTACAGCACCGATCTTGACTGTATTGGACAGCTTTGGGATGAAATTCAAGCACTTAAAACTAAAGAAGAAGTGATGTGGAAGCAAAGGTTTCGTAACAGTTGGTTGAAGGATGAAGATAGTAACATGAAATACTTTCATAGTAGGGCTACCCAACGGAATAAACACAATTACATTTCGGGTTTGGAAGATGACAATGGAGTTTGGGTGGAAGAGGATGGCCGAATGGGTGGTTTATTTGTGAATTATTTTTCCAATATGTTTACAACCTCTAACTCGACAGGTATTGATGCTATTTTGGAGGGGATTATACCTAAGGTCACGGAGGAGATGAATTTAAGCCTCACCTGAAACTTCACAACTGAGGAAATCCACTCAACGATGCAACAAATGGCACCACTTTCAGCCTCTGGCCCCGATGGCATGTCACCCGTCTTTTACAAGACATTCTGGCACATTGTAGGAGAGGATGTCACCAAGATAGCCCTTGCTATTCTGAATGAAGGTATTATTCCTGAATCCATAAACTCCACTTTCATCTTTGATACCTAAAGTAAAAACCCCTAAAAAAGTCTCTGTTTTTTACAAAATTATTGCTAAGGTGTTGGTGAACCAACTGAAATATGTACTTCCTCATGTTGTCTCTGAATCTCAAAGTGCTTTCCTTTCAGGCAGATTAATTACTGATAATGTGCTTGTTGCATTTGAAACCTTACATTATTTAAAAAGGAAAACACAAGGAAAATCAGGTTACATGGCTCTTAAACTAGACATGAGCAAGGCCTATGATAGGGTTGAATGGAGTTTTTTAGAAAAAAATGATGCTTCATTTGGGGTTCTCGGATAGCTTTATGTCTATTATTATGTCTTGCATTAAATCTATTTACTATGCAGTGCTTTTCAATGGGGAACCCATGGGGCACATAAAACCTATGAGGGGGCCTCACCAAGGCGACCCTTTGTCCTCTTACATGTTCTTACTGTGTGCAATTGGCCTTTAAGGGCTCCTCCATAAAGCTGAATCCGATGGTGCAATAAGGGGGGTATCTATTTGTCATAATGGGCCACGTGTATCTGACCTTTTCTTTGTAGATGATAGTGTTCTCTTCTACCGTGCAAAGTAATCTGAATGCCAAGTCATTTTACACATTTTGGCTACCTATGAAAGAGGCAGTGGGCAGAAAATAAACAAGGATAAAACCAACCTCTTCTTTAGCACCAATACTACCCCAGATGTGCAAGAAAGTATCCAATAGCTCCTTGATGTGCCTTCCATAAGAAACTTTGAAAAATATTTGGGCCTTCTGGCCCTTATGGGTAGAGGGAAAAAAAAAGTTTTTCTTACATTAAGGAGCGTGTGTGGAAAAAGCTTCAAGGATGGAAAGAAAAGCTCCTATCTCAAGCCGATAAAGAGGTGTTGATCAAGTTTGTGATATAAGCCATTCCAACCTATGCAATGAGCTGTTTTATGCTCCCAAGGGAGTTGGTCCATGAGCTGGAGACCATGATTCAAAAATTTTGGTGGGGGTGTGGCAATGAGGGAAGGAAAATTCATTGGTTAAATTGGGAACGTTTGTGTGAAGCCAAAGAAAATGGTGGTATGGAGATTGAAAAATTTAATGATGCTTTGTTACCAAAGCAAGTATGGCGCATGATGCACAACCTGGATTCCCTTTGCTATAAGGTGTTTAAGGCGAGATTTTTGCCTAATTGTTCTATACTAGAAGCCAACGAATGCACGGTGGGGTCGTACACTTGGAAGAGCATCCTTAGTGCAAGAGATGTGGTGAGAAAAGGCATGGTTTGGTGGGTTGGGAATGGCCAATCTGTTTGTATAAGGGAGGATAAGTGGCTGCTTGATCAAGTATGCAAAACAGTGATGATTCCCCCTCCTTCTCTCACACCTGATGCTAAAGTTTGCACTCTTATTGATCCTGAGTTAGCCACTTGGAAGGTGGATCAAGTCCAGCAATTGTTCATGCCACTTGATGCAAAGTTGATTCTCAGCATCCCCCTTAGTGCTAGACTCCCCCCGGATTGTCTAATATGGTCCCATGCGCCAACGAGTGTCTTTACAACCCGAAGTGCTTATAAAATGTTGGTCAATTCAGCTTGGCCAATAATGCTAGTAGCTTTAACCCAAACCCCAGAAACGATTTTGGAGAGGCCTTTGGAAGCTACAAGTCCCAAACAAGGTGAAGGTATTTGCTTGGAGAGCTTGCAACAGAGCTTTGCCTACAATGTACAATCTTACCAGGCGGCACATTGTTGATGTGAATTTGTGCCCAGTTTGCAAGGCAGTGGATGAAGATCCATTGCATATGGTGCTGGATTGCCCTAAGGTGGAATAGGTGTGGAGGGAGCATGGTTGGCTCAGCCAAGCCATCTCCTCCCCATCGATTGATTTTACTGACCTTCTGTCTAGATTTTTGCAGGTAACAGAGGACAACAGAGTTGAACTTTTTATATGTATGGCATGGAGTCTTTGGCCGCAGCGAAACAAATTAAGGATCGGACTCCCATCTCCTCCGCTGAACTTGGTTGGCCCTTAAGCTGCAAAGTTCCTGCAAGACTACCTCGATGCACAACACTCCCACAACTACTTCCACGCAGTCATGGTGCCCCCCAAGCTCCCAACCCTTCAAAGCAAATTTTGATGGCGCGGTATTCAACAATTCCCACTTGGCTAGTGTAGGCGTGATCATCTGTGACAGAAATGGAGAAGTGATAGCAGCTATGTCAGAGCGCATCCCTCTCCCTAACTCAGTCCTGGAGGTCGAAGCAATGGCGTGCAGAAGAACGGTGAAATTTGCATATGAAGTTGGTATTCAAGACGTCATCTTTGAAGGGGACTCGTTGACAGTAATCCAAGCCATAAACAATGGTGGAGCAAGTGAGGCCCCATACGGCAATCTTATTGATGACATTACAGTGTTTGCATCTAGTCTTTCCACAGTTGAATTCAAGCATGTTAAAAGGTCATGTAATAGGGTAGCAGATGCTTTAGCTAAAAAAGCCAAATATGGAGATGTTTTTCAGGCATGGATTGAAGACTTGCCACCTGACATTGCCCCGTTGGCTATTTCTGATGTTCACTGAACGCTTTATATTTTAGTTTTCTGTTTTCCAATAAATACCCAGACGCTGAGTCTGGTTTCTCAAAAAAAAGAAAAAAAGAAAAAGAAAAAGAAAACAATGCATGGCGTCATTTGTTCATAAATCATACCAGACGTTTCTTTTTGCCTAGCATAGACTATAGAACCTATAGACTACATATATATAGACAATGGAAAAGGAATTGAAAAGTACATAAGTTTTTTATTAAAAAAATAATAGAAAAAGACTCATCTATAACACGAGATAGATTTTATTTTCTATTTTCTATTTTTATGGGCTATATGACACGAGATTTAGACTTTGAAAAACAGGCATTAATAATTAATTAGGAAAATAGTTAAAATTATTATAAATTTTAACTACATAATACTTATAAATTGATATAACAAAAATATAATGGTGTCACTTATAAACAACATATAATAAATGAATTAATGTTTGAATAACTATTTTTATAATTAATGACACAATGATATATAAGATTTATTAAGTAAAATTTGTAATTTCAATAACATCACTCTTTATTTGTAATATTCTTAATTCCTATTATTTTGTATCTTTAAAAAAAATTCCTATTATTTTAATGAATCATAATGCTCTTTATATATCATAATATATGTGTATAGCACAAAAATTGCACCTTAAAAACGTGGCTATATGAAATCATATAACCATAGCAGCTGTTATCATTTTTACTTGTGATAGACGGTAGACAATGGAAGGCGCATCGAAATTTCATTTATGAATGTAAAATTAATAAATAAAGAAAAAGAAGAAGAATTGAAAGAGTTGAGAGAGTAGTCAATTAATTTTATTAATGATAAAGAGATGGCGGGTTGGTACATTGAATTAAAAAAAAAAAAAAAAAAATTTAAAAAAAAGTAATTACAAACAGTAGATAAAGATTGCCATCTTAAAATAATACAACAAATTAAAGATAAAGGTTGCGATCGAAGCGGACGATTGTCCACTCCCACTAGGCATTGAGCACACTTTGTTACATACATAAGTACGCATATGACTTCCAAGCTTCCAACCCCACCATTTGAAGCCGTCCAAATTGAACAAAGCACGACAAAGAAATTAAATAGCACGCCTAATCCTATATATATATATATATAGCTGAATTTTGTAGCACAAGAAAACATAATTTAATTTTGATTATATAAGGCAAATTATTCTTTGTTGGAACGTTGGAGATAATCAAAAGTCAAGGGTCTAAAGAGATGAGCAGCTTCAGTCTCTATCAACTCCACTTGGCCTTTCAAGAGGTGCATGTACACAACCCAGTCACCGTTGCAACTTGGACTCGGCATTGGCATCACATACCCTGAGTCACCTCCCCATGGAAAATGGTATGACCCAAATAATGGCTTACCCCATCCGAAATCCACCTTTGACTCTGGGAACCTCTGCCCTGATGATACCACAAAAGCTGGTCCATCTTCACTCCCACTACAATATATCTTAGCCAAACCTGGCACTGGACGATGAGACTCCACCCAATCTATGAGCCCCAAGAAATGTTCCTTGGTCACTGCACCATCCAAGAATTCATGAACTTCATTTGCCACATAACTCAATGGATTTTCATCAATCTCATTTACATCCTTGCCTCCATAAGGTATGGATAGCACATTTCCAAAGTAAGAACCCATGAGTGAAGCTTTGTCTATATCTCCATCACTTAACCTTGTCCTACCATCCACAACAATGCCCATTTTGGTTACCTTTTTGTCCACATTGTTAAGAATAGCATGTTTAGCAACCATCTTCCACAAGAAGGCACTAAAGGACTCTAGTTTAGTCCTCCTGCAACCATTGGTTGTGGTAGCTAGTGATTGGAGCAGGTTGAGTTGGTCAGCCTTAATGTAGTATATGCGGCTAATAAGATAATCATCACCAGGTTGTGGGTCTTTGGGTGGAGGCAATGAGGTCACTGGAACATACATGTCGTTCAAAGATGGATGAATTGAACCAGGGCGTCTAGGATTGAGTAAAGAACGACGAAAACATGGCACCGTAGAGATGGGTTTTGACTGAGCCATCTCAGCCCATGACACAAGAAATAGGTTGGCCGAGTAGGCGTCTGCAATTCTATGGTCAAACGTGCACGCCACAACCAACCCACCACACTTGAGCTCGGTTGCCTGCATATTCCAAATACAAAACCAAAATGTCTCTATTAGTTTTTTTTTTTTTTACTACGTGCCTTGTCAAACATTTAATATTTGACTAATTTGTCCTCACCAAATTCATGTACTAATTGCGTTTATTTGGATTGGTTGCTGTAATTTATGACTTTTGGTATATAATAATTAATATCAAAAGGAGCCTTTCTTTTTTAATTAATTTTATTCTTTTTTTTCTCTCCGAAATATGATTAATTTATGAAGTTTGTTAGTCCTACATATATAATAGATTCCATTTTTTTATTACCAAAAAAAAAAAAAAAAAAAATCCATTTCTTACAGCTTATTTTTCTAAATAGCTAATAAGAATTAACTATAGCAATATCACGTGTGTAAAAATAATGCCTTACTATTGACAAATTCAATTAAAGTGAGTAAAAACAAAAAATATTAATAATAATGTGAAATTTAATTCCTTTTACCAAAAAATATATATATATATATATATATTAAATTTCATCTTTAACATAGACTTTATAGTCACGTGGAACCTACACATTATTAAGAAACACATATCCCACACAAGATATTTTCTTATCAATAACAATTTACCTTTCATTTTCCAAACAAGGCAGGACCATTAGAAAATAAAACAATTTATGAGTTAATGTTCAATATCACGAACCATATAATTTAATTTTCACCCTCAAAAAATATATATAAATTAATTTAAATTAAAAAACTGAAAAATAGAACACATAAGAAATAGTAGCTAGGATTTGTTCAAAGCAATTATTGATCATAATATAATATAATTGAAGCGGCAAATTAAGGTGCGGCAGCCGGCATGGTTTAGAAACAGAGGCAGACCGAAACTACGAATATCCGTACGATCCAAATGAAAGATATCATTCAAAGTTTCAAAACCAGCAGTTTGGCATTTGGGAAGAGGCCAAAAAGTAAAACACATCTTTTTCATATTAGTTTCTTGTGTGGGGACGGTACGTCAAACTTTGATCAGCCACCAAATTTCGGATATGTGTTAGTTTGAATAGTAAATATGATTGGCGTCTACGTCCAATCTTGGGTCCCATGTGCTACTTAAAATTCACAAATTTTTTAATAAAGCAAACGTAACATTCAAATTGGGTTCCACGAGATGCCTAAACAAAGACAGAATATTTCTGATTTAAAAACAAATTAAGTAATACTACTTCATTAAAAGTGGTTTTAATTAAGATAAAATCTATTTTTGGTTTTGATCTATTTATTTATAAATAGATTATCATAAATAAAATAAATAAAAAAGGCGTAATGTTTCTTTCAAAGTAATTTCAAAAACTATTCTCATTTCTTATTATTTCATATCAGCTGTTTAATTTCGGATATGTGTGAGTTTGGATAGCAAACATGATTGGTGTCTGTGTCCAATCTTGGGTCCCGTGTGCTACTTACAAAACTCACAAATTTTTTAATAAAGCAAATGTAATGTTCAAACTGGGTTCCACAAGATGCCTAAACAAAGACAAGGAATATTTTCGATTTAAAAACAAATTAAGTAATACTACTTCATTAAAAGTGGTTTTAATTAAGATAAAATCTATTTTTGGTTTTGATCTATTTATTTATAAATAGATTATCATAAATAAAATAAATAAAAAAGGCATAATGTTTCTTTCAAAGTAGTTTCAAAAACTATTCTCATTTCTTATTATTTCAGATTTTTAGTTCATCGCAAAATACCCTACTGGCTATTAAAATTGAATTGTTTGCATGTAAAGTTATGTGGCTAGCATCTTCCAAAAACACATTTTAGGGAGAAAAAAAAATTATATCCAAAAAAAGTTTCCAGGATTTTCTCCCTTTAAAGGAAAAAAAAAAAAAAAAAGGTTCATTTGAGATGTATTAGGGGTTGGAGAAAGATTGACGTTATAATGTGATAGGGACTTTTTATACGCTAAGATAATTTTCGCTCTAGCAGGAGCCAAAAATATTACCGCTATGTGTGTGTGCGTATGGGGTGTACGTGAATACATTGGGAATAAGAACACGTGACGAACCTGGACAGCGAGCACACCATGCTTCTTCTTGGGCACAAGTTTGCCTTCAATGGTGTCATCAGGGTTATAAAAGTCGAGGTCTTTAAGCTCTGCCTCAGCAAAAGCTTCGACAAAGTCCACACCACGGTTATTGCAAAGAATCTCAGGTTCACCAACAGGGTTTGACACCACCTCACCAGCAAAAGCATAGTATGTCACGAGAGCTTGGGCCAAGGCCTTCTTAAGAACCCCAACCATGGAGCCAAAATTATTAGAGAGGTCCTTTCCCAATAAGCTGGTGTTCTTCTTGTAACAGAAAAACACACCCACATCAACTGGGGGTAGAAGCAAGTCTAGGTTGGATAGTGGTAGCCAATGCTCTTGCAGTGGCAGCACTGCAGCCACAACCTCCCTCTTGCTCACTTTCACAATCAACTCTCCTCCTCCTCCTTCTGAACCCATGTTTACAGAGAGAAAGAGAGACAGCAGTAAGAGACTATAAGATAATAGTTTTGAAATATGGTTGATGGGGTTTGATAGGGGAGTGGATATATAGAGGCCCCTGTGTGGGGGACTGTGTGTGAGATTTAATTTTCTTAATTAATCATTTAGTCAAGGTAGGCTTTTGTAGAATAGAAATGTATGACACCTAGGAAAGAGCTATGCAGCAACTAAGCCAACTACCCAAAATCAAGGTAGGCTTCTCCAACATGGGAGTGGCACTTATAACTTATTTACGGCCCTTGCGATACCAACAAAGTAACTGCCCTGTTTAAAAATCAATAATATAAACAAAGAAAGCAAAGGGTGTATAATTTAATTTGGATCCTTTCTGCCTATTTGTATAATTTTATATACCTAGCTTAACAAGGATTCACTCTCATCAACCCAAAAAAAAAAAAAAAAAAAAACTCACTCCACTTACCGCTAGATTTGATCCAAACTTTGGAGAATCTCACTATCAGTTACACGGGTTTAGCTTATTTTCAGTACTTTTTTAACTGGATGTCTCTTTTTATTTTAAATACACAATAGCAAGTGAGAGTGAACTTTAATCTCTACTTTTTATTTAATTAGTGGGCGATGTAACCGTTTTTTATTAAAACAAAAGGAGATTTCAGTTAAAAAAGTATTAGAAGTAAGTCAAACCCAAGCTACACTTAGATTTATAATAAACTTTTGAGTCACAATTTTTAACTTTTGTCATAACTTTGATGTGATAAATTACAAGTAATTTTTTATTGCTTTCATATTGTTTGCCAAATTTTTTTTTTCCACAACAAAGAAATTGCATGACAATACTTGCACGGTCTATTTTATTATTGTTATTTTGTTGTCCAAAGAAACAATAAAAACTCTAGGAAAAATGTTAGGGACACAAAAAAAACAAATTACTTGCTAACATGCCAAGTTTTGATTAGACTAAATCACTTCTATATGAGTCAACCACTCACAATTTTTTTATAACACAATAAGTCTAGATATGCAATAAATTTTTTAAAAATATTCCCTAATGTCTTCATGATAGGCGGTGATTGTTATTCAATTAAGTAATGTTGGTGAATACTAAAAAAAAAAGCCTCATCAAGCCACATCATCAATTATGTAAATCAATTTCAAAAAATTGATACTATGGGAATATTACATCAAAAAAGTGACTCTGTAGGAATATTACAAATTTCATTACGTAAATTTTACAAACCAATATGTCAACTTTTAAACATTATACAAAAATCACTAATCGCATTTATTTTCATGTTAATTTGTAAATCATTTATAATAAAATTTATAGTAATTTAAAATTTTTTCTAAAGAAAAAAAAAGGTTTGAAGAGTAGTCTACATGTAACCAAATCATGTTTAGGAAAGTTATATATATGGCTCATCCTCACAGTTAGAGGTGAGGTTAGGTCTGCGGTATTTTCCAACCCGACCCAACTTTCTTAAATCGGAAAATCTCCAACCTAACTTGAAGGCATTGGTGGAGTTGTCGAATCAAGGAAGGGAAATTTTTTTAAGCCAGATAAAAGTTTGATATTTTCTTTCAACTATTTGAAATTTTGTTATTTTGCCTACATATGACATTTTTTTAATTAAAAATGTGTTTTTTTTAATTTGATTTTGAATTGATAGATACTGAAAATTGTATAACACAATGTGATAAAAAAATTAATTATTATTTTGTGTTATAATAATAATAATAATAGAGTTTGGTTCAAGTTATACCTGATGCAACTTTAAATAATGTTACATCACTCAATATTTTACCAAAATAAATCAATTTTAAAATATTATGTTACAATAAGGAAATTGGAACTGTCACCAAACAAAATTGATAATTTTGATATGGCTATAAAAAAAATCATATATATAAAATTATATTTATATATAACAGCTAGATATGCCTGCTGTATGCCCAAGGTACATACAAACTTATTTGGTCCTATGGTGGCATTCGAGGGAGTAAGTGAAATGGGCTCATTATTATAATATACTGTAATTTTTTATTTTCTTCTCTTTTTTTTTACTCAGAACTGGTCGTTCTTGTCACACCCTCAATTTGCGCTGCAAACGTCCTATGGTAGCTTTTTACTTAGGATAGAGACGCTGAAACGATCAAATTCCGCTGCCTAGACTTTTAACGACCATGCTTCTGACAAAAATGCAGAAATAGATCACAGAAATGGTACATTTCGAATATAGCCAAAGAGACATTTATTTTGATGAACATAGCCATATGCATCACCATCACTTCAATAATTTTATACAAATGCATCATCTCACTTGAATGTCTCTTTGGCTTCTTCTTTTTTTATAGCCAGAGAGACATGTTCAAGTGATGATGATGATGCATTTGTATAAAATTAAAATGACTCATTGGTGCGACTAAAGTCTATCATATGATATAACTCGTATAATATAAGTAATTATGTAGCAACGTGAAAAAATTAAAATATTAAAAAAAAAAAAATGTCTAATTAAAGACTTTGTAGCTGAATTGGCACCTCTCTATGCACAAAGTATTTGAGGGTCTAAGGAGGAAATGGTTCAAGTTATGGGGTTAACAGCATATTGTAATTATCTCTTAAAAAAAAAGTCTGAATCACAATATACTTAACGTACTTCCTATTTGGTTTTTATGTTGATGATACTAGTACTAATTGATGATCAGTTAGTACTATTTTTCTTTTCTTAAGAAAGGAGTAAAGTGAATATATATCCAAATGCTGTAAGTTGTTTATCTTGAATGAGTAATCTACAATATTATATTGAACGAGTAATCTATATTCTATAGACCATATTTTTCTCAATAAACTTGATTGTTGGTTTTTATAAAGGTTCATCATTACTTTATTATCCACCGTTAATATTTTGTCACATAGATATTTGTAAAATATTTTTTAATTTTATGCTATTTCAATCGTAGGATATTAGAAAAATAGTGGTAGAAAAAAAAATTTCTAATTTTCTATCATATATATTTAGTTGGGAGAATAAAAAAGTGGAGGATAAAAATATATTTTTCGTGGTTGAAAAATGAAAATAAGAAAAATATAAATGATATAAATTTACTCTCATATTCCTATTAAATAAAATAAATAAATAAACAAATAAAAACTTCTAGATATGTCCAGAGGAAAGAGAGAAGTAGATGAGTAATTTACCATCAAAGACCCTCTCCTTCCCTATTTTTCTCCTCACTTTTATTTCTCTCATTTTCATTTCCCACTTTTCACCCGACCAAGCTAAAGTCACTATTAGATTTATTGGTCTTGAATTAGAATACGTTTGGTACACTGAATGTAGATTACATTAGGAATAGTAATCTTTATTACTAGGAATAGAAGACATTGTAATGGAATAACTATTACTATTCATAAGTTTAGTTGTTACATATGGAAAGCTTGTAAAAGATGATGTATAAGGAAACTTTATATTTTTAGAAATATATTAATTTTAAAACCTATTATATATACTAAGGAATATCTATTACATCAATTTTAAAGAGGAATAACTATTCTTCAATTTAAAGAATAGTCATTCCAATGTAATAACTAATCCATGTAATAAAAATGCAACCAAATGATCGAATTGCTATTACACATGAATAACTATTCCATTACAGGAGCTATTACAGCATACCAAACTTACCCTTAGAGTTTTCCTACAAATACAACAAAGTCTTTGAGTAAAAGTTTATAATAATGAATTATTGCGCAATGAACGTACTCCAGTGGGAATGATGTGAGGAGTAAAGCTGCAGAGATATATATATATATCTCCGAATAGTCATAAGACATTAATTTTATAGCGTTGAACTGGAAGTCACAGCCACAGGACTCCTGTCATCTTGGAAGATTATTTGGATGTCCCCTCATGCTGCTTCTACTTTTATAAATAAGCTTATATAGCCATAGCCATAGCCAACAAAATTACAAAAATGGTGCAGAAGAAATTGACAAATGCTACTAGTCATATCCATGACATAAATAATTAGAAAATTAAAAAAAGGGTTGGTATTCCCCTATTCTTCGCTGGCTTTTCGAATTCATACAAATCACAAATGCAATAAAGCATGTTCGTTTCTGTACAGCACCGAGATCCCAAGACCCATATAGACCCTGGGCCCAGGCCCAATGGAATGGGCTCATTGCCCTAAGCCCTTCTTGAAACTGCCTTCATGTAAAAACAGGTTTTGGGTCGCGGATCCTGAGAAGTGTTCAGCATAAGCTTTCCCGAACAAGCTTATGAACCCTGTCCGGGAAAATCACGAAATGCTCAGGGAACTGCATTACCGAGCACAATCGACTAAGCTGGAACCAAGTTCCAAGGCCATAATTGCTGCATCCCACTCTCACCTAAACATCCACTTAAAGCAGATAATATTAGACCTTCAATAGCACTAGCGGTGGCTATAATCATAATCTCCCCACTAACCTTGGCTATAAATAGCAGAAGTTTGGGAAGAGAAAGGGGTTCAGAAAAAAAAGAGAGAGAGAGTGAATATTACTTTGAGTCTCTCTGCCGAGAACGACCCAGAGTAGGAAATCTTGAAGCCCACTCTACAAATAAATTGTAAGCCCAAGTGAGTTCAAGCCCAACAACCTCACTTCCGGTACATACAATTGGCGCCCACCGTGGGGCTCTCCTACGAAGCTGTGGTTCAACTGAGACTTAAACAAGGGAAATGTCCAAGGAGCGTTCGGGAGGGCGTGCACCGAGTAGTTCCACAGGATCTTCTCGGGGATCGACGTGGAGGGAGAGAAGGCAGAAACAGCAGGAGGATAGGGAGCACCCGAGAGGAGAGGGAAGGTCCGGATTGGGAGAAGGGTCGGATCAGACCCACCGAACGGTTTCGGGTGTGTCAGCGCATAGGCAGTATGATGATAGGGACCGAGAACTGGAGCGATTGCGAAGATTGGTAATGGATCTAGAGCTGGAAGCAAGGGGTTGACGCCAAGAAAGGAATCACAACCTCCGACAAAGGAGAAATTGCGGCGAGGAGGGCTCCAGTCGATCTGGTATGCAACGATTCCAAAGCCGATCACGCTCTCAAGAGTCACACCGGTACTCCCGAGAGACATGTCATCACCGGGATTGTTCACGGTCGCATAGATACGATGACCGAGGGTCAGAATCACCGGAAGAATGGCTGCCCCACAATGCTGCCATGGATGCCATGAGCCGAGCCTTACAAATGGCTGCACAGTCACCGTTCTCCGATGAGATCGAATGGGCCCCTATGCCGAGTAGATTTACACGACCGCCATTCAATTCTTACGATGGGAAGACAGACCCTGTGGAGCATGTCAGTCATTACATCCACATGATGTCCTTGCATTCACACAATGATGCGTTGATGTGTAAGGTATTCCCTTCCAGTCTTGGCTCAACGGCCCTGAGATGGTTCAATGGGTTACAAAAGGGCTCCATTCGTAGCTTCGCCGAGCTGATTCAAGAGTTCGACAGTAGATTTGTGACATGCAGCCGAGTGAGACAGCCGGTGGACGCGCTACTTTCTATCAAGATGAGAGTCGGAGAAACCCTTCGGAGTTATGCCAGCTGGTACTGGGAACTCTACAACGAGATTGGTGGAGGAAATGAGAAAATTGCGGCAAGCACCTTCAGGATGGGGCTCCCCGAAGATTCTGAGTTACGGGAGTCATTGACGAAAAGACCTCCCGAGGATATGAGGCAACTTATGAGACGCATAGAGGAGCACAAACGACTGGAGGATGATCGGCTGTAGAACAGGGGGAAAGCTCCGTTAATTGGGAGATCTCGGCAAGGCGTTGTGCCGGCAAAACCCAAAAAAGACTTCAGAATGCAGGAACCGGAGGTGCAAATTGAAGGAGTTAATGTGACGTTCAAAGAGCCCGTGCACAAAATCTTAGATCGGATCAAGAACGAGTCATTCTTCAGGTGGCCAAACAAAATGGGGGGAGACCCATCTCGGAGGAACCAAAACCTATACTGCACATACCATAGAGATAAAGGGCACACCACCGAGCAGTGTCGGGTACTAAAAGATCATCTCGGGCAGCTAGTAAGGGCAGGGTACCTGAAAGAGTTTGTAGTGGACTCCGCTGACCGAGAAGCCGGCCAGGGCGTCCAACCGAAAAGGAACCCCCTCCCGCCACCACTGGGGGTGATCGAAGTCATACACGCTGCACCAAGAGGAACAGCAGCAACAAAAAGGGTATTGACAGTGGCTTGCACTGAAAGAGATTCAGCCGAAAAGAGGAAGAAAGTTGAACGACTGACCATCTCGTTCGGGGAAGATGATTTGGAAGGGACGGTCCAACCTCATGACGATGCATTGGTGGTGGGGGCTCGGATAAGCGGGTTCCTGGTGAAGAGGGTGATGATATATCAAGGGAGCGGGGCTGATGTCATGTACCCAGACCTGTTCGAAGGGCTTGGATTGAAGACCCAGGATTTGGCGAAATTTGACACGCCGCTGGTCTCATTTGACAGAAGAGTCATGATTCCCGAGGGACAAATCTCTCTCCCGGTGGACATGGAAGGCAAGGGAGTTATAGTGACCTTCATAGTAGTCTGATCATTCTCACCATATACTGCAATCTTGGGGAGGCCATGGATTCATGCAATAAAGGCTGTTCCGTCCACCCTCCACGTGAAAGTAAAATTTCCCACTGAGTATGGAGTCGCCAAGGTGAGAGGGAACCAACAAGTGGCGAGGTAGTGTCTTGTCGCCGCAGTTAGGTGGAAAAATGAACAGCTAGGACAAGCGGAGCAGACCGAGAAAGAAACTTTATAGCAATTACAGAAGCCCCGAGGGGAAACAGGGGCAGACGTGGCCGAGGAGGTATTGAAGGTTAGAATTTTTCCAGATACTGACAGGTATTTCCAGATAGGTACAAGCATGAATGACCGAGAAAAGGTAGAGATGTTGTTGTTCCTTTTGCAGAATGTAGACGTTTTTGCCTGGAGCCCGTATGAAGTACCCGGCGTAGATCCCGAGTTCATTGTCCAATAACTCAACGTGGACCCATCATTCCCCCCGAAGAAGCAAAAACCGAGAAGAGCGTCAAAGGAACATGTCGACGTAGTAAACTTGGAGGTCCAGCGGCTGAAGGAAGCCGGAGCGATAAGAGAAATATTCTTCCCGAGATGGCTGGCAAATATAGTTGTAGTGAAGAAGAAGAATGGTAAATGGAGAGTTTGTGTGGACTTCACAGACTTGAACAAGGCGTGTCCCAAGGACCCGTTCCCAATGCCCAAGATTGACCAACTAGTAGACGCCACGTATGGGCACCCGAAGATTAGCTTCCTGGATGCTTTCCAGGGTTACCACCAGATTGCCTTGGCACCCGAGGATCGAGAAAAGACAGCATTTATCTCCCCGGGTGCAAACTATCACTACGAGGTCATGCCGTTTGGATTGAAGAACGCCGGAGCCACGTACCAGCGGATGATGACGAGAATGTTCCGAGAAAAGATTGGATGCACGGTTGAAGTATATATTGACGACATGGTGGTAAAAAGCAGAAAAGAGTCACAACATACGGAAGACCTCTGGGTAGTATTCGAGATACTACGACGGCATAAATTGCGCCTGAATGTCGAGAAGTGCACTTTCGGCGTGGGGGCTGGCAAGTTCCTGGGTTATCTGATCTCTACTCGGGGAATAGAGGCTAACCCCGACCAAATAGAGGCCGTGAACCGTCTCAGGCCACCAAGCAATCCTAAGGAGGTGTAAGTGCTTACCGGGATGTTAGCCGCCCTAAACCGATTCATCTCCAAATTCGCCGATCGCTGCCGGCCGTGATGGGGTTTCATTGGGACGAGGGATGTGATGAGGCTCTTCGAGAGCTGAAGGAATATTTGGCAAAGGCGCCAAGGTTGACGGCCCCGGAGCCCGGGGAGGATTTGTTTATGTACCTCTCAGTCACCGACCATGCCGTAAGTGCTGTGTTGCTAAGGGACCAAGGAGTACAGATGCTAGTGTATTACATAAGCAAAACCTTGGTAGATGCCGTGACGAGGTACCTTCCCCTGGAGAAATTGGTTTTAGCCCTGGTACACGCCACTAGGAAGTTGCCACATTACTTCCAGGCTCATACGGTGTTCGTCCTCACCGAGTATCCATTGCAGTCACTGTTTAAGAGATCAGATTTCACGGGCCGAATTGCCAAATGGGGGACTCGATTGGGGTCGTTTGACATAAGGTACCGACCGAGAAGCTCGGTGAAGGGACAGGTTCTTGCAGATTTCATCGCAGAATTCACACCTAAGAATGACGGCAAGGTAATCTATAATGCAGAAATTCGTCCGTGGAAGGTATTTGTAGACGGCGCTTCAAATGCTATGGGGGCCGCGGCGGGTATTGTCATAATCACCCTGGAGGGCATACGATTGGAACACTCCTTCAGGTTGGGAATTAAAGCCTCAAACAACGAAGCAGAGTATGAGGCCCTACTGGCCGGTTTGAGGGCCGTGTTGCATCTAGGCGCAAAAGATGTTGAGATTTATTTAGACTCTCGGCTGGTAGTTTATCAAATCTTAGGAAGCTTTGAAGCTCGGGACTCTCGAATGAAAGCTTATCTAAATGCAGCCAAGCAGATTATTGGTCAATTCGAAACGATGAAGGTGTCCCAGGTAGGTCGGTCACAAAACAAACACGCCGACTCACTAGCCACTTTAGCTTCATCGGCTACCGAGGATACGCCACGGCTAGTCACAATAGAGCTTATAAAGGAGCCAAGCATCAGTGTGAAGAGTATCCACGACCAAGCCAGAGTGGAGGTTGCCAAGGTAGCTGTGGCCAATCCGTGCTGGATGAACTCGATCATAGATTTCCTTGCCGAGGATAAGGTTCCGGATGATGAAGACGAGGCCAAAAAGATTCATCGAGTAGCTCCCCGATACTGGCTATCTTCGGATCACAAACTGTACCGAAGGTCTTTCGCAGGTCCTTACCTTTTATGCTTACATCCCGAGAAAGTAAGCGAGCTTCTAACCGAGCTACATGAGGGAGTGTGTGGCGGCCATGTTGGGGGACGATCTTTAGTGCACAGACCGATGACCCAGGGGTTTTGGTGGCCACAGATGCAGAAGGATGCCATCGAATATGTCCGGAGCTGCAAACAATGTCAAAAGCACACCCCTTTGATCCATCAGCCAGCAGGTCGTCTGAACCCCATCAGCAGCCCGTGGCCGTTTTCGCAATGGGGGTTTGACATCCTTGGCCCATTCCCCCGAGCAACGGGAAACTGCCGTTTTGTATTAGTGGCTGTAGATTACTTCAAAAAATGGGCGGAAGCCGAGGCCTTGGCAAATATCCAGGATACTGACGTGAAAAAGTTTGTATGGAAAAACATAGTCACAAGGTTTGGGGTGCCAAATTCGCTAGTAACAGACAATGGGCTACAGTTCGATAGCAAAGCTTTTCGAGCCTTCTGCAGCGATCTCGGCATCAGGAACAAGTATTCAACCCCGGCTTATCCACAAAGCAACAGCCAAGCCGAGGCAGTGAACAAGAAGATTTTGAACGGGCTCAAGAGGAGGTTGGACGGGGCAAAAGGAAGATGGGTTGAAGAGCTACCCAATGTGTTGTGGGCTTACCGTACGACCCCCAGAAGATCCACCGGCGAGACCCCTTTCTCTTTGACATACGGGGCGGAGGCTGTGATACCAACCGAGGTGAGCTTATGCAGTGCACGGGTCGCGGGGTTTAACCCCGCCCAGAATGCTGACCTGATGATGGAGCATTTGGACTGGCTAGAAGAATGCAGGGAGGCCGCAACCATACGGCTCGCCGAGTATCAGTAGAAGCTAGCCCAAAGATACAACCGAGATGTAAAGGGGAGGGAATTCAGTGTCGGAGACTTGGTACTAAGAAGGGTCGTGGGAAACATGTGAGAAGTAGCTGCAGGGAAGCTTGCCCAAACCTGGGAAGGACCGTACAGAGTTACCGCCATCGCTGGTGCAGGGGCGTACTACTTGGAAGACCTTGACGAGAGGCCGCTTCCCCGGCCGTGGAAAGCCAACAACTTAAAGAAGTTCTACACGTGACCATCCGTGTAAGCCAAACCTTGTATTTTACTAAAATCAAGATTATGATGAAGTTGCTTGTATATGCTGTTTTTGATTCCATAATTGTACACCAAGAGAATTGCAAATAAAAAACTCTAAGGACAGAAACCTGGCCCTCGGCTCGATTGACATCGTCGAGCAGGTGAAAACCTTATCATAAAAAACTCTAAGGACAGAAACCTGGCCCTCGGCTCGATTGACATCACCGAGCAGGTGAAAACCTTATCATAAAATACTCTAAGGACAGAAACCTGGCCCTCGGCTCGATTGACATCACCGAGCAGGTGAAAACCTTATCATAAAAAAACTCTAAAGACAGAAACCTGGCCCTCGGCTCGATTGACATCGCCGAGCAAGTGAAAACCTTATCACTAAAAATTCTAAGGACAGAAACCTGGCCCTCGGCTAGATTGACATCGCCGAGCACGTGAAAACCTTATCATAAAAAAACTCTAAGGACAGAAACCTGGCCCTCGGCTAGATTGACATCGCCGAGCACGTGAAAACCTTATCATAAAAAAACTCTAAGGACAGAAACCTGGCCCTCAGCTCGATTGACATCGCCGAGCAGGTGAAAACCTTATCACTAAAAACTCTAAGGACAGAAACCTAGCCCTCGACTCGATTGACATCGCCGAGCAGGTGGAAACCTTATCACTGAAAACTCTAAGGACAGAAACCTAGCCCTCGGCTTGGTTGACATCGCCGAGCAAGTGGAAACCTTATCACTAAAAACTCTAAGGACAGAAACCTGGCCCCCGACACGATTAAAATAGCCGAGCAGGTGGAAACCTTATCGTCACGAAGGGATAAAAGGTCAAAAGACGAAAACATCATCCTCGGCAGGATCAAAATCACCGAACATATGGGAACCCTAACCCTTACGAATATTAAATCCATTGTCACTCTCAGATTATCCAAAGCACGGCGCAATAGGCTTTGAGGTATCATTCCATTTACGGCCGAAACACTGGCATAGTCCAAGCGAAACATACAAATAGATAGAAGTTTATTCAACAAATTAAAACCAAAGTTAAAAAAGGAAGCTGTTTACCGATCAAACAGGCGAAATAACAGGAAATTGTTCGTTCGCCACATCCCGGCGACATAGGCAAATAAACCATTAAGAAAGTAAACTAAAAGTGCGATAAAAATAAGTGAAAGCATAAAAGAGGCTGCAGATAATCAGCTGGAGGGCCGGGTCAGATCTGTCATTTCTGGCTGGTCGGTCAGGGGGTAACGCGAGTCTTCGCCGTGAAGGTCCTGTACGGTCGGGATGTTGGTGGCTTCCATGTCCTCTGGCTCAACATGAGCATCAATTTGTTCAACTAGCTCCCTCATGCTTGCCGTTTCCTCCTCCTCAACAGCAACCGAGGGATCCTGCATGGCAGTGACGTCGCTCGGAAAGGGAATTTGGCCGAGGTCTCTCAGGTAGGAATCCTTGGGAACTCCCAGTGCTTGAAGAGCGGCAAACCACCTGGCCTCAAAACCCAGCTTCCGAGCTTGGGCCACTACCGGCTCTGCAGATTGCTCGGCGTCAGCAAAGCCTTCGTTGTACCACTTCTGCTCACACTCCATCAGGGCTGCCCTAAGGTCGGCTAGTTCCTCGGCATTGGAAGTGTTGAGGATGATGGCTTCAGCTAGCTTCAAGTCCGTTTCGTTCTGCTTAGCCAAAAGCTCCGCACACCTCTTTTCCGCTAACGCCTTATTTTTCTCCGCGGCAGCGGCCTTCTTCTCGGCGTTCTCAGCTGCCTTTAGTTTTTCCTTCACTGTCTTGGCCGCTGACTCCCGTGCCCCCTTTTCACGCTCGACCTCCTCGGCAAGATCCCGTGCCCGGCCAGCCATTATGTGAGCCAGTTGAGCAGCCTAGCAATTACAAAAGTTAGTAAGGAAGCATAAATAAATGTATGGGAGGAAATAGATAACTAAAGAATTACCGCGATAGCGTGCCACTCTAACCGGCACCCCACAGACTCCTCAGATCCCTCCTCAAAGGCGTGCACGTCATCGGGAAGAAGGAGACCCTCGGCCAGGGTTTGGGCAATACGACCACCCTCACCTTTCTCCCATATCCGCACACAGGTGGTCGAAGGCAAAGGCTTGCCGTCCAACAAGAACTTAGGCTTCCACGCTAGAGCCGTTTGGGAGGAGGAAGCTACCCCCGGACCAACCTGGGTCTGCGGCTCACGGATAATGATCCCTCCTGTTGGCTGGGGAGGAGTTTGGACGGTAGCATCTCCCAGTCCTATGGATGGTTGATCGGTGACCTTTTGTTTCTTCCGGGCCTGTCCAGCTTGAGCAGAAGGTGGGGGCTGGTTGGGCTGCCATGCACCGGGCACGAAGCGGTCAATGGTCATAACCCTCCTTGACACCATTCTTCCGCCGGGTTGGATATCTTCAGCCGACAATCCGGGCTCAGCGGGCGGATTCTCGGGCTGCGCTTGCTCTTGAACGAGGTCCTCTTATTAGATAGCTTCGTGGGCTAACTCTCTAAGGCGCTGAGACACGCGTTCCGCGGACTCGTCTCGCAAAGGGGCTAGCTCGTCCGAGCAAGTGAAGAGCCGTCCAAATTCCCTCGCCTCCCCGATTGTAAGTTTCGGCGGCAAGAAGTTTGCGTATCGGACGTCGATGTATGACAGCAGGGGGCTATCCACTAGAAGTGCCTGCTTAAAATTCTGCCAGGTGGAGTAAATTGGCTCTACTCCGAGGATCAGGTGCGAAGCCCGGAGCTGTCCGTCCCAATGCACGTATATCTCGGAATGAAGGATGAAGTTCAAATCTTTGACATGGACGGTTCTGACATCCGGAACAAACACTTTGCCGTCTGCAAAAGAGCAAGTGTCATATCAGTATCTGATAATAAAGATTTACTTTAATGAAAAGAAAAGGAAAAGGGGAGGAAAACAACTAGATTAAGGGAGTGGTACAAACCCACTTCATGCCGTGAAAGGGGGCAAGGGACGTCCCCGGCAAACCAATTGCCGTGCACCCGAACGAACTCCCCGGCGGAGTTCTTGTTCGAATCAGGTAGGCATGATATCAGCCGTACCCGATTATCTCTTGTCTTTAGGTAATAGTTGGTAGCTTTGTTCCCACAGAGGCTATACATATGGTTAATGTCATGATGATTTAACTGTAAATCAAAGGTATGGTTCAACCTACTGACGCAGCTAACTACCAGGTAAAAGTTGGGGAAAGCTGGTCGGGACACAATCCGTAATACCTAAGTGTATCTGTCAAAAGGGGATCCACGGGGAATCTAACCCCGCCCTCTAAGATTGACATCAGAGGAAAGAAGACTGTGCCTTGTCCTCGATGGAGAGCAATATCACTCTCATGGCAGTAAGCCACTTCCACGTCATCGGGAATACTAAATTTGCTCCTAAAGGGGGCCAAGGCAACCGAGGACTCTAGAAGATAAGAGTAACCCATCTCTGACGCTTAATGCTATGAAAGGGAACTTGAAGAAATAAAGCTGAAGGAATAGGAAGGGGAAGAAAACTTACTTTGGGTTTTAAGGAGGAAAGGAACACTGGGCAGGTGAGTAAGCGCACAGAGAGTTGGTCGGCAGAGAGTAAGCTCGAAAAAATCAGAGATGGAGGAAAAATGAAAGAATGTTTTGAGGGGAACTATTTATAGAGTCAAGAAAGGGGGGGCAAAGAAACGTTTAATCAAACAATAAATGGGCACGCTTTACGAACGGCCCTGCGAATACCAAAGGTAACCAATACGTGCGCCGCTTCGGTTCACGAACCGTCAGGCAATAATGACAACTGTACTTGACGCAGCAAAACGGCGCGTCTTTTGAGATTAGCATTAATGAGAAACCGTAACCACGAGTCCCAGGCCATAAGATCTCCGAGATCAAAAGGTTCGGTCAGCTCCTTGATTCTTCCCGGCAACCGGGTATGAATCAAGGGGGGGCTAATGTACAGCACCGAGATCCCAAGACCCATATGGGCCCTGGGCCCAGGCCCAATGGAATGGGCCCATTGCCCTAAGCTCTTCTTGAAACTGCCTTCATGTAAAAACAGGTTTTGGGTCGCGGATCCTGAGAAGTGTTCGGCATAAGCTTTCCCGAACAAGCTTATGAACCCTGTCCGGGAAAATCACGAAATGCTTGGGGAACTGCATTACCGAGCACAATCGACTAAGCTGGAACCAAGTTCCAAGGCCATAATTGCTGCATCCCACTCTCACCTAAACACCCACTTAAAGCAGATAATATTGGACCTTCAATAGCACTAGCGGTGGCTATAATCATAATCTCCCCACTAACCTTGGCTATAAATAGCAGAAGTTTGGGAAGAGAAAGGGGTTCAGAAAAAAGAGAGAGAGAGAGTGAATATTGCTTTGAGTCTCTCTGCCGAGAACGACCCAGAGTAGGAAATCTTGAAGCCCACTCTACAAATAAATTGTAAGCCCAAGTGAGTTCAAGCCCAACAGCCTCACTTTCGGTACATACAGTTTCTTCTTGGCATTTTTCATAAAAGAAAGAAATAAAAATGAACAATCTAACAGCACCATGTGTTGGTCAAATTAGAACAGCGCTTCCTTAATTTCCTTGCCTAGCCTGCACCACTTTTCGTGCCTGACTCTGACCCAATTGCTTTCTTTTCATCCAGTTTTTGAAACTTTACTTCATTGGCTCCATCATTAAAAATGTTCGACTATTCATTAATATATATATTGCAGCTATATAGCATTAAGCAACAAGCAATTTTTGTTTTCTTAGATAGATATATCATATATGTATGTCTCGACAAGCATACACTTCTTCTTTATCTTTATTAAGTGTGCGTTTAGATACTGCTTATTTAGTTGAAAATTAAAAATTGAAACCAATAAAAAAATCATTTTTGGATTACTATTCACTACTGGGTTACTGTAGCTTTGCCTTAATGCACTGTTCATGTCTCATGAACAGTGCAAAAGGCGCTGGTAAAAAAAAAAAAATGTAAAAATGCAAAAATGTGCAGATGCAGACGTGATCCAAATGGGCCTTAAATATCTGCGTTTTTCTTTTCTCCTTTTCTTTTTTTTTTTTTTTTTTGAGAAGAAAATATTTGCGTAATTGGTATGACTTTTTTTTTTTTTGAAATATTTGGTATGACCGTATGTAGCAGTTAATATTATAATATAAGCTTATCCTAATCTATAACACTAGTTAGTGGGGGGATCTAAGGATGGGTTTGGATTGCGCCAAAAAGGAAAAAAAAAATGAGCGTTTGCCTTTTTTCTGTGGATTCTATGCACTGTTCACGCAACCCGTAAGTACGGATTTCAGCAAAAAAAATTTAAAACTAGATCTCACGACACTATTCATGCATTTAAAAATTATTTTGTTAAAGTGTTTTCAGTTTTTAATATTCAGCAATAAACGATATCCAAACGGACGCTAAGTGGTTATGTTTATATATTACGGGCCCCTTAGTTAGTGCAAGTACTGTGAAAGTATCGGCCGCTACTTCATTTATTATAAGTTCTAAGTCTCCTCATTCATAAATTAATTAAAAACAATAAAATTAAATTAAGTACTATTCATCTAACAACCGAATAATAAACTCCCATAGTACTGAAATACAAAAGCCAATATCATTTTTTTTTTTAAATGGCCTAGCTATTTTCTACCAAATCTAGCTATCTGCCGCCCCCAGAAGAAGATTATATTGCGTCTAACCGATTATAAATTTTATATATAGCAGAGTTTTTTTTTATAATTGCTACGTTCTTCTTCTTTTTAATTTATTGATAACATTAACTTTCAAATCATGACATCAGTTTCCAGCATCACCCTACGCTTTCAAAGGAGAAAATACAACATGCATTAGATGCATGTTTTTTTCTCTCACAAGGAGATAGAGGAAGGAAACATACATCTAATGCATGGTATATCACCTCCTTCCAAGAGAAAAGTTTCATTTGAGCTATAAATATTCCACATCAATATCTTATGGGAAAAGAAATTATTTGTTTTTTAACGAATTTTTATATTTCTCATAAAAATTGTATCAAATAATTTATTAATAATTATTCTAAAAACACCAATTAACAGGACCTATATTTTATTCAAAGTTATATGAGAAAAATCTTCCATCATTAATTAGAAAAGAATTGTGGAACAATAAACAATTTGGGAGAAGGCATTCAAAAATAAATAAATAAATAAATTATTAAAGAAAAAAACAGGAATAGAGGCCAATGTGAAATGCAGTACTACAGCAGTAGTGCCCCTTATTACAACATTTACATAATTCAATGCCTAGATAAGGTTCAACCAATAAACAGTAAATATATATTGACTATTCACAACTACTTTGACTTTCAAGGATTTCCGTTTGGATTAGAAACAAGAGCCACTTCAGGAACTCCTTCAATTCATTGCTCACTTCCTTATTTTGTAACCATTAATTGGAGATTCTTATTCCTTACTAATCGTTTCTTTGGCAGCCCTAGTTGCAAGCTGCACCAAGTTGTGTCTCTAACGTGTTGGGTTTTGTGGAGTGTAGATGTGTTTAATCTGGATTGTGATCTGGCTCAAAATAAAATTGCTACAGTTTTTAATGAAAGTTTTTTTGAGGTTTAGTTCATGGAGCGAAAACTTGGGCCAATAGACCCAAGTTAGAGTGCTCATGGAAAAGCCTCCTTAGGGGTCTGAGGACAACGCCTGAAAATTTTTTTGGTCCATTTGTAGCCCATTATGAATCATGTGCGCAGGAAAGAAAAAATGTTAGTTTTGGAGATTAAAGTTTTGGGTTGTTTTTTGAGAGAAAAAATTGTACTGTCGTATCTTGTATTTTTCCCTATGAAAAGTGAAATCCCTACAACTTTGTGAATATAAACAAATTGTCAAACCACATAAATATTGTCTTATGTGATTGATTTACTTTGGCACATATTTTTTTCTCTATTTTTGCATCTCATAGATTTGGTAATTTCGTTTTTATTCCCTTGGAGATTGTATTGTCTAATGTCCTGTGGACATAGACATACACATAAGGAGCTCATTGATGAAAGGAAAAACAAAATTCTGGAAAAGAATCAACCTCAGCTATAAATTCAAGAAGTTTAGTCAGATTCACAATGAAGAAAATAGACCGGCATATAAAGGAAATGTTGAGATTCTAATATCTTATCAACTTGAAGTAGGGAAATAGGACCCTTATGACCTCAATAGATGACAAATTATTAAAACTGAAACAAACAGTCTATTAACATTGGGAAAAAATTGGCCTTTGCCATTTTTAAAAAAACAATCTAGCATTTTGCCCCCTTTCCCAAACTAATTAGAAAAATTCCCTTCTTTTGAAACTCGATTTTCTCAAAATTGAGTTATAAAAAAAAAAAAAAATTCTGGAGCCCTATAGTGGTGTTTTAAAGAGCCTATGGTGACGTTTTAAGGACCTATAGTGGCGTTGTGAAACTCGAGCTCCTTGAAATCGAGTTATAGGCAAAAAAAGAAAAAAATTTGCATGTAACTCGACTTCATGAAGATCAAGGTACAAAACGTCACTATAGGTCCTTAAAACGTCACTATAGGCTCCTTAAAACGCCACTATGGGTTACAAATTTTTTTTTTTTTTTTATAACTCGATTTTGAGAAAATCGACTTTCAAAAGAGGGGCATTTCGCTAATTAGTTCGGGAAATGGGGCAAAATGCTGGATATTTTTTTTTGAAAGGGGCATTTGCCCATTTTCTCCATTAACACTGAAACAAACATAAAGAAAGTCCTATGATGCAAGAGTCAAACCACATGATAACACGTTATCATGCTTTAAGTCTTTGGGGCTAAATGATGCTTATTTGCACTTACAAAAGTGGGGGTTGATGAAGAATGGTTTGTGACTGTGTCTTAATAATGCTATCTCACCTATCGGTAGTAGACTGAATTAATGCCCATTTTTTCAAATTCAAATTGAACAAATGTGTCATCGGGTTATACACCATTTGTCTTTCATGTAACCTACGTTTGGTTAATTAGGATAACACAATGACCATTTTAGCAGTTTAAACTGTAGAATATGGCTTGAATTAGAAGTTCAACTCCTTGTTGGATTTGGATAAGGAAGGAATTTTATTTCTTTTGGGTTACTGTTGTTTGAAGTTATCAAGTTTTATTAGAATTCTTGGCTACCACTTGATTTTGAGTTCTATTTGGAATAGGAGTGATTCTCCTTTTGTGTGTAAAAAAGAAGTCTAGTCCTTCTTAGTTTTGGATATACTAGCCGAATCAAGTCTCCTATATAAGCATAGTGCTGCTACAGAAAATTAGAGAGAAAGAGATGAGAGGGTGTGAGAAAAAGAAGCTCTCTCTTGGTTTGGTTATTTGATATTTGTGGGTTGCAATTTGGAATTGTGAGAAAGGTTTTGTTGCTGCTTGGTTTTGGTTCTACATTTGTGGCTCTCTCTTTGGTTTGTGCGCAATTAGTATTTGGTATTTGGTATTCGTATTTGGTATTTGTGAACCTTTGGTTTTTTGGTTCGTATTTGGTTCTTTGGTTATGTATTTGTGAGAGAGAGTTATTTGGGTGTATTTGGGATTTGGGTTTGTGAGAATGCCTCTACACCAATTTGTATTATCCCAAATTTGTTATAATGAAATTTGTTCGTCGTCGCCCGTGGATGTAGGCTATTGCCGAACCACGTAAATCTTGGTGTTTTGTGTCTACTTTCTTTTGGATTAATTTTCTCCGTTCCTATTGTTAGTTTAGAGATCTTTCACAAGCCTAAAATATTTTCACAATCAATCTTGATAATTTGAGCTTCCGCTATTTTACAACATAAACTTCAGCCTTAGAATGGTTCCTATATTTTATATGTCTGCCATCAATCCATCCTAATTATCAGCTTTTGACAAATTCTCAACTACATTGCAATCGATCACAATCAAATATCAGTAATTCCACTAACTAACGTACATTTTGATTAAGAAGGTTGACTAATCTTAATGACCAATTACACAATGAAAGACCTTCCTTCTTGTGGGTACAAACCATGTTTTTGCTTCTAGGAACATCATTGTGAGAGATGTCTACCAAGGCCTTGAAATTATATGGTGTTACATCCTAAATAATATTATCAACAATATTAGGAATTTAAAATAGCTCAAAACCATAAAAACCTAGCCGCGCACCATAATCCCAATACAAGTCAAATAAGGAGTCTTTCAAACCATTAACCACGGTCTCCTATTTCAAATAGAACTAGTCACTAACCTGTGCGATGCACGGGAAAGTTGTTATGTATAAAGATATAAACTATTCTTTTTCTCTTTCTCTTTGATTGTACATTAGAATTCTAGTCTTATAGTTTCCTATCTTTGATATGAAACATTAAATTACGTAATGAAAAATAGAAATCAAACTTAAGTTTAAAATAAAATAAAGAATTAAATCTTTAACATCCTCAATTATCCATAAAATGTATGAAACACAAATTTAAAGAACTACTTAATCCATATTTCAAATAAATTGAAAAAAAAAAAACTTTTAAAAGTGTTTTTTGTATCTTCTTCCTTTGTTGCTTTGTAATAGTCACTAAATGTCCTTTTGTTTTCCTTGAGTACAGATGTTGGTGTGAGTTGCCTATTGCTTTGAACATCAACTTTTTGAAATTTTGTAGAATCACCACCTTGTTCACTTGATAACTTGCTACTACATTCATTTGAAGTATCACTGATGTAAGCTTGACAATAAAACAGGTTGATAAATGTATTACAACATAAACAAATTAAATATCTAATTTGTAATTTTGCTACATTAAAAAATACATACTTCTAACATTTTATCAAGCTAAATTGCTTTGTCAGTATTTTCAAAAGATTCAAAAACTTTCTTGACTGTGTAGAATTCCCATCCATACTTAAGATTATAGTCATTTAGTTCTATTTGGAAAACAAATTCTATTCCATTTAGACTTTCTATTTGCACAGGAAGGACGACTTCTTCAAGCACCTAACAAAAGTAATATTTTTCAAATTGTATACTCAAGTAAAACTTGGACAGATGTTCTACTGAAAAAAAAAATTTGTTCATAACAATAAACGAGAGTTCTACTGATCCATGTTTCCTATGGATGTCTCATAATGAGGTATGTACGAACTTTTTTGTTGATTGGAAGTAAACTTAATGATGAATGCTGACTATTTTGAAGGATAAAATGTTATACATAATGGTTGGAAGCAAAAGTGATTTAGTGATTATGAAAATTTCGCAGATATTTGACAAATTCACCAATAAATTATAAATCATTCCTTGGAAGTTGACTGTATCAGCAGCATGTGTGCTCAGTCCTTTGCTGCAACAATATTTAAAGAGAAGGCCAATAATATTTGATTGAAAAGTTCCATCTTTTTTCAATAGTTTTGACAGAGATTTATAGACCCAATAGTGAAACCCTTTTTGGACAACCTTCAAGAAGGTTTCGTGATGGCCAACTATCATATATTTTATACATAAGTAGGCTAGAAATTTTTTTTAAAAAAAATAGAGGAAAGTAGCAAACCTTGGTGGTGGCGTTGATAAAAGGCAAAGATTAAGGGGGTGGACTATAGCGCGCGATTGAGAGAGAATGAGCAGTGATCAATCTGACAATATGTATGAATTTCAAGCAATATATTTATTCAGCAATCTAGCTATAGGAATCCAATTTTCAGCCAACATTCAAGAAACATTAATAGAAGAAACCATTATGTTCAAAACTCTAATCATTAAAAAATCAAACCTACTTATCAATATCCCTTAAACTTTCAAATTGATAACCTTAGAGACCATTATGATTCAATTAATCTCCTTTCTACTATATAAACCTATCTCACCATCAATACCAATTTCAATTTCTAACATATAAATCATAAAAAATTCAAGCCTATAGCTCAGTTTCCACTAAAAATATTCAAATTGATTAGAGCTTTTCTTTCATGAGACAACTGATGATAACCAAAACAACAATAAATGAAATTTTCCGGTAGTTAGAAGCACCAACAACAAACAGGCAAAAAACTTTCAAAGTTTCAATTTCATACTCTTATTCAAAAGAATTCTAAGAATTGCAGCAGCAACATAATTGCTTTGACTCACATTATCTCTCTGCAATAGATTCTTCCACGATCTAAGAAGCTTTAATCTATATTTTATGCAAAGAAGTGACTCTTTGCAAAAACTGCTGGGGACCAGCAATTTTAGTTGACTGCCAGTGCCATGTTAAACTAAAGTAGAATGGTCAATAATTGCAAAAATTTTGGTTCTAGAAAGCAATAAATTTCCTACAATTTTATTTTGATAAGTGAGTTGAACATGTGGAGCTAAAGTCAAAATGAAGATCTGTTTAGTTGTTTAGTCTCTAATAACTCATGATCTTTGAAAGAATTTATTTTTATTTTTTGGAGGAGGAGGGGTGCATTCTACATGGTATTCATGTTAAACAAAACATCAATCTATAAGAAAAATAATTTTAAGAATTGTTTACAGGAAAATAAAATTTATGCAAACAGCCTAAACATTTAGAAAATATAAAGATCAAACGTTACAGCCCAACTTACTTGTCACCAATAAATTTTGCCTGAGTGAAGTAGCCAAGAGAGAGCACCTCCATAAGATTATGTTGCTTATCAAGACCCTGTTGCCCAGCGAAATGCATAAGCCTGTGGCTGTCTAGAGTATTTCCCCTGTGTGCATTTAAGACAATGTTAGTGGAATCTCCAATAGATTAAGGTCGCTTCATAGCTTCCTCACCTATATAAAGTTATCCATATATTTAAAACTATTTTTATGCTTACATGAGTCCTGAAAGGTTATATTCCAATCCATGGCCCCTAAAAACCTGAAAATTTGCAAAGCAGTCATAATTATTTATTGCATACAATGACCAGCCAAATCAAACTTAATGTAAACAAATCAATGGTATGTATATAAGTGATTCAGAGAATTTTTGGAAAACCTCTGACATCCGAGCTTCTATCCTCTTAGTTTGAGATCCAAACTTGCTCCTGTAATACTCTTTCTTATTGATGCCTTCTTTTGGGGCAGAAGGATTAAGTTGAAATGGATGCCATCTAATCTGCATATTTAGTTAATAAAAGATAAGAGTGGGAACACAAACATGCGTGCGCACGCACGCGCAAACACACACACATAGAGAGAGAGAGAGAGAGAGAGAGAGAGAGAGAGAGAGAGAGAGAGAGAGCAAACCTCAAAGTCATAATACCTATAGCTACATGGGGTTTGTGATTTGCACTGAGCCATAATAAAAAGGCCGGCCTTATAAATGGTGCATATCATTTTCAAGAGAGAGAGAGAGAGAGATTACTCCACAAAAAGCAAATTCTATAAATTATATCCAATTTTATATCTGACTTGGGAAAAGTTATGGATCCCAATATGACTATGTGCTACACTACAGGGATAGCATTCCCCCTACCTAATGACGCAATCTTAGACACACAACAGGCTAGGGTAGCATAGCATCCTCAACATATAAAATTTAGATTTTGTTGCAACACACAATCTAAAAAATGTAATGAATGTCTAATCTCAACGTACTCCACACCAATTTCACTAACATTATCAGGAATGTTATGTGATGAAAGCAAGCTGATAACTCCACCAGAACCAACATACTCCACACCAATTTCGCTCAGTTTCCACTATACAAATTCAAACTCATAGCTTAGTTTCCACAAAAATAATAATAATAATAAATAAATAAAAATTCAAATTGATTATCACCATTTTTATATCTATTTAAAATATTGAAGATGTGACTCACTTCAAAAAATATTATCGTCAAAAGTCAAATATTTATTTCATAAGCAAGAACTTTTACCGGAACACATTACTAAACTCAGTTACAGAGTTCCAAACCCAAAGACTTATATAAGTGTGTGCACAAACTCAATTACAGATACAAAGAGAAACACAGCTAAAACTACAATTCAATCAACTCTAGAATACAAAACAGACTTATCAGCATAAATTTCAAAATCACAAAATTATCCAACACATAACTGGGGTAAAAAATCTCATAAAGGTTGGGATTTCTTCTTTAATTTTCCTGCTCAAGATATGGATTCATACAGTAGTAGGTACTTGCAGTAGAAAGAACATTAAGGAAACATTTATTAGAAAAAAATTAACAGCAAAGCTATAGTTCATTCCACAATTAACAAATTATCTACCAAAACCTATAAAGTAATCCACAATTGACAAATTAATTAACAAAGCAAAACTCACAATTCACCAATGTATCTAAAAGGACCCTTCACAACTGATTGAGCTTCCATTTACTTGTGCTTCACTGTTTTTCTCTCCTTAACACCTAAATAGAAGCCTAATTAAAATTATGAGAATATAATCCAACATGCAAAACCCATAAATATCCCTAAAAAATCACAAACTTGGTCATCCATAAAAAAAATAATAATCTGGGTATCCATAAACTTGGTCATCAAAAACACGAAATTTAAACTCTAATCAACCACTAATCTATCCAAACCTACTGTATCTGAAATTTCAACTAAAAATTTTCTCAAATTTGAATCACATACACAGACCAAAATTCAAAAGAAACTAATACTGAAACCAATATTGGCACATACAATTCAAAAGAAACCAATACTAAAAAAACCCATTATTGCCTTCTTTTCGTTTGTAATTAAAACCAATAACCTAAATGCCTAAATTAAAGACCATCAACCCAATAAGACACTCAACCCAAAATAACAAAACTTGAATCATATTTAACACCAATTTTTCTTGTCTAAAAATACCTGCACTATAGCGGTTCCAGCAGTATATGGGTGGAGGCTAGGTTGAAGGTGGGGTGATGGTTTGACATGGTGGCAGCCCTCAGATCTCTTTCTCTCTCTACCATTGACGAAAAAAGAACTGAACGGTTTTTGGTTTTAAGAAAGAAAGTGAGAACAGTTGAACTTGTCGAAGGAGAAGGAAAAGCAGAATCGGAAGGGAAGAGAGAGCATCTGAAATTTGAATGCGTAAGGTTTGAAAGAGAGGAGTCGGGTTAAGCTGGGTTTTGTTTTGTTTGGGAAAAAATGCAAAACTGACCCTCTAACTTTCACATTTTTTCATTTTAGTCCTTTAACTTTCAGTTTTGTCAATTCAGTCCTCTAATTTTCAATTTTTGTCAATGTAAGACTCCGTTACAACTCAGTTAGTGGCTGCCGTTAATGTCACTGAAACGATGTCGTTTTGCTTCTTCTTCTTTTTTTTAATTTGGAAATAAAAGGAAAAAAAAAAAAAAAACCATTAAGGGGAACGACGACCCTTCCCCTGAAATCAAAACACAATAAAGTCTTTCTTTCTTTTTTTCTTAGTTTGCCAATATTTTAAAAAACACATATCCAGAAATTAACAAACAAAGATCAAAGCAAGAGAAACATATTAAAAGAATAAGAGCAAGTATATGAATATCAAAACAAACCTTCCATGTTAGCTGAAATCAAGCATAATGGAGAGAGCAAGAAGATCAGGAAGAGTGAAAGAAAAGCCATAACAAAGTTCCCTTCCATTACTCTCTCTTTCTCTTTCAATAAATCTCTCTTAGATCCAAATGGTATTCCACACCCACCATCACAAACAACCTCCTACACAAAACCCAGCTCCCAAATCTCACATAACAACAACAAAAAACCCGATCTCACTCAGAATGCTCAGCAGAAGAGTGCCTCAAAAACCCAGCAATGAAAGAAGACCTCAAATTTCTAGATATGGGGTTTTTTTTTTTTTTTTTTTTTTTTTTTGGTGACGCATTTAGTTAGAGCTTAATGACTAAACTAAACTAATCTGTATATAAATGGGTCATCTGCGTTGCACCCCACCAACACTTCTCTCATAAATACCTTCACCCAGCAAAGAATGAGCACAAGAATAGTTTTAGTGTGTTTTGATTTCAGGGGAAGTGCATGTCATTCCCCTTAATGTTTTCTTTTTTTTCTTTTCTGCAGATTTTTCTTATTTTCTTTTAATTCCGAATTAAAAAAAAAAATGCAAAACGGCGTCATTTCAGTGACATTAACTGCAGCCACTAACTGAGTTGTAACGGAATCCTGCATTGACAAAAATTGAAAGTTAGAGGACTAAATTGACAAAATTGAAAGTTAGAGGACTAAAATAAAAAAATTTGAAAGTTAGAGGGTCAGTTTTGCATTTTTGCCTTTTGATTTTGTTTTTGTTTTTGTTTTTTTTTAAAGATAAGTATCCAATTTTTTTAAAAGTGAAAAGAGTTTTTAATTTTATTTTTTATTTTTTAAATATTATGCTAATGTGAAAAATTGTGGGAGTTTCAGAGACTTTGGTTTTATATATATATATATATATATATATATATATATATATATATATATATATATATTTATATATAAATTAGGTCTTTTGCTTTCCTAGGATTTTACTGACTCCTAATTCTACTTGAAGTAGAATTCTCGATGCAAGCCCATTATATAGGCTATCATGTGGGCTGGACTAGCAACATATGGTTCATGCATAGACAGCTCTCACAAAACTTTTGTGAGGTCCCAGACTGATATTGAATTTGTTAGGTAGGTTGTGTGGCTTGGGCAGTGATAGGCCAAAAACGAATTGACCCATTGTGATAAATTAACCAATTAATTTAGCCAAACGAATTAATTAGGTTAAATAACATGCAAACACGCAGTAGCACAAACAAATCACCAATAAACTAAGTATGCAGCGGAAAATAAATTTGACACAGTGATTTGTTTATGAATGGGGAAAACCTACACGGCAAAAACCCCACCAGGTGATTTTCAGGTCACCACTCCCAAAATTTCGCTATTATCACAACAAGCAGTTACAAGTAAAGGAATCATAATACCTTATACCAACCTACAGTTGAACCCTTACCCCAATACCCAATTGGACTTGTTCTGTAGTGACAATTTCCCCTTTTGATGCACGGCTCCCAAGTACGTGACTAACCAATTACACGGATCACAGTACACGACTTCAATCACCAACTAGAGAAGGTTATTGGCTGCAAAGTTTTTCAATTCATCCCAACGATAAAGATTAAGAAGATGCTTAGTCACAAAACTGAACAGTGCACAAACACAAGAACTTCTTCACAAGAATGATGAACTATGGCAAACTCTATCTCCGGTCACAATTTGCTTGAACAAACTTTGCTCAACACTTGTGCAACTTGTGAACACTTTGACGATCCTTGAAATAATCCTTTTATATGTCTAGGGTTTTGAAAAAAGAAAGCCCAAACACATAAAACCGGATTGGAGTCAAAACAGAACTGGAACTCTGTTTTTCATAAAGCTCGATAGATACTTGTCCGTCGAGATGCTGTCGAGCCACGGGGCTGAAACAACTTCTACCCAATTACAAGTAAAGTGCGTTTTGTCAAAGGATAAGCCAATTACATAAAATAATGACATATATTCCTAACAAGTGAATCACGTATGTCCTAATAGTCTCCCCCTTTGGCAATCCGTGACAAAATCACAACAAACAAATGAACATATGAGAGAAGTCATAAATCACTTAACTCATATTCACTTGTTGAATACAATAAAATCTATCCTAACACAAACTCTTGAAAAATTTTGTAAGAAGAGAGTTTATACCAAGTAGACTTTGACAACCTGTATTTCTGAAACACTTTAAACAAAACTCATCAAGACATCTTTGTGTGAAACAAAAATAATAAATTGCATGCAAGTAATAAGAAGCATGTGCATAAAGAAAGAAAAGAAACAAAACATGTAAGGATAGGTGAAAGAAACATACATCCTCATATATAAGGAGAATAAGTACAATGTATGTCAAAAATGGTCACAAGACCCATGTACAAGAATAAATGTATCTAAAATAGAGAAAAGAAAAAGATACATGTAATCCTTACTACATCCCTCAAAAATATCAACACTCCCCCTAACAAAATGTCCTATACTAACTCTCCCCCTAAGAATGACTACTCTCATAACCAAAACTACTCCCCCTTTTTGTCACGAATGACAAAGGGTAAGAGTGTCAAGTAGACATCTCATCGGTAGAGCTAGCATCTTCATCATCATCATTATCATCTGAAACATCATCGTCATCACTATCATCATCATCCTCATCCTCAGAATCAGAAGCCACTGGAGGTGGTGGTGGTGGAGGAGAAGCCTCAGGAGCATAATCACCCATGGTCGCCTGTCGCTGTGCAATACGATCGACACAAACGTTCACTTGATATAACTCTGTAGAGAGTGTATCAAGGCGAGCATCCATGTGCTATAGCTGCGCCATGATGTCTCCTAGAGTCACATCACCAGTAGAAGAGGAAGGAGCAGATGTGGATGGAGCTGAACGGGAAGGAGAAGATACTGAATCCGACTGTTGTGACCTAAACTGTGCCTCGCTACATTTAACGGTAGTGGCGTCTATGACACACATGACAGAAAAATGGTCGGAAGAGGGAAAATGAATAGAAAAATGGCATAGAATTCGCGTGATAGTCGAAGAAAAAATGAGCTTATCACGGGTAGCCGTATCCCTATACACATCTAAGATAGAAAGAATAAAATGTGAAGGAAAATCTATAGTGAGGTACTCTAACAAAACAAGCACAAATCGAGCACGAGGCTCTATGATAGAGTTATAGTGAGAGAGTGGGTGCAAAACAAAAGTCATCATCATGTTCATGAATTTAAGACCTTTAACAAAGGCCTTGCATGGTGTAAACTGACGATCACCCCAATCTGCGGGACGCTCACAGAAAGCGAAAATCATCTCGTCTTTGGACACAGTCCTTAGACATTCACAACCGAAGTAGTCAGGATGCTCTACCCTCGGAATATGAAGCACATCCGCAACAAGCTGCGATGTGACTACAATGCGCGTACCTCGAATGCGAGTAGAAAAGAGAGGTACTAAAAAATCGAATCCATGCATGTTGGAGTAAAACTCCTAGATCAGCACGGATGGACATGTGACCGGGTGGTCGAGAAAATTTCTCCGAGAAGTCCTTTTAGGCATCCTCATCATGGAACCAAATATGAGAAGGAGTAGGATCAGAAGAAGACGATGTCCCGAAACGAAGAGGGTTTTGGGACGGAGCAGATTTACGCTTAAGTGCCATAGACACGACTAACGTCAACAGAAAGAGAGGGAGAGAAAGAGAGACAATCAAAAAAGTCCCAAAGCAATTCAAATATAACAAGTATATTGAAATGAGAGTACATATGCATGGGGAATACATGAACATGTAACATGCAAAAGAAATTGCATCATGGGCTCAGCCCAATCCAATCCTACCAGTACACAATCTATTTGCACACATCTAATTGCATGATAATACTATTATAATGCTTATGTGATGCAATGCATGAGATTTGAAACTCATTTAAGCAAAAACCCATCCCAAAATTTCAACAATAACTCATCAATTTTGAAAAACTCCAAAATTTTTCAAAAACCCCAAAACCTAGGTCTAAATGCATAAAATGCATGAAAAAAGAGAGAAAAAGAACACATACCAAGTGATTTGAAGCAAGGAAAGGCTGAAAATCACATGGGTTGAAGGTTTTGAGAGAGAAGAAAGTGTTTAGGGGGTGAATAGGTGCGGATAGATCGAGAGAGATCGAGGAAATGAGAACCAGATCACGAAGAGCATATATATAGATCCTCAGTAATTCTCGACAGATAAAGGTGTCGAGACATCTGTCGAGGAAGGTGTTGAGAAAAACAACGTCGACAGATAAAGGTGTCGAGAGGTGTCGAGAAACTAAATAAAGACACATAAGAGAATCTCGATCGATCCACCAGTTGTCGAGAAGCTATCAAGGGTCCAAGAACTTTCTCGATCGATCCACCTAACTGTCGAGGATCTATCGAGATTCCAATAAGAAAAGAGCTTAAGAGCTTGATAGATAGCCAGGTGTCAAGGAGGTGTCGAGATTACTTAAAAACCGTTTTTCAAGAAGGGAAAAACACAGATATGAATGCAATCAAGCATGCAACTCAACCAAAGATCCAGTCAACATTTTAAGCTCTCAAAATTATCTCTCAACAAAAATATTAAGCACAATGATCCCAAAAACACACACACACACACTAAACAAGTCTAGCCAATTTTATATTTCAAAAACAGGTTAAGATAGTTTAATGAGCATACATTAATACATGTAAAACCTTGTGATGGCCAAATCACATTGTACATGCACATGTATCAAGAGTAGCAAAGAATATTATGTGTTGTGTGTGAAAAACATCGCAACATTGCATAAGTGTATACGTGTTATGACGATTTGAGATAACTCACGTACAATCATAACTGTTTGATGGGGACTATCACCTTCGAGGTACATCTTTTAACTCACACACAATCATAACTTTTTGCTTTTTATTTTCTTTGCATATTTTTATTTAAGCAAATCATGCACGGATATATAAGAGAGAGAAAAGAAATACCCACTGATGGTAAGCATTTGACATTCCAATTTTGCTATGCCGAAGCACACAAATGTCATTGACACTACACTTTTGCTATGCCGAAACATACAGGTGTCATTTCATGATTGACGGGCAACAGTGGTGAAATGGTTATTTATGCATTTCTCTTAGGATTTTCTAGTCCTTCCTATCAAAAAGAGTGATACGAGTGTTAAGTACAAGAGATCACTTAATCTTACTCATCACAAACAAAAGCCACATAGCTCACTTGCTTAGTTGTGCATGGAGATGCTCATCTAAGCTACAAAAGATACAAAGTTTAGAAAACTTTATTTCAAAGGCCATCCAAGATACACAAGTACCAATGTACACAAAACACACACTGTTTTTGTATTTTTTTTATTTTTCATTTTTTTTATATCAAAAACAAAATAAACAAAACTGAAAGCAAACAAAAACATGTTAAACAAAGAAAATCATAAAACTAGACTGACTCAAAATAGTAAAGTAAAACACACAAGTTATGCAAAAACAAACAGAAGGAGAAAAGTGATAGAATCACTTGGAGCCCTTTTCATTCCATGCCTTGGAAGAACCTTTCCTTTGAGTGAACCCTTGAACCGGTGGTGAGGAGGAAGAATTGAAACCATTTAAATTCGAAAGGAACATGAGGGCTTTGAGAAGATCTCCAAGGGGAGCAAGAAAGGATTGAAGCTGATTCTGGCTTCCAGATGCGATCATGCCATTACTTTGTTGAGTGGCTAGCCACTTATAGCAATTTGGTCGAGTATGACCGGTAACTCCACAATAATGATAGAGATGCTGCTTCTTTTATTTAGGCTTTTGAGAGTTAGCCTTATTAACCTTAGGGTTTTTAGCTTCCTTCTTATCTTGCTTAGGGGGTGCTCCTAAGATAGATTTACCTTTGTCTAAGTTCTCACTAGCTAAATTAGTTTTAACATCATTGTTCTCAATTTCAACATTATTGCTATGAGGAACAAAAACAGTAGTACTAGTAGAAGCAATATTAAAGGAAGAGAAGCCACACCTCAAACCTATTTGATCAGAAGTAGATTTCTAAAGACTGAGCATCTCATCAAGCTTTGCACTTAAAGTCCTCTCTAATTGAGCTCTGACTTGAAACAGCTCCGCTTCAAGCTTCTTGGTCTTCTCAACCAAGAAATTGTTCTCGAACCTTAGTACTCCAATAGTCTGATTAGCTTCATCAAACTTTATGGAAAGCTCTTCACGATCAAGTTCCACATCACTGAGCTTCTTGGTGGTCAGCCTATAAAGTTTCTCATGTTTCTCAAAAAACTTGTATAATTTTTCATAAGTTGTATGGATATCATCTTGATCATCCATCTTCTCAAATTTGGACTCCACCAATTCCTCTTCTTCATCCACATCTTCAACAATCCCATCAGTAGGATTGACGGTGGCAGTGAAGGCATTCAAGATTCTATCATCCTCATTGTTGGAATCATCATCAGGCTCGATGTCGCTCAAGGTAGCAGCAAGTGCCTTGCTTTTCCCAATGCTCTTGAGATATGTAGGACACTCCAGTTTCATGTGACCGAAACCTTGACACCCAAAACACTTAGGTCCTGTAGGAACAGTGTACTGACCGCCATCCTTAGCATCCTTCTTTCCTTTGTCTTGGCTCTTAAACTAAGAAGAACTGGATTGCCTACGGTCCTTGTCAAAGCCTTTTCCATTGACATTCTTCATGAACTTCTTGAATTGCCTGGTGATGTAGGATTTCATCTTAGAATCTTCATCGTCTAAAGACTTATCTGTGTCATTGCTCTTGGCATTCAAAGCCATGTTCTTGCTCTTGCCCGGCTTACCAATCCTTGTTAACCCTAGCTCGTAAGTCTGCAGATTACCAACTAGCTCTGTCAAAGGAATTTTGTCAATGTCCTTTGATTCCTCGATCGCCGTAATCTTGACATGGAATCTCTCAGGTAGAGATCTGAGCACCTTTCTCACAATCTTGGGTTCAGGAATGGTTTCCCCAAGATTGAAAGCTAAGTTCACTATGTCCTTGAGCTTGGCATAGAACTCATCGAACAACTCATCCTCCTCCATCTTAATCTCTTCAAAGCTTGTAGTGAGCCTCTGTAGCTTTGAATCCTTGACAGCCTTTGTTCCCTCATAAGTTGTCTAGAGGATGGTCCATACTTCCTAAGCAATTTCAGTGGAGGATATCTTCTTGAACTCCTCATTGGTGACTGCACTGAATAAGGCATTCAACGCTTTGCTGTTGAAGTTTGCCGCTTTGATCTTGGCATCATCCTAATCGGCTGGCGCTTCTGTAGGCTTAGTCCAGCCTATCTCCACAGCTTGCCACACTTTCTTATCTAAAGACTGCAAAAAAACTCTCATGCGTACTTTTCAGTATGCTTAGTTAGTGCCATCAAATAAAGGAGGTATAATTAACGACTGTTCTCTATCCATGACAAACAGGGGTTAATGGATCAATACAGCAAAGATTAAAACCTAATCAGAGTGTGCCTGCTCTGGTACCACTTGATAGGCCAAAAACGAATTAACCCCTTGTGATAAATTAACCAATTAATTTAGCCAAGTGAATTAATTAAGTTAATTAACATGCAAATGCGTGGTAGCACAAACAAATCACCAATAAATTAAGTATGCAGCAGAAAATAAATTTGACACGGTGATTTGTTTACGAATAGGGAAAACCTAAACGGCAAAAATCCCACTGGTGATTTTCAGGTCACCACTCTTGAAATTTCACTATTATCACAACAAGCGGTTACAAGTAAAGGAATCCTAGTACCTTATACCAACCTACAGTTGAACCCTTACCCCAATACCCAATTGGACTTGTTCTGTAGTGACAATTTCTCATTTTGATGCACGGCTCCCAAGTACGTGACTAACCAATTGTGCGGATCCCAGTACGCGACTTCAATCACCAACTAGAGAAGGTTGTTGGCTGCAAAGTTCTTCAGTTCATCCCAACGATGAAGATTAAGAAGATGCTTGGTCACAAAACTCAACAGTGCACAAACACAGCAACTTCTTCACAAGAATGATGAACTAGGGCAAACTCTGTCTCTGGTCACAATTTGCTTGAACAAACTTTGATCAACACTTGTGCAACTTGTGAACACTTTGACGGCGCTTAAAATAATCCTTTTTTATGTCTAGGGTTGTGAGAAAAGAAAACCCAAACACATAAAATCGGATTGGAGTCAAAACAGAACTGAAATTCTGTTTTTCATAAAACTCGACAGATACCTATCTGTCGAGATGCTGTTGAGTAGCTGTCGAGCCACCGGGCTGAAACAACTTCTTAAGCTTGATGGATAGCTAGCTGTCAAGTTTTAATGAACAGCATTTTTTTAGCTTGAATCTTGGACAAACTTGCATGGCTTTAACACTTGATCTTGAAATACAGTTTCTTGAAGTATTAAACACATCCTAGATCTACCCAATTACAAGTAAAGTGCGTTTTGTCAAAAGATAAGCCAATTACATAAAATAGTGACATATGTTCCTAACAAGTGAATCACATATGTCCTAACAGGCAGAGTTCCACATGAAACATATATTGAGCTGATCTAGGCTTTATAAACAACTTCAAGAAACCTAAATTGTGACTAGAGTAGTACTTTTGGGGTATGGCATTCCTTGAGTTGTTACTTGTCATTACTTTTCTGTTCAATTGGATGTTCTCCTTCATCATCCCATGCATAAGATTGACTCATAGAAATGAAAAGTAATCACACAAAACATAACATATATTGTGGAATGGAATAAGACCCTCCACTATATAATTTGGGCTCTATATGGATAGCTTGGGTTCAATGTTTTTTTATCTTCTTGGCTTCTCTTCATCGCCTTGGTTTCTAGGGGAGGTGTCAATACCCAATACTGCTATCTGATTGCTCCTGGAGTTGGAGGAAAATTATTCAGTTGATGGGTGTAATTAACAAGGCTTTTATTGAAGCCCATTGGGTAATGGAAAGAATATCTTTGTATGGCGTGAAGATGATGGCCCTTCACTGCAAAATTAAATATGGCAATAGAATAACGTATGATGCTGCTAATTGCTCCACTAACAGATTGTCTAAATACATAAATGTTGAAGGCCATTGGCTGTGGCCTCCAGCAAGGTCTGATAAACTAGAGTAAAAGTTGAAAGCAAGTTGTGTGAAATGAGACTTGGTGGTGAGGACAGAGTGAGGGTGGTGAGGAATCATCGGAGCTTGAGGAATTAGAGCTACAAAGCCTCAAAGTTAATTTGTTGGTGGCCGCGCTTGGTATGGTTTTCTAAAAATATTCCCAAGTGGCCAAGCTTGGTTAATTAGCTATCAACAATAAAGCTTAGTTTTACAACCATGCATGAGAACGTACAAGGAAATTTGTCTTCTCGATGTTTGACAGAGCAATGCTAAATAAACCCTTTGCATCGAATTAGACCTCAAGTGGAATTAGTATTGGCAATTTAAAGTCCAGTTTAATTATGTGGCTCAAATTTTCAATTGGTAAAATCTAACACATAATAAAAAGACATGGTTTTAGCCGGTCGATGCTGATCAATAAATATGGTAGTATGGCTATGACATCTCCAGCCTTGTCGAAACATACAATACAAATACAATCTTCGGTTTTAGTAAGCTTGAATCCGAGGAAGTTCCCATAATGTTATGGATCAAGAATTGCAAATCAGAATGTATATATCTACACATATCATTATCACTAGTTTGGCTTAAATAAATATATATGTGTGGTTAAAAGAACTTGGTAGAGCTGAGCTGACCACAACTTCCTTCCTCGCAACATGGCAATAGAGCAAACAGTAAACACAATATATCTTTTTCTACACATTAAGCTTTTGTTTTGCAACCCACGGTTTGGCCCACTGGGCTAATTCTTGTATTGTGGAAGAGCCCATCAATCTCCTCTGTGTCTACAATTTTGTTGGGAGTTATTAAGGGAAGTGGATTGGGCCCTTCTCTCTCTCTCTCTTCTTTTCTTTTTCCAAATAATATATATTTAATCAAGAAATAAATTCTTTTATTTATCCTTTAGCTATTCGAAGTTTGGAACCATAACAAACAGCAATAAGGGAATTTTAAGTCAATTAAAATGGTTGTTTTTAAAATAATATTTTTAATAAATATAAAGTTTCTTTTATTCTCAACAAATCTTCACATCAATGAGTTTTTGTTGTAAAATAAAAGAAATGGCAATACAGGTTAGAGGAATTACAAGACAACATAATATATGAAACTAGTTCTACACAATATCATCCATAAGTTTTTATATGTGCATCTCATATTTATAAAGACTATCTCTTATAGGCATGAAACCATAACAAGTAAAGCAATTTTAAAAATCAGTCACTGACCGGATGATTTGATAAGTAATTGAAAACTCTAGGGGTGGAGAGGAAAATTTTACCTCCTAACTTTTGGAGGGAATTTCCTTCAACCCACTACGTGGCAATTAATAAAACAACATAAATGTATTTCTACGTACATAACCTACTTAATAAGTCATATAACTTGTTTTAAATAATATGTATGGATGGTTTTATGAGTTGTCAAATAATGGATGGAGGAGAAAGCCACTCCAGTGAGAGAAAAAAAAAATTAGTAGGCTTTTTAATATTTAAATATTATTTATTCATCTTTTTATATATTTTGACTTTTTTTTAGATGTAAAATTGCTAATATAGTTTTTGTATTTAAATTTTACTAATATCTCTTTTACTAGTTGTTAGGAAATTGATTATCAATGATTGTTTGGAATGTTTACGACAAACTCATAATATATATTTTTTTTTTGGTTAAAGCAATTTAGGATTTCAATTGTGTTGGATTTCTATTGGCTAAATATTTCAGGGGCTTTTTGACAATGAGGAAAGAATGTAAAATTCCTTTTTTTTTCTTTTAAAAAAAATCAATTACAAATTTGGGGTTTATTGTACAATTTTGACATTTTATTTATTAAACGGGGGTCTTAAAACCCTTTTAATTAAAAAATTGGGACAAATAGGGGGTCTAAGGCCTAAGCTTAAGTGGCTTAGGCCTTGAGTCACCCCTGTCCACCTCATAAGTATCTAGCCCTGAGCTTAAATTTATTATTCATGATGAATGATGTTTGAGTTGATGCATTCTAATGTTATACACATCACGTTCTTAAATTTTATAATTGGTAATGTTGTAGGGAATAAATCCACCGACTTTGTCATTGGATCCTATCCATTTGACATCAATGTTACCATAATGCCGTTCTTTTCATCTTTTGGAGTTGTGAATTTCAGTGAAATGTGTTTGGCTGTTTCACATTTTTTTTAATGTATAATTTTGGCTCTGTCACCTTTGATATAATCTCCTATGACCCGTGTAATACGAGCAACATTATCTTCTTATAATATTGTTCAGCTATCTTTGTTTTTTGTTTTTTGTTTTTTTGTTTTTTTTTGAGTAAATTGTTTAGTTATCTTTGATTTAGGATAAATCATACTTTTGTTGAATATATGGAAATACTGATCCTAGCCAAATGCATTCCTAAGTCCCAACTTATTTCATTAATTGAAAAAATATTGACGCGATGATGTCGTGGAAGATTAAAGAAAGTACCCACGATACTCTCTTGATGGGACAGAAACTAAACTGTCAGTTCCTAGTAGTAAACCACCAAAGAAATAATTTGACAAAAGTCTGTATTTATTGATAATAGTCTAATTTGTCTTTAACAACTACAAAACATATAAATATTGAAAAAAACATCTAAAACCTTAATTCACACTAATTACGCAATTAGGTGACAAAATACCAAAATTTACTAGAAATGGTAAAATTGAGTTAAATGCAGAATCATAAACTACTGACCTTACGGTCATCCTAAAACAGATGAGACCTTATTCTGACTTTTAAACTAAAAGTTAATAAGGAAAAACAAATATTACTATAAATAGTAAAAACACTGTTTTCGAGGCCTTAATAAAAGAATTCACCTAAATTTCGGCGACAATCATGGCATCATGAATTTGGATTAGAACGTCGTTTCCCTTTAATTTGCCAATTTTCATGCAATTCCGAGACTAACACCCTGATGACCTCTACTGGCACCTTCCTTTAATCTTGCGTTGTGACTTCTTGTACCCCTGCTGCTCCAAGAAGGTATGTGTTGTCTGTTCTACATCAAGCGATTTGAAGAAGTAACCAATATTGTTTATAATCGACTTATAATATGGATGAAAAGGATAATTTGTGACCCCATATCCAATAAATTGTTGATTCATCTACTTGTACAAACTAATCAAATATCAAAGTTTTTTTTTAAAACAAATTTGCCAAATAAATGGATGATTAAAGGGCTTAAAGGTTTTTAAACTTCCCAAAACGTGGAGGCTTTTATTATTTTAAAACTTGGAACCTGTCTTTTGCAAAATTTATAGCTTGACATAAAGGAGCTTTGTTTAGGTAGTTACGTGTCATTGTTTATATTTTTTTGAGAGGAAACTGATATTTCATTCACAAAGAAAAGGAGTACAACAGAGGCCAACAGCTAGCAGAAATTATCTAAGGCCTGATTGAAACAAATCAACTAAAAAAGGAGGGATAACACCCTTCCAAAGCTTAGAAACTTGATTACATTTGGCAACTTGGGCTAGCTCATGAGCAGCCCTGTTGTAATCCCTTTTCACGTGATGGAATAAGCAGCAGGAAAAATAAGATCTTGCAGACCGGATGCTTTGAACAAAGTGACCCATTGAGCCACCATTCTTCCCTTGAGAGACAACTAAGATGATTGAGGAAGCATCCGATTCAAATATAACATGAGTAAGGTTCAGCTCTTAAGCCAAAAGAACTCCCTCTTCCAGAGCAAGAAATTCGGTCCACTCAGCTGGGAAATGCGAAGGCAGAGCCTTACTAAGAGCAACAATCACCCCACCTGATTCATCCAGGACGATCACTCCAACACCCGAGATGCTGCAGCCATCAATGGAACAAGCACCATCTACGTTAACTTTAGCGAATCCCGACGGAGGAGTAGCCCAGCTGTGAAGGGGAGACTGCAAAGGTGTACAATCCCATGTGGAAGCTTCTTTAAACTCCTTGACGATATTCTTAGCAAAATCCCAGATCAGACTAGGGGGCAGACCACTTTCATTATGAATGATCTTATTCCTATTGTGCCAAATCGACCAGGCAATGGCAAAGAAAAAATCCAGGTGCTTGTCTAGCAATGGAGAGCAGAAATGGAGCACAAGATCATTGAAATCTTTCACATTCAGCAGCTTCTTAATTGGACAGTCTTGCCAAAGTGACCAAACCGAGATAGCTAAGTCGCAAGAGATTAAAGCATGGGTAAGGCTTTCGGGCTCCTCATCACAAATTGGGCAGATGCAAGACGTTTGAATACCTTTTGCAGCCATATTGGAAAGCACAGGAAGGCCATTAACACAAGCACGCCAAGAGAAGATTTTAATCTTTGCTGGGAGTTTCAGAGACCAAACTTTCTTCCAAATCCGAGCATTTGGGTCACCAGAAGAGCATTCCCCATCTTCCATTGTGTCTAGGATTTTAGATGCAATAAAATAGGCACTATTAACTAGAAAAGCACCCCTCTTGTTTCCCATCCAAATGAGTTTGTCCTCCGGTAAATTGTGACATAGAGGAATTTTTAAAATTACATCAGCCTCAAAAGGAAAAAAAAGGGCTTGGATCGTTTCAGCTTTTCACCATTTAGTCACCGGATCAATGAGGGAGGAAACTATTGGGTAGTCTACAATGGGGCGATGGGGGGAATTGACCTTGTATGTTGAGGGGGTTGGGAGCCATTTTTCTTCCCAAATGTGGATTAGACGCCTATTTCCAACTCTCCACCTTGTTCCATTATGTAAGACCTTTAGGCTATTGAAAATACTCCGCCAAGTGTAAGAGGGGCTGCTGCCTAAATTTGCATGGAGAATGTCGCAAAATGGGAAATACTTTGCCTTGAGGATGCGGGCAACAAGGGTGCTCGGATTTGAGAGGATTCTCCAAGCTTGTTTTGCTAGCAAAGCAAGATTAAAGGCTTGTAGGTTTCTGAATCCCATGCCCCCTTGTGACTTCAACTTGCACACTGTTTTCCATCCAACCCAGGCCATTTTGGGCTCCTGATGCTTCTGCCCCCACCAAAAACTCCTCACCATTTTTTCAAGGTCATCATAGAGACTTTTTGGAAGTTGGTAGCAGCTCATCGTGTAAGTGGGAACAGCTTGGGCCACAGCCTTGATAAGAATTTCCTTTCCTCCCAAAGAGAGCAATTTACTCTTCTAGCCAGCCAGCTTCTTGCAAACTTTATCCTTGATCTCCGCAAAGACAGCCTTCTTTGATCTACCAATGATAGAGGGAAGGCCAAGGTACTTAGTGTGACTCGAGTCTTGCATTGGCCCAAGAATGCTTAGAATCTCATCTTTGAGTTCCTGGGAGGTTTTTGGACTGAAAAATATGGAGGATTTGTCAGTGTTGATTTTCTACCCTAAAGCTGACTCATACAAACCAAGGATTTCTTTCAGCTTGTTGCACTCATTACCATTGGCCTTACAGAAAAGGAGGCTATCATCTGCGAAGAAGAGATGAGAGAGTTTTGGAGCCCCTCTACAAATCGAAATGCCATTGAGCTGGTTGTTCCTTGCCGCCTCATTGATAAGGGCAAAGAAGCCCTCTGCACATAATAGGAATAGATACGGAGACAGCAGGTCGCCTTGTCTGGGTCCCCTATTAGGAATAATGTGTCCATACGTTGTGCCATTTATAATGACTGAGTAAGATATAGAGGAAATACATTTCATCACTAGCATGATCCAATTCTCATTAAATCCCATCTTCCTCATGACTTTTTCAATAAATGTCCATTCCACTCTGTCAAAAGCTTTACTCATGTCCAGCTTTACAGCCATAAAACTATCATTCCCCCGTTTCTTATGCTTCAAAAAATGCATGATCTCATATGCCACCAATACATTATCAGTGATAAGCCTGTCAGCTATGAATGTACTTTGATTTTCTAAAATAATATAAGGAAGAATAGCTTTAAGGCGGTTTGCTAGAGTTTTTGAGACAAGCTTATATACCACATTACATAGGCTTATTGGCCTGAAGTCAGCCATTCTTTGGGGATTGTTTGTTTTTGGCACAAGAGCAATATTGGTTTTATTAATATCAGATAAAGGCATGCCAGAATTAAAAACATTTAAAACCATATTTGTGACATTAGTACCAACTATACTCCAATATTTTTGAAAAAAGAGAGCGGACATACCATCGAGGCCAGGCTATTTAGAGGGGTGAAGCTACTTCAGAGCAATAGCCACTTCTTCTCTAGAAAAGGCTCGAGAAAGATCTGCATTTATTTCGGGAGTTACCAAGGAAGGGATGGGAGCAATAACAGTTTCTGACTGGCTTGGTTGGGAGGTGGAGTATATCTCTTCAAAACTGGAGATGGCAGCCCTAGCGATACTATCCTGATCCCCACACCAGCTTCCATTTTTATCCCAAATACCCAGAATTGTATTATGCTTTCGTCTTTCAGAAGCCCTTGTGTGGAAAAACTTGGTATTTTTATCTCTCTCACGGAGCCAATGAGCTTTTGCACGTTGCCCCCAAAAAATTTCCTCACTATCAAGGAGATCATTGATTTCCTTTCTTACCTGATTTATCTCTTCACCCAAAGACCCATCCTTATCAAGCTAAATCAAGCCACTGAGCTTTTTCCTGAATTACCTTTGAGATTTGCCCAAAAGCAGTTGAACTCCAAACCTTAAGGTCAGCAGCACAAGCTGATAAAGCAGAGGCAATCCCGTTCGGCGTACTCAAATCACTTCCAGAGCACCAAGCTGCTTTAATAACCTCCTTACATTCCTCCCTCTTTGTCCACATGGACTCAAAATGAAATCTACGATAACGTGGAAGTTTGGGAGCTTTAGGGTCGGATAAAACCAGGGCACAATGATCAGATGTAGAATCAACAAGGTGATGGACTCTGGCCTCCCCGAATTTGTCAATCCAATCATTTGTAGCAAACGCTCTGTCAAGCCTTAGGTACATTTTACCAGCCCCTTCTTGCATGTTACACCATGTAAAGTCCGGCCCGACACAGCCTAAGTCTTTAAAACCACAGTAGTTAACCACGTTTCTGAACTTCTCCATTTGGCTCTGGGGACGCAACAACCCACCTGATTTTTCTTCCATGGATAAAATTTCGTTAAAGTCTCCAAAACAAATCCATGGGAGTTGGTATTGGTCTTTCAGAAAAGCCAGCAAGTCCTAAGAGAATTGCCTCAAATGAGCCTGGGGGTGGCCATAAAATCCTGTAATTCTCCATTTGAAATTTGAGCTTGCCTCTGTTATAATTGCATCAATATGGTGACGGCCAAAACTCTTGATTTCCAGATCAATCTCCCTTGTCCAAAGAAGCGCCAAACCTCCACTATGACCATGACTCGGAACAAACAGCCCATTTGCAAATCCAATCCTATCTCTAATTCTTTCCATACGCTTAGTTCTTAGCTTAGTTTTCTATAAGAAAACTATTTTTGGGAGCCCATTGTTGCACAAGATCGTGCAACGCTCGAACTGACCAGGGGTTCCCAAGCCTCCGGCAGTTCCATCCTAACGAATTCATGGCTCCCGACGGTGCTGCACAGCAATCACTGCCGATATACATTCATCATTGGAATTTCCAATAAAACCATCACATTTCTTTTTTCTAGCTACCTTCTCTTCACACTCAGAGAAAATTTGGGACCCCAGGCATTTAGTTCCTATAACAAGATTTTTGGTTTCAGTATCCTTACCTTGAGTTGGACCGAGCTCTCTAGCAAGCTTTTTTATTCTGCCTCTTCCTACTTGGGCTTTTATAACCCCCTGATCAGGTTGCTGCTCATTATTGTCTTTAAAAGCATGGGCCGGCTTTAAAGGCTTGGGTGGGCTTATAACCTCAGGATGATCATTATTCTCTTGTGTACTTTGGCCCATTTTGGATAACACATCACTCACACTTTTCTGGGCACTTTGGCCCATTTTGGATAACACTTCACCCTCACTTTCCCGCGTTCCAGAGACTTCCATAGGGGATGGTGTAGGCTCTCTATCACGTGAGACCACTTCTTGCCTCTGGACCTGCTCCTTTGCCTTCAAAGTGTCAAATCTGATCCCACTTTCTGCTCTCTGACACGCTGAAATGCCCAACACGTCACCTCCCTATACCTGATCGGACATGCTAGAGGAATTCGAATTTTTTGAATTTTCTGAATCTTGCACACTGCCATGGCTGGTGTTTTCTCTGCCGTCCGATGTCGGAGCATTTTGGAGCTCGTTCTCAAGAGTTTTGCCTTTTCCATTGCCTTGATTATCATTACCAGTTTTGTGACTGTTGAAAGAAAAGCTCTTTGATCCATTGTTTCCGCCTTTAGAAAAGCCGTTCGCCCTTAACCATTCTCCATATTGGTGCATGACATTCTGCCTATCCAAGCAACCATTACAGTGCTTCATATCATGACCCATCTTACCACAGAAGAAACAAAACGTTGGGAGCCTTTCATATTTGAAGTGGACCCAATATTTATCTCCTTCCATACCCACAACGTTACCTCCTCTCCGGAGAGGCTTGTCAACTGGAAGTTCAACCCTTATATGCATAAATCTCGCCTGGTCAGATTGGTTAGCTCGCTTGTCTACCTCAATAAAGCGCCCCATGCTATTTCCTATGTCTCGACCAACCACTTCAGTCATGAGCTCAAAAGGTAAGCCCCAAAGTTGTACCCAAAACGGGGAGTGGGTAAAAATTATGTTTTTAGATGTGAGGCCCTTTTTCCATCTGCAGAGAAGCAGCAAATTATTTTCAAAGCTCCAAGGCCCACAATTTTCTACCCATTCCATCTGATAACGAGAGCCAAACTAGAACTGAAAAGTGTTGTTTTCCACTTCAATAATTCTTAGATCTGAACCCATTTTCCAAGCCGCCTTAAGTATGCTTTTTAGGGCTCTTGTGTTTTGCTGTCTGTCTGTGAGTAGCCTTCCAAAAAGGCTAAGAGAGCATTCCTCTAGGAGATCTGCTCTGCTATGATCTGAGATGGGTATTACCATTTCTTCTTCTTTTGTGAGGCTGAGATGTTGAAGACTATTCATAATTTCTTGTTCCATGGTGAGGTAGAATGGTGAAACTGGGGTTGGGACGCCCCACAAAGGGGAGGAAAAGACTCTGCCAGAAAAAGGAGAGGAGAGAAATCTCTTACCAGTGAAGAGAGAGAGAGACTCCTACAGGGAAGAGTTTGATGCAGTTTTTTTTAGTAGTTCTATGTCATTGTTTATATTAAAAGGTTTTTTAAATTTGGGTTAATTTATCGATTAAAATTGATATGCCCCTTTCACCTTTCTGATGACCAAATTGATATTTGACTATTAATATAAAAAGAGAAAGTAAATGAATAAAAAAAACTAATCAATTCAATAAAAAAATCTGAGCAACAAAAAATAGGATTCCATTTAAAATTGAGAAAATATAATTTTTTTTTTTTAAAAAAAAACACAAGCCACACCAACACAACTCACGTCAGATAACCTGCGCTTCCACTCTTTGTCTCTTGCCTTCCGCTTTGCATACTCTCAGCTGAAAACTCAAAAGCTTTTTGCCTATTTCTCTCAGGTACATGTACATAGAGTTGAAGCCAAACTCTATGCCAGCTATACCAATTAGTAAAATTTGTTATGGTTGTTCTAATGTGTGGAATGAATTGTGTTTTGGTTGTAGCTAAGTAGCTTAGTTAATTGTGTATTTTGATACATTTGTTTGTGAATCTTCAACTCAAGGGGGCGGGCATTGCTTCCATTGACGTTAAGAAGCTTAAAGATGTGGATCTCTGCACTGTTGAATCGGTTGCTTTCTCTCCCAGGAAGGAACTCCTTCAAATCAAAGGAATTAGTGACCCTTAAGTCGACAAGATCAGCCCAGCAGGCATGTCTTTGTCATCATTATACTTTCACACCCTTCAATATTGCTTTTGTTGTTTGTTTGTTTTGGAGTTGGAGTTAATTTTATTTGAATCGGTTCTGTTCTCTTCTTTAACTTGTTTTCACTAATTCACCTCACCCTCCACCCAAACTTGTGAGGTGAGGAAGTGTTATTTGTGCCAAGAATTATTGGCATGATGTTTTGTATTTGTAACTTGACAATTGACATGGCTAGCTTATGACAGGAGGAATCGAGACAGGATCTATTACCAAGATATATGGTGAGTTGCACCTTTGCTTTGCAACAGAAAGCAGCTTCATCAAATGCCACATGCCATAGATGCATACTTTCTTTTTCGCTTTACAAAGTAAAATTAGAATTTCAGTGCAATTTTACTTATCCAAAATAATAATAATAATAATAATAATTCAGTGCACTTGTTAGGATTCTGTGAATAATTGTGCTTGGCTGCTATGCTTAATTGAGCTTTTAGCTCAGCTGCAATAAGCCTAGCTGCTGTGATGTGATGTGATGTGCACCTGACCTTGCTGTTACCAGATGATACTATTGTATTGGATAGCTTAAGTAATGCTATTCCATGTTTTGTACTGTATAGTGGAGCAGAGGTTATGCACTGTTTGGTAGCATAGAGAATCTGGTTGTAACTTCCTGCTCAATATATGTGTGGATAATTGTAAATAGTCATGTGGTTAAATAGGCAGGTAGTTAGGTGGTTAGTTGCTAAGGAGTAGTTAGAGTAACTAACTAACTAACTGATTCTTGTAGTTAGTGCTTGAGTTGTTTAGATAAAAGGAGGATTTGATTTGTAAAGGATTCGTAACAGAAATAACATTCATCTCTCTCTCTTACCTCTAGAATTTTCTCTCTATCTTCGAGGCCTGGCTCCCTTTAAGAAGCCATTTTCTTAATCAAATAAGCAAAGATAAGAACAAGGTTCTTATCAGCGGTTTTATGATATTTCATTACTAATCTGAAAGGTCAGTTTGTTGAGTAGAGTAGGTACAGCATTAATCAATCTCTATTCTTTACATGCTACTGCCCGTCTGCTACATATGATGTCAACTTATTCAATGCATACACTTTGACATTTCAGCTTCCATTAGATCAAGGAGGTGGAGAGGGAAAAGCAATGTACATCGATGCAGAAGGCACATTTAGGCCACAGAAACTTTTACAGATAGCAGAAAGGTGTCATACAGCTACCTTAAATTGAATATGCTTCTCTGCAGTGTGAGTTATTTATAGCCAATGGTTTTGAATGCTGCAGGTTTGGACTGGATGGTCCTGATGTCTTGGATAATGTGGCTTATGCATGCTAGAGCTTATAACACTGTGCTTGAAGCAGCTTCAATGATGGTGGAAACAAGGTGCAGTACTGCATTTTTTTTTTTTTTTTTTTTAATCGTGCTAATGAATCTATTCTTCAATATTGTCACTATCAACCAAAAGTCAAGAAAAATAAAAATGTAATCTTGTTTGTTCTGTCTTATATTATTAAGAAATAACAAATTTATTCATCACATAGGAGCTTGTCATGAGGTAAAACTTGATTTGGTGAAAGACATACTCCCCTTGCTAACAGTCAATGAATTGACAATGAAATATGTTTTATCCATAATCCCCAAAAGCACCGAACAGACTTGACCTAGACACAAACTGATATTTTAATTTGGAAACCCAATTTTGTAAGACAGTGTGTGTGTGTATATATATATATATATATATATATATATATATATATACTTTGTCATATTGCAAAACTCTCCTTTACATATCTACCTGCTTTATTTCTCACTTCTCTTGCTCTTTCCTTTTATTTTTTCATTTTCATATTTTTCTTTCTTAATAAACTCTAGCTGTAAGATTTTGTTATTATTCTTACTCTATGTGCAAGTCTAATTTCAAATTCTGAAATGTTCTTATTTTCAGTAACTATTTTTAATAAAAATTGCAATTTTTTCTTTTCTTTTCTTATTTGAGGGAGCAAAATATTGTCCAATTTAATTGAAATAATTTCATTTAGTTTATTGAATTTGTTCAATCGATGCTTAAATTTTAATCACTTACCTTTTAATTGGTTTTGAATAATATATGGAATATTTATTCTATGCTGCAATGCCATATTCTTGTTCGGATGCACTCTTTTTTATTTATAAATGGCTACTGTGTAAAGTGACTGGTCTGGTATTCATAATAATTGATGCTTATTACATTATTGAAACGTTTTTGAACAGGCAAAGGGCTGCCTTCATCGGTGGGACTTTGAGACACAGGAGGAATGGGCAACTTACAATGAGCAGAAAGAAGCAATGCCAAAAGCTGCATTTCAGTTTGGTGTGAAGATGCAAGATGGTCGAAACACACAGAAACAAAACAGGGACCAGAAGCTCAATAATGAGCTGCACCAGATTAACAAGATACTTACCAGAAAGAGATGAATTTTGGTGAGGGTGCCAACCACTATGAAGATGACCTGCAACCTGGAAGGAAATAAGCTTCGAATATGAAATTTGATAGTTGTTCTATTGTTTAATAGAAGTTTTCTTTTGTAATCTGAAATTGGTGATACTCTTAATTTAATTTAATTTTTTAATACAAATACAATGGGCTTTTATAGTTCTTTCTTGTAGAATTTTCATGTGTTTTTTTGTTTTGTTTTGGTTCATAAGACAAAATACTGAAGTAATTGGAGTTTAGGAACGTTGGTGTAAAGATGAAAATTTGAATTGATTATCGTCATGGGAATTTAGGAAGGAGCCATCGAGGACATATGGGGGACACGTTGCATATAATGTAATAAGAAAAGAAAGCATTTTTTTTATGTTTTTGGTAGAAAAGGGGAGTTTTATTTATTTATATAGGGAGTACAAAAACGGAAGGCATAGTTTTATTTATTTATTACCAGGATTGGCTAGGACGCTACCATCAGTGTTAAGAGTAATCTAAGGGCTTGATGATGCGAGGAGGTTTGAGTCCAGTTTTGCTGACTAATTTGAACATGTTAAACTAAAACTGGAGTTGGAGAAAAAGGTCATGGAGCAAGGAAAATATGACTCGGGTAATAACTGTTTTCACTTGATTATTCAGATCTAACATGCAGTTTTTTTTTTGTTTGTTTTGTGATTTTACGTGTCCTCCCTACATTGTCTTCTATGTTTCCAATCAAGGCTCATCTTGCAGTTCATGCAAGAGATTTAATAGGGGCGATCCTTGTCTTGATGGTTCATTCATGTACCATTATAAGGGTGCATGAACAAGACAAGATGCCGTTGAGTTGCTTTCGGAGATCCCCTTATTTTTACGCAATCCAAATGTGTGAAAAATGAATAAAGAAACAGACAGTATTGACACAATAAAATCTAGTAACATTTTCACAACAATCTTGTTTTGAGTTGTAATGAGTTTTGATATAATCTTATTTTATTTCGACATGAGTTTTGATGATTGTTGTGGGTGAAGAGAGAGAAATATTAAAGAAAATAAAGAAAATTAGTATTTTAATGAAATAAAGTATCCAAATAGATAATTTGATGCGAGTTTTTGACAAGTGGTCAGGTAAATTTTTTTTTTTTAAAAACAAGATTTTTATAGTAAGAGTCCGTTTGAGAACAGCTTATTAGCTGAAACTGAAAACTTTTTTGCTGGAAGTATTATAAATAGAGCTAAAAAGTAGCTGAAATAGTACATTGAGATCCATGAATAATACTAAAAAGTGCAATGGGATCTATGAATGGTAACAAAAAAAAAAAATTTGAATAGTAGCAAAATAAGCTAAATAGTGAAAAAATCTGAAATTTTTAAGCCATACCAAACACAACCTAAAATAGAGTAATAGTCTAATATACTGAGATGTGAATGCCCTAAAAAATATAAAAGTAACATAACTGAGAAAGAGAAATGAACGACCCCTCCCTAGACTTATTTACCACATATGTACAAAAATTTAAATATTTTAATCATCAACTAAGCCAGACTACCATTTAACACGTTAATTCTATCTAAAGAATTGTATGGCTATGATGAGGAATGTGGAATTGTGGATAGCAGCATATATGAGAGAATTAAGAGTAAAGGGTCTAAGTGCAACATCAAGGACTACCCCCCCACCATATTTCACGTTTAAATAGAGATAACAATCATGTCTAGATAATTGAAGGTACAATAATTGGATCAGCAGTCTCCCAAACGTGGAACGAAACTCCACATATTAGTAAAAACAAGGTGAACAAGTATATTTCATCCAAAATACTGCACCCTGCAAACATATTTAGTTTTACTAACCTCTAAATAAAAATAGTTTTCTACTTTAATGGAGTGTAACCTTACATCACTCGATAATTTGCAAAACTTTTAAATATAGGCAAAATACAATAGAAAAGTCAAAATAAACCCAAAAGCTCAAATAATGATGATCTATACAACCTCTGCAGAAACAACTCTTCTCATCCCTATTTTCGAAAAAAAAAATTATTAGAGAAACAAAAAAATTGAGCTTTCCATTTTGCCATTTAATTTCTCTAATCTTACAACATAATGAACAAATATTTGTTCGGAATTCATCAAAACAAAAGATAAATCAACCCAATTAAGGAACCCACTCACAATAATGAAGATAAATAATATGTCACAAATTGTTACAGTATAAAAGCTCAAAATCAAGACCCACTTTCAATTAAAAATGAAATAAACCCAATTACAGGAAAAAAATCTGTACGTGTCTCAACTTTTTGCAAGCAACAAATCCCAACAAAGAAAAGCCCATTAAAATCAATTTAACTCACTTTTAATTTATTATTTCTTTAGCTTTTCATTTAAATATTATTACTTTATTAATTTTTTATTATTTCTTACACAACTCATTTTATCTGTCTCTCCCTCTCTCATATGAAGATTTTGAAGAACAACTAGTAAACCCACAACCCACAGCCACCTCCACTGCCCATAGGCCCCCATTACCACAACCCAAATCCACCAAATTTGCAACAAAATCATCTCAAGAACCAACCAAAATCACACATAAAAACAACCAAAATTTAACAAACCCACAAATGGATTTGGGAAAGAAAGATTGGTTACTTCGAGGGTAACCGCCTCCTTAGCAAAGGAAAGACTTAAAGAAAGGAAAAGGGAGACTTAGAGAGAAATAGGAAGAGCAAGTGGTTAATTTTCTGGATAATCCCCATTCAACATCTGAAATCTCCTCTTATACAATTCAATCCCATTTTCTCGCCTAAACTACCCAACCAATGCAACTAACTAACTGAGCACAGCGACTACTAACTGACTAACAAAATTCAACTAACTAACTAAATACAACTCAGCACAGCCACTACTCAATTAACAATGCTTATCAAATGGCTAATAGCAATGCTTATCAAATGGATAGCTCCCTAACACCTTATAAGGCATGGTTTTTGGTGTTTGGTGTGCCAAATGTCAAATATTTTGGCACACATGATGCCAATGCTCTAATGGCATCTAAATAACATTCTAATTAATCTATTGGGTAGCAATCATCACAACTGACTTCAATTTCTTGCTTAAATTATAAAAAAAAAAAAAAAAAAAAAAAAAAAAAAAAAAACTGAGATTCTCTGTATGGTGAACTAATGTACCCTATTCTGGTGGTGCCTTTAGGTCTACTAAATCTAATCAATTCAAACAAATAGCCCACGATTATTACTTACTTTCCAGAATTTATATATATTTTATTCGATCATTTTCCTTTTACCAGGTTTTGTTTTCTGTTGTATTTCCTTAATTTAATTAAAGTCGTTTAGTTGTATTTGGGACTTGTTACTTTGGTTAGTCCTCTTGACCAAGGTAAATTATTGTAGTTCTGGGGAATTCCCCTGTGAACTTATAATAGTTTTCTTTTTTTGTAACATAAGTTTACATGCCAAGAGAGAGAATTTAGGAACTATATGATTGCAAATGTTAGTTTCAAGAGAAAACATTAGGTCCGGGCGTGGCGTAAAACCAATGTTTTACGCCATGCCAATGAGACCTCGCCACGTCAAAAAAAACCTCCACACAGCAAAAAAAAAAGTCTCCCACAAAAAACCTTCACGCACGGACATAGCTTCCTTCACAACCTCCTTCACGCTCACAAAAAACCTCCTTCACGCTGAACCTCCACAACCTGCTCGCACGCTCACCGGTTCACGCCATTTGCTCTCCTTCCTCTCTTCCTTCACGCCGAACCTCCACCACCGCCACACAGATCACCGGAGCAAAACGATTTCGAAGAAGAAGAAGAGTTCGTCGGAGCTTGGAAACAAACCGAAGCCGCAGTGAGCCACGATCCAAAGGTTTGTTTTTCATGATTTTCCCTTTTCCCCAATTTGGATTTCGAATTGGGTGTTCGGATTTTTTGTTTGCTTCATCGGAAAGTTTCAAATTTTGAGCATTTCCTTTTTGATGAGAACGGAGGGTGAGTGTTTGTTCATATCTTGTATTGTTCTAATGAAAGATGCTGCAAATACATTTTTGATATGATCTGGGGTTTGTTTGGTTTTTGAATTAGGGATGTTTGATTGATTTGATTAAGTTAGATGGACTGTTAGATAAATTGGCTTTAGATGTACCATGTGATGGGATTGAGTTTGGAAATGATAATTGAATACTAAATTGGAACTTGCTGTGAAGAAGTTGACAATTGTGTTGAAAGTTTCAAAATTTGTTTTACTTTTTCACAAGTGGGTTTTTGTTGGGTTGCTATAGCTGTATTGTGCTTATAAGATTGATATTGTGCTTTTTCTGATTTCTTTTGTTGTGGTTTGAACTGGATAAATTTTGGTTTTTGAAGTTTATGTTGGGTTGCTGGAGTTTTTTTTTGTATGTATATGCATGTGTATATGGGTTTTACTTGGTGCAATATTGATATGTGTATGTTGGGTTGCTAGAGCTTTTGTATCTGTCATGGCAAAGGCATGTTCTCTCTATCTTTTCTTCACTTACCAATGAATGGAAATTATAGTGTTTTATTAATGGGAACTTTTATATGAATGCTAGCACCAAAATTCATAGCCTGTTAATGTAGTCAAATTTCAAACTATCCGCTAAAAAAAATGTTCTGCAGATATAGAGCATTGTTTTCTCTTGATAAAAATGAAATGTAATAGTTGATTTGATACCTAGGAGAGTTGATACCTAAAAGGTTGTCATTTATTTTAATGAAGGTCTGGTTGTGAGTACATGTCTGGGTGGTGCCCTTGTTGGAGCGCTACTCAGTGGTTGGATTGTTAATGGGGTTGGTCGACGTAGAGCTTTTCAGTTGTGTGCTTTGCCTATGATTATTGGTGCTTCTATGAGGTATGCTTGCACCATAAATATCATTGCATTTGAGTGCTTACTGGGTCTTTGTGTTGCAATTGGTTTGGTCTCTTTTAGTTTATAATAGACTAATAGTTGTCTCAAATTCCTGATATTTTCTAATATTGTAAGGGTAAAGTTACTTTCTAAAATAAAGGGGCTTACTATTACATAGAAAAATTTTGCTTCTTACCAAGTGCCTTTCCGACAAGTTTACTTACTGTGGTTATTGAATTCTCCACTGTCAACTTTAGCCTTTAGGACACAGCTGGTGTCATTTATTTGATAGCTATTAAAATATTTTTAGTTTCAAATATAATTTACTCCTACTTGTAATGTCAATTTTCTCCTACTTGTAATGCCAATTTTCTCCTACTTGTAATGTCAATTTGCTCTCTATATGTATCAAAGTGCAAATAAGGATGTACTTGGAGCTGTTTTATGTAATAAAGTTTATTCAGTGGTACTATATGTACCAATGTACTTGTATTGTAATAGCACAAGTTTGCCAAATTGGGCAAGTTTAGTATTGTAATAGCACAAATTTTAAATTTATTCTTAATTGTTGCTTATGAATTTTTCTTCTCTTTTGTTTTTTATAGGTCATGTTGAAATATAAAATTACTTGAATTGAAAATATGAGTGCGAACAACAAAGAACCTGAAACAATCTCACTTTGTGATATGGTGGATGACTTAGTACATGATGAGTTAGAAATAAACGAGGATCAAAATAATGTAGACTTGTCATTGGATGATTCAAATCAACTTTTTGCATGCAATAGGCATTCAGAACCATATCTTAATATGGTATTTGAAAACTTAGAGGTTGCTCGTGCATATTATAATGCATATGCAAGGCGAAAGGGTTTTAGTATACGGATAAATCATACTCGAAAAAATAAAGATAAAATAAGGGTTGGAATTGAATATGTTTGTTCGAAGGAAGGATTTCGTCGTCAATGTAATGAAGACAATGAAAGAATAGGTCCAGAGCGTGCAGAAACAAGAGTGGGATGCAATGCAATGATAGGTTTAAAGAAAGTTGATGATACATGGATTGTATGTAAGTTTGTCGAGGGTCATAATCATGAGCTTCTTACCCCTAAGAGTACAAGTTTGCTTCATGGGCATAGAGTGATAACAAGTGCCCAAAAGAATCTTATAGATTCACTCAATGAGTCAGGTATAGCCCCAAGTAAGATAATGTCTGTGTTAAGTAAAGAATCTGGTGGTGATTATAATGTTGGATGTATTCCAGTTGATATTCAAAATTATTTGGGTAGTAAAAGAAGAAAGTTGCTTCAAGATGGAGATGCTCAAGAAATGTACAAATATTTTATTAAGAATCAATGTAAAAATCCAAGTTTTTTTTATGCAATTGAAGTTGATGAATATGGGTGCATGGGTAATTACTTTTGGGCAGATGCTAGGTCAAGAATGGCATACCAATATTTTGGAGATGTTGTTACCTTTGACGCTACATACCAAACAAATCGTTATAAGATGCCTTTTGTTCCTTTCATAGGGGTTAACCACCATCATCAATCTGTGATGTTTGGATGTGTTTTGCTTGTCAATGAAACAGCAGAATCTTATACATGGTTGTTGAAGACTTGGCCTAATGCAATGCCTGGAAATCCTCCTTCTACAATTATAACAGACAATGACAAGGCTATGGCTAAGGCAATTGCAGATGTATTGCCAAATGCAACTCATAGATTGTGTATGTGGCATCTTTTACAAAACGTTCCAGAGCAGTTGTCCCATGTATATAATAAATATCCACATTTTCAGGAAGAATTTTACCATTGCATCCATGATACAATCACTATTGAAGAGTTTGAGTTAGAATGGAGTAAGATTATGGAGAAATATGAATCGGGGGATAATGATTGGTTGGGAAATCTTTATATGCGGCGAGAAAGATGGGTTCCAGCTTACTTACGAAGCTCATTTTGTGCCGGGATGTCTACAACTCAAAGGAGTGAAAGCATGAATAAATTTTTTAAAGATTATGTTCATTCGAGCACAACGATAAGTGATTTTGTATATCAATATGAGCTAGCTTGGAATGCACGTTATCTTAAAGAGAAAGAACAAGATGTAAAGACAAAAAATTCAGTGCCACTTTTGAAAACATGTTATAAGCTTGAAGTAGAGGCAGCAAAAGTTTATACAAGAAAGATGTTTATGAAATTTCAAGAAGAGTTATTTTGTAGTAAAAAATACAAGGCATCCAAATATCATAAAGAATGAGTGAAGAAGATATACAAGGTGGTAGCTCATGGGAGAGAAAGTCCATTTTATGAAGTGTCTCTTGATATTGTTGAGACAAAAGCTATTTGTACATGCCATTTGTTTGAGTTTGTTGGTATTATTTGTAGGCATATCCTAGCTGTTTTTGTGAAGAAATCTCTTGTGCACTTTCTTCCATCACATTATATTTTAGAAAGATGGACAATTAATGGCAAGAAGCACATTGTACATGACATATCTAGTGATGTAGTACAGGTGGAGCCTCAAGTTTCTTCTAGCATGATGAGAAATAGTTTGATGCTTCAATTTTTGGAAGTTGCAGAGGTAGGGTCACAATCAGAGAAGCAATACAAGCATCCTGAACAAACTTTACGAAAAGTTCATGAGGAGCTTCTAGCCATGCAAGATGTTCATGATGTTGATGATTTAGAAAGTCCTGATAATACTACATTAAACAATCAAGTATATTATCAAATCTTCCAATTACTTTGCGAGACCCTCCGCATGTTCCATCAAAGGGAAGGCCTAAAGCTTTGAGACAAAAGCATCCAAAAGAAAAACAATTGACGAAGAAGAGAAAATGTAGCATTTGCAAAGAAACGGGCCATGTGAGAACCAATTGTCCAACACATAAACATTCCAGGTAATTACATGACCTTGTTGAGTTGTAGTATTAATTTAGTATTTAAATTTTTGGTTTATAAAATTACTTCTTATAGGGATGTTGCAAATACAAGCTTGACACCACATTGGGAGTCAGTGCATCAACAACAAAGTCAAACTGAGGTTATTTAATTACAATATATTCAGTTTCAAGATAATACATACATTTGCTAATATTTTCAAAAATAAACCTTTACTTTTTTAAATTAGGAGTCTTCAATGGCAAGGTTGAACCCGTTAGTCATAGCAAATACATTGTGCTCTAAGAGTTTTGTACAGGTATATAATGTATTTGATTTTTTTACTTAGTATAAATTATTTTGTAACAGATGCTTTTGTTATTTATTCATTTTTTTATTTGTCAATCATCTGTAGGACTCTTTGCCAAGTGTGGCATATCCTTCTACATCATCATCTACTATGCATATATATCCTAACCAGTCATCATTTACGGTATGATCACTTAGCGTTTAATTAGAATATATTGATTTTTTTTTTAACTCTGTTCATTCTAATTTTATTTTTTGTATTTTGTTGTATATTCTTTTATGTAGGATCCATTACAACAATTCCAAGAAAGTTGATGTACAAACAAGTTTTGTGTCCAAGAGAATGGATTGGGAAGCAAATATTTTTTGGTTATATAATGTGTAAATTGTGGTGGATAGACATAAAACCATCTTCTTTTTTTGTATTTCCAACGTAGGGTCATCTTTTTTTGTATATTGAACTATGACAGATTTTATTCTAGATGAATGTATTCTCAATTAGAAATTTCCCAAAAGACTTGTGACATTTTATTTCAAGATGTATGGCCAATCATATGATCTTTTATGAACTGAATTGTGACAGGTTTTATTTCAGTTGAATGAAATCTCAATTAGAAACTTTTATAATAAAAAATTGTGACAGGTTTTATTTCAGGTGAACTATTGATGTACAAAATTTACCCAGTTCAAACCTCAACAAAAGAAATCAGAAAAAGCACAATATCAATCTTATAAGCACAATACAGCTATAGCAACCCAACAAAAACCCACTTGTGAAAAAGTAAAACAAATTTTGAAACTTTCAACACAATTGTCAACTTCTTCACAGCAAGTTCCAATTTAGTATTCAATTATCATTTCCAAACTCAATCCCATCACATTGTACATCTAAAGCCAATTTATCTAACAGTCCATCTAACTTAATCAAATCAATCAAACATCCCTAATTCAAAAACCAAACAAACCCCAGATCATATCAAAAATGTATTTGCAGCATCTTTCATTAGAACAATACAAGATATGAACAAACACTCACCCTCCGTTCTCATCAAAAAGGAAATGCTCAAAATTTGAAACTTTCCGATGAAGCAAACAAAAATCCCGAACACCCAATTCGAAATCCAAATTGGGGAAAAGGGAAAATCATGAAAAACAAACCTTTGGATCGTGGCTCACGGTGGCTCCGGTTTGTTTCCAAGCTCCGGCGAACTCTTCTTCTTCTTCGAAATCGTTCTGCTCCAGCGATCTGTGTGGCGGTGGTGGAGGTTCGGCGTGAAGGAAGAGAGGAAGCAGAGCAAATGGCGTGAACCGGCAAGCATGCGAGCAGGTTGTGGAGGTTCGGCGTGAAGGAGGTTTTTTGTGAGTGTGAAAGAGGTTATGAAGGAAGTTGTGTGCGTGCGTGAAGGTTTTTTGTGTGAGACTTTTTTTTTTTGCTGTGTGGAGGTTTTTTTTGACGTGGCGAGGTCTCATTGGTGTGGCGTAAAACACTGGTTTTACGCCACGCCCGAACCTAATGTTTTCTCTAGTTTCAAATGTATAAGTACTGGGTTTGAGAATGATATTTTTTATACTAAGACTTCATTGTTTTTGGTATTGTTATTGTGGGTGGCACTGGTATCTAAGACATATACTCATACTCCCAAGACTCTACTTAGGTATTGAGTAAAATTATGCTTTTCTGTTTTTAGTCTTTGACTCTTTGTTACTTTTGATTTTTAAAAGGAAAAAAATATATATTTATTACTTTTGTTAAAAAATAAAATAAAAAAGAAAGATAACAATGTGAGCCATGTTGAGTTAATATATATATATATATATATATATATATATATATATATATATAACTGAAACTTTTGAAACTCCCACAATTTTCCACATCAGCATTACTTAAATGAAAAAAACAAAAATTCTAATTTTACTATAAAACCGGAAAAAAAAAAAAAAAAAAAAATTCTCTGCCACTTAAAACAAAACCCGATAATACTTCTTCTATAACTCTCTCTTCACACAACGTCTCTTCCTTCCTAACCATTCGACAATTCCCCCTCTGTCTCTTTGTTCCCATCTAAACACAGACCTTCCCCTTTAACCTCTCACTAATTCGTTTCTCTCATAAGTTTCTAATGGTGGATTCAACTCAACCAAACCCTTCACACAATCTAGGTTTCATCCTTAATACTCTTTTTTTTTTTCTTCTTTTTTTTTTTCGACCAAATTCTCTCTGCAAACGTTACTGGTAAGTTTTTTATTTTGTTCTATAATTTTGGTTGTTAAATATGATTTAGGGTTTTGTTTTTGGTTGTTAAATATGATTTAGGGTTTCATTTTTGGTTGTTAAATTTGATTTAGGGTTTCATTTGGGAGTGTTTCTTCTGAATGATTAGTTTAGATTGATGGGTTTGGAGCCCGTAGTGGGTTTTATTAATTTCAATTATTGGCAGCGAGAAAATTCATCTGGGATTTTAGAGTTGTTATTCTGTTTCATTGTTAATAATTTTGTTATGTTTTGTGTAATGATATTTCCTTTCCTTTTATTAGACGAGCATCCTTGGCATGCCCTTGATGTTTTTGTGAGTCATTTGTTTGTGTTTGGATTTAATTTAAGTTTCTGGGTTTATATACAAATGCAAGTATATTAATTTAGTTATTGAATAATTGACTTTCTGTTGTAGATTATTGAATTATTTTAGCCTCATGTGGATTTGTGGTTAATTATATATACTTGGTGGCAGTATTTAGTTTTGATCTTAGCCTCCCAATCGTATAGGTTTTGCTTTCATGTGTTTCAGTTTCATGGCTTTTTTTCTTTTTCTTTTTTTTTTTTTTTTTTTTTTTGCCTATCTGGGATTTATGGTTTCATGATTGGGCTATATTTTATACTACCTCATGTATTGTTTTCATAAACTGCTAACTCATGGTCAACTAGAATGTTTTTATAGTGAAGTGAATGTGACAGTGGTTTTGGGTTTTGAAGGTTTTCTGTTTTACTATGATATGGACATTAGCAAAAGATTTTTAAGTTTATTTTGAGAGTGATGTTATGGTTAGCTCAAAAACCCTTTAATGTTTGTACTGCCCTAAATTTATATGTAGGTTATTCATTGTCTCCATTGTGAATGATTAATTTCATTAAATGTCTTTCTTATATTTGGAGGTTTTTGAAATTAAAAAAATTAACAGTTTGGAGAGTTGACCCTTTTTTTTTTTACTTGAAAGAATTGACAGCAAATTTCAATGTGGTAGTTATAATACACTATTTGATGTGCAATATGCATTTTTTGGCAAAAATGTTGTTGTGTTGGGGGGTTGCCATTCTTCATTACTAGGAGTTTTAAAACCTATTATCAATTCATCATAGCTTTCATGATGTTGAATAATAATTGGTATTTGGTAGTTGATTTCATGCTTTGAATTTCTAATTTGTTAATGCCCTATTTTTTTTATATAAAATGTTTAGTTTTGTCTTTTCTTTTCTATTTTTTTTGTAAATCTTGATGAGTTTTTGTAATTGAAACCCTCATTGGAGAATGTTATTCATGCTGTTCATTCTGTTTTCTTTTTAAGGTAGAGAGATGCAAGTAAGATGCTTAGTCAAGTGCAAAACAGAAATTCTAGGAAGACCTCCATGGACAGTGAGCATATGTGGAATAGGTGAGGCCCTATCACTGTTGGTGGGGCATCACACAATCACTATAAATATATATATAAAGGGCATTTTGTAAATTTAGTTACTATTTAAATACTTTGAACCAGATTCTCATGTTGTAGTTGCTTTATGGTTAGAATTATTAGATACATATGTTTGATCGTTAGATATTCCCCTTTTTTTTGGTAAACAATTTCAACACCATGCTGTTGTTGATTAGTCATAAATTTAATTAAGCTATTTGTATGTTAGTGAGAAGAACATATATTTTCATGTTCTATGGTTCCGTTAGATGCTTTGTACTTTGGAGATATGTTTGCATACAAAAGAAGGCATTACTCTACAATTCTACCAAATTACTCTCAGTTCTTGATCTGCACAACTTTTTGTCTTCCTCACTTATTTTTAAGGGTTTTAATCATTCAATATAATGTTGTGAAATAAATATCATTGTTCTTTAAATTTAAGGTAGTTGTGAATTTCCAAGTTCTTCATCAAGATAATATTCGACATCATTTTCACTATCCTCACATATGTGCGGTTCTATTTTTTGGTTCAATTTCAAAGAAATAAAAACTAATTGTTTACCCGTGCATGTTTTATGTTTAGTTTAATTATTATTTCATCTCAAGTTTACCATTGTTTTTATTACTTCTTTATCTAATTTTTATGGGTATGTAGAATTTGTACTTTATCAAAGAATCATGCTATTTTTTTTTAATAATAAATTTGATAAGAATCTTCTTTAAGAGCAGCATCTAGATTTTTGAGGGGTTTTGTTTGATTCTTTGTTTGGTTGTAGACCCCAGCTTCTTTTCTAGTGTCCTCCTTCTGCAACCTTGGCTTTACTGTTTATCTGCAACTTTTATTTGTTAGTTATGGTAAGGTTTGTATTTTAAATTTTGGTACAACCATGGAAGCTAAGATTTGTTCCTACTACTGACTTTTATTTTCTGCTTTCTGACATGCACAGCGAAGGATTGAACCTATAAAGTTTAGAAGTTGTCTACAAATTCCAGCAATAGCAAATTGAAAAGGTAGAGTTGTGTTATTTTTTCTTCCATATCTATTTTTGAAGCATATTTTGAGAGACTTCACTGTGATCCAAGTTGATATATTGATTATTGAATCTAATAGGCAATTAGTGATTTAAACTTCGTGTTTTTGATGAATTTGGGGGTACCCAAATTATATTTTTTAAAATTTGATGATTTGTCTACACAAATCTAATGGACTATTCTGTGCATTGTTATAGATCTTGACTCAATATTGTTCAAAAATCCTAAATTCCTTGATGTGTGCTCTAGCAAATTTTCATTTGAAAGTCAGATTACTTTGAAATTTTCATAGGATTTATCAAGATGTTCAAATTTATTATCTATGTCCCTTCCCATTTCGCATTTTTTTATTTTTCTTTTTTTTGGGTGAATGATCTTAATCTATGTAGCAGATTGCATTGCATTGTTATTGACTACAAGTATTTTTTACATGCACTGCCAGTGGACTCTGATTATCACAATTGGGTATTATCTGAGTTTTCTTATAAACACTCTTTCTTTTTGTATCATTATGTGCATGTTTGTATTTTTTTTTTTTTAATAATAATTTTGGTTTGGTTAATAAGAAAGTGTAGGGATAAGTTTTGGATTTTTATTTAGTATCACTACAACAAAAGTGGGATATGGTGACGAAATTTAGTGAGGATAAACAATTTCGTCACCAAATGATAACATTTAGTGAGGAAAAGAAGAATTTGTCACCAAATATTATAAAAATTTTAAAATTGGTGACGAAATCAATATTTCGTCACCAAAGCTGTACCAATTGGTGATGAAATCAATATTTCGTCACCAAAGATGTACAAATTGGTGACAAAATATTTATTTTGTCACTATAGGTCATGAAAAAAAGGCAAACCTAGGGTGACGAAATATTCGCGTCACCAAAGACTTACCAAAGGTGACAAAATTCTAAATTTGTCACCCAATATTAGGATGTAGGTGTTTTTGGTGATGAAATAAATTTTCGTCACCTATTGCTTAACCAAAGACTAATCGGAGGTGATGAAATTCCAAATTCATCATCCAATATTAAGATGGAGCTGTTTTTGGTGACGAAATAAGTGTGCATCACCTATTGTTTACAAATAATTAAGGATGGCCATGGGCAGGGTATACCCATATATACTTAACCCAATTAATTTATCCATGGATATTTGATTACCTTACCCAATTAGTATCCATACCCAATTGTTACCTGGTCTGTTTATCCATAGATATCCATACCCTACCCAAAGCCGATTTTTATAAAATCACCAAATATGCTCAAAAACCACTAAAATGACCAATATATCCTCAAAATCTCTAAAATAAGCAAAATACCCATGAAACCTTTAAAATGACCAAAATACTCCTACAATCTCTAAAATCACCAATTATGCTAAAAACCCACTAAAATGACCAAAATATCCCAAAATCTCTAAAATGAGCAAAATACCCATAAAAGAACCTCAAAAATGACCAAAATACCCCTGAAATCACCAAATATGCTCAAAAACCACTAAAAATTACCAAAATATCCGCTAAACCTAATAAATGACCGAAACCCCCAAATCCTAAAAAATGACCAAAGTACACACGAACCTAAATAACGACCAAAATACCCCTGAAACAAAAAATTACCAAAATAACCCCTAAACCTAAAAAATAACTAAAATACCTCTGAAACCTAAAAACTTACCGAAATAGCCTTGATGCTTGAAAATTACCAAACTACCCCTAATCCTAAAAAAATGACCAAAATACTCCCCCAAAACCTAAAAAATGACTAAAATACCCCCGAAACCTATAAAATGACAAAAATGGCCCTAAAACCAATATGATGATAAAAATACACCCTAAACCTAAAAGATGATCGAAATACTCTCAAACCTAAAAATGACGAGAATACCCCTAAATGACCAAAATACTCATTTTTATAATTTATGGCTATTTTGGTCATTTTTTAGTTTTAGGGGGTATTTTGGTTTTTTTATAAGTTTCAAGGGTATTTTGGTCATTTTTTAGGTTTTGAGGGTATTTTCAGTTATTTTTTTAGGTTTAGGGGGGTATTTTGGTTATTATCATATTTCGAGGGTATTTTGGTCATTTTTAGGTTTCATGGGTATTTTGGTAATTTTCAAGTTTTGGGGAGTATTTCGGTCATTTCTTAGGTTTATGAAGTATTTTTGTCAATTTTAAGTTTCGGTGGGTATTTTGAAGGTTCCGGGAGTATTTCAGTTATTTTTTAGGTTTAGGGGGTATTTTGGTAATTTTATGATTTTAAAGGTATTTTGGTCATTTTTTAAGTTTAGGGTGCATTTCGGCAATTTTAGAGGATTTTGGGAGTACTTTGGTTATTAGTAAGTTTTAGAGGCAATTTGGTAATTTTGATTATTAGGTAATTGGGTGGCGTGCATGTTAAGAAAATATAGAACATGTAATCCAACGGTCGGATTTTCAAAATATGAATTGAATAATAAGTTATTGGGTGGCATAACATTTTTTAGAGTTACATCAGGTGTAACTTGAACCAAGCCCTATATTTCTTAAGTCGATGTGAATTTTGAAAAATCTACCGTAAGATTACATTATCTTCATATGGTTTTCATGCTTACAAAATTTCAAGGTGATCAAAGATTAATAGGCATGTCATCAATCAATTGTCTAAATTCAAGTTTTTGTAGTTTAAAATAACTTATAAAAGATGAGTTTAAAGATCAAATGGTAAATTACACCTGATTGGCATGAAAATTGGCCTGCATGTTAAGAACATATAGAAAAAGTAATCCAACAGTTCAATTTTCAAAATATGAATTCAATAACAAGTTATTGGGTCTTGTAACATTTTTTAGAGTTACATCAGGTGTAACTTGAACCCAGCCCTATATTTCTTAATTCGATGTGAATTTTGACAAATTTACCGTTAGATTACATTATCTTCATATATATTTCATGCTTACAAAATTTCAAGTTGATCAAAGATTAATAGGCATGTCATCAATCATTTGTTTATATTCAGGTTTTTGTAGTTTAAAATAATGCATAAAAGATGAGTGTAAAGACCAAATAGTAAATTACACCCGATTGGCATGAAAATTGGCATGCATGTTAATAACATATAGAACATGTAATCCAACGGTTGGATTTTTAAAATATGAATTCAATAATAAGTTATTGGGTCTTGTAACATTTTTAAGAGTTACATCAGATATAACTTGAACCCAGCCCTATATTTCTTAATTTAATGTGAATTTTGACAAATCTACCGTAAGATTATATTATCTTCATATGTTTTTCATGCTTAAAAAATTTCAAGGTTATCAAATATTAATAGGCATGTCATCAATCAATTGTTTAAATTCAAGTTTTTGTAGTTTAAAATAACGCATAAAAGATGAGTTTAATTATCAAATAGTAAATTACACCCAATTGGCATGAAAATTGGCATGCATGTTAATAACATATAGAACATGTAATCCAATGGTTGGATTTTTAAAATATGAATTCAATAATAAGTTATTAGGTCTTGTAACATTTTTTAGAGTTACATCAAGTGTAACTTGAACCCAACCCTATATTTCTTAATTCGATGTGAATTTTGACAAATCTACCGTTAGATTACATTATCTTCATATGTTTTTCATTCTTCCAAAATTTCAAGGTGATCAAAGATTAATAGGCATGTCATCAATCAATTGTTTAAATTCAAGTTTTTGTAGTTTAAAATAAAGCATAAAAGATAAGTTTAAATATCAAATGGTAAATTACACCCGATTGGCATGAAATTGGCATGCATGTTAATAACATATAGAACATGTAATCCAACGGTTGGATTTTTAAAATATGAATTCAATAATAAGTTATTGGGTCTTGTAACATTTTTAAGAGTTACATCAGACATAACTTGAACCCAGCCCTATATTTCTTAATTTAATGTGAATTTTGACAAATCTACCGTAAGATTATATTATCTTCATATGTTTTTCATGCTTAAAAAATTTCAAGGTGATCAAAGATTAATAGGCATATCATCAATCAATTGTTTAAATTCAAGTTTTTGTAGTTTAAAATAACGCATAAAAGTTGAGTTTAAAGATCAGATGGTGAATTACACCCGATTGGCATGAAAAATGGCATACATGTAAAGAACATATAGAACATGTAATCCAACAGTTCAATTTTGAAAATATGAATTCAATAATAAGTTATTAGGTCCTGTAACATTTTTTAGAGTTACATCCGGTATAACTTGAACCAAGCCATATATTTCTTAATTCAATGTGAATTTTGACAAATTTACCATTAGATTACATTATCTTTATATATTTTTCATGATTACAAAATTTGAAGATGATCAAAGATTAAAATTCATGTCATCAACCAATTGTTTAAATTCAGGTTTTTGTAGTTTAAAATAATGGATAAAAGATGAGTTTAAAGATCAAATGGTAATTTACACCCTATTGACATGAAAATTGGCATGCATGTTAAGAACATATAGAACATGTAATCCAACGGTTGGATTTTCAAAATATGAATTCAATAATAAGTTATTGGGTGGTGTAACATTTTTTAGAGTTACATCATGTGTAACTTGAACCAAGCCCTATATTTCTTAAATCAATGTGAATTTTGACAAATCTACCGTTAGATTACATTATCTTTATATATTTTTCATGCTTACAAAATTTCAAGGTGATCAAAGATTAATAGTCATGTCATTAATCAATTGTTTTAATCAGGTTTTTGTAGTTTAAAATAATGCATAAAATATGAGTTTAAAGATCAAATGGTAAATTACACCCAATTGGCATGCATGTTAATAACATATAGAACATGTAATCCAACGGTTGGATTTTTAAAATATGAATTCAATAATAAGTTATTAGGTCTTGTAACATTTTTTAGAGTTACATTAGGTGTAACTTGAACCCAACCCTATATTTCTTAATTCGATGTGAATTTTGACAATTTTACCGTTAGATATCTTTATATATTTTTCATGCTTACAAAATTTCAAGGTGATCAAAGATTAATAGGTATGTCATCAATCAATTGTTTATATTCAGGTTTTTGTAGTTTAAAATAACGCATAAAAGATGAGTTTAAATATCAAATAGTAAATTACACCCAATTGGCATGAAAATTGGCATGCATGTTAATAACATATAAAACATGTAATCCAACGGTTGGATTTTTAAAATATGAATTCAATAATAAGTTATTAGGTCTTGTAACATTTTTTAGAGTTACATCAGGTATAACTTGAACACAGCCCTATATTTCTTAATTCGATGTGAATTTTGACAAATCTACCGTTATATTACATTATCTTCATATGTTTTTCATGCTTACAAAATTTCAAGGTGATCAAAGATTAATAGGCATGTCATCAATCAATTGTCTAAATTCAAGTTTTTGTAGTTTAAAAGAACGAATAAAAGATGAGTTTAAAGATCTAATGGTAAATTACACCTGATTGGCATGAAAATTGGCATGCACGTTAAGAACATATAGAGCATGTAATCCAACGGTTGGATTTTCAAAATATGAATTTAGTAATAAGTTATTGGGTGGTGTAACATTTTTTAGAACCATGATAGTGCCTACCGTGGTTTTAAAAACCGATACAAACAAAGAACCAAAAAAGTGACTGGTTATCAGTTTTTTGATCTGGTTGGTGATGTCATAATGAGTTTATAAAATTAAAAATATAATGAGTTTATTACTAATAATATCGAGGTAAAAATTTGCAAAAGATTTATGTGGGTTTTCACATCTTATATTTAGAATATAAAAATAGCAAAATGTAAAAATGTAACATTTAGTGATACTTTCATTTAGATTTAATTATTTTTCTTCAAAATGGACCATCACATATGTTGAACTGAAATCTCAAAAATAAAATGTTTATTATTTGTTTATATGTGGCTCTCATTCATTCTATATTAAAAACTAAAAAACAAAGGTGTGGCTCTCTTTGATTTGTTGTGTATACAAATAGCACTACCAAACTAGAAAAGCAGTGAAGCACACACTCTGTAAACTAAAAGTAGAGGTTCAGTTTTTTCTTTTGAGTAGTGAACAGCATGTAGTGAATTTTTTTGATTTCTTTTTGCACGGTGACCAATTTTCAGGCGGGTTCTAAATTTTTTAGGTTTTTTTTTTCATTATTTTTTATTGGATAAAATTTATGTATAGTATTTTAAGTGATGTTGTTTAAGTTTCTCTCTTAAGATGCTTCCATGTGGCTACTTAATTTTAAAAATACACTTCCATCATGAGAAAAAAGCCACGTTATAAAATCTTAAGAAAGAGATCTAAGTAATAGCATCTGAGTATTGTAGTTGAGTCTTACTTTTTTTTTTTTTAATTATTATTTGTGTAAACAAAACACTGTTACTCTCTCTTTCTCCTCTCATAGACAAACCTACGTGTAAACATAGGTTACGTATTAGTATTAATTAATTTAAACTATAATTTGAATTTACTATTTTTGTTATCATAACTATCAATTTTTGGAAAGCATATTAAAAAAATGTGTTTGTGTGTTTTTTTTCTTTTCTTGCTCTTTAAAAATGGGGTGAACCTTGGCATGTTGTGCAATGCATACAATATAGGGGAGTGTTTGATGTGCCAGAGGTGGGTCATGGAGAATCCAATGATCAAATAGAAGCTAATGAAACATTCCAACAGGAAGCCATTAGTGATGTTGTCCCTATCGATGTTGAAGATAATGTTCAATATTGTAAGGGTGGTATTGAAGTTGAGAATATTCCAGAAGGTTTGGTAGAGCAAGGGGATAACAATGAAGATGAAGTGCATAACACACCTGATTCTGATATGGATCCTGATATGGATTATGATACGTAGATTTCATTTTTTTTCCTTTGTATATGGAAACGTGTGTTTAATAATTTTTGATCCCCTATTATTTGTTCATGTATATTTCTATTTGATGTTCCAATTTATGTTTCGTACTTGGGAAGAATTTGTAATGAATAGACATTATATTTTATTTTCTATGTAAATCTATAGTTGCAGAAATGGTCAAAAAGGGCAAAGACATTCATAATAAAATAACAAAATATGAGATGGAAAGAGTACAAAGAATCAAGCAAAACCAAGAGAGAATAAATGCTTTGGGATTGAAGCATCCGTCAACTTTTCAGCCTAAATGTGCAAATGTGGGAAGAAAGAGAGTAAGTGTTCAGGTAGATGACGACAACTATGTACCAGCTATTGGTGATGATAAATTTTCTAGTTCTCTAAATAATGAGGTACTATATATATGATTTGGTGCATGTGATACTTCAAACTTTGTAATATTGTGATGAAATAACTTTTTTTTTTTAATGAATTTAAAAATCTATACATATTTTGGTATGATACAGATGGCACCAAGATGAAGCACTCGTTCATGCCGTGAGGAATTTCCCCAACAGTCCAGCATAAGGGCTCATTGTTGTGCCTACTTCTTGGTGGAGATTCTGAGGTAATATATACATGATCTGGTGCTTGAGATACTTTGTAATATTGTGCTTGGAATGATCAATGAAAATTATCGATTGAAGATATTTTAAATGATGAAATAACTTGTTTATATCTTAACTTGTAACGAATTTAAATATCTTTCTATACTTTTGCATGATACAGATGGCTTGTTATAGGCGTAAGGAATCTACCCCCGCAGTCCAGCATATCGGCCCATCATCGAGCACACATCTTGGTGGAGATTCTTTTGCCCAAATTTCTACTAATGTAGAGGCACAGCTTGTGGGCACACCTTCTACCACGGATGGTGAGATATTTAAATTTCATTACTTGATTTTGTAATCACACTATATTTGGTTCACTTGTTGATTTAATTTATATTATGTTTTGATAGCATCGACTAGTAGACGTGCCCGTGGCATGATGCGTGAATTAGGGGTAAGAGGACTTGTTGAGAAACAAGGGAAGCTACCGGTCTACATTGCCCCAGAGTTTTGTGCTCCTGTTGGTGAACATGCAGGGAAGTTTGCTAGCCAAATTGGTGTACAAGTGCGTACAAACATGTCCACTATGAATGCTTATAGTTGGAAGAATGTTGGTCACGGTGAAAAGGAGGCTATCATTCAAAATGTGGCGGTACTTTAAATGTTTATAGTTGTCCATGAGCTTGATTTTGTTGTTTTCATTACATTACTTTATACTTTATGCTTTATTTTATAGTGTATTGTTGATGTTGTCACTAAGCATATTGAATTCAAGGCATAATATTTTCTTTATACATGTCTCACTTTGCAGGATCAATTTGATATACAAGGAGAATCTGTACTTGTGAACAAATCTCTAAATACAAAGTGTGGTAGATTATTGAGCAGCTACTACAATAGGTTGTTTGCAAAATATAAAAAACTTGTAAAGGATGAAGGAAGTAGGTACGCAAGAAACCACCCACCAAAAAATGTCACACAAGAAAAATGGATTGAACTAATTGATGGAAAGTGGAGCAACGAAGATTGGCTGGTAATTAATACTTTGAAAATTTTAATTATAAATGAAGCATGTTCTCATCTTTCACCTAGATAATACCTACCTATATATGCATTGGATTAATATTTTATGTAGATCTTATTATGGTGTCATGTCTACTAGATTATTCGTTCTATCAAATTTGTTGGATTAATACTTATTTGGAAAGTGGAGTAGATTTATGTTGTAATCTATATATATAACTTAAGTCAAAACTCTAATATTTTCTTTGTCTTTATTCTTTATAGAAAGTCTCTGAAAGAAATGCTAAAAACAGAAATAAAGAAGGAATGGTTGACAAACACATTCATAGATGTGGAAACAAGTCGCTTGCAGTTAGGATGGATGAGGCAGTGTGTTATTTCAAATTTTCAAAAGCTTAGTATATTACTTGCTGTAATTAATTAACTTGTCTTCTAACATTGGAAAGCAAACTACTCAGAGACGAAAAAATGGAGGTCATATTCCTAAGCTGGCACAACTCTACTATGATACCCACTTCAATTCAAAGACAAAACAGTGGGTACACCCTGATTGCGAACATACATATGTATGTATATTAGTACATGCCTTGAGTTTGCAAAACTAGAATATATGTGTTTTTATTCTATATTTGCTTGCAAAACTAGAACATGTGTATTTTTGATGGTTTTTATTATTTGAAATGACAGCAAGAGATGTTGAGAGTACAAGATGAGCATTGTAGCACTCCTGAAGCACAGCCTTTGACCGAAGAGGAGATATCTATGATGGTTCTTAATCTGAGATCTGGCTATATAAAGGGATTTGGCATGAGGCCTTCCTCATCTCTTAAGACTCCTGCCTCATCTTCCTCAACTCAATATACTCAACAACTTAAGGGTTGAGTAGAAGAACTCCAGGATGCAAACTACAAGCTGGAGGGTCGAATAGAAGAGCTCCAGGATGCAAACTTTAGGCCAGAGGAGAAGATGGATTGTATCATACAATATTTGAGGAGCAAGAGTGACAGTGACATCTGTGGCAGTGGGGGGAGTTCATCTACTAACTAGAACATACCTTGGTTGTTGTTTTATTTTTCTACCTAAGAGCATTAGTATTGGAACTTATATATTGTATATGTTGCTATATTTTTGCATAAAAACACAAAAACAAGCATTACCCGGTCTCTTAATTGTAAAATTTTTTACAATTGTACTATAGTAACCTCTTATATGTATGAGGGTACCATAGCACAATTGTGCTACAATTGTGTTTTTTGTTTAAAGGTGGTGGTGGGTTTTTTGTTTGTGGTGGTAGTTGGATTTTTTGTTTAATGGTGGTGATGGGTTTTGTGTTAATGATGGTGGCTGGATTTTTTGTTTATTGTGTGGTTGGGTTTTTGTCTTTATGGTGGTGGTTGGGCTTTTTGTTTAATGTTGGTGGTGGGTTATTTGTTTATTGTGATGACTGAGTTTTTTGTTTGTGGTAGTAACTGTGTTTTTGTGTTAATGGTGGTAATTGTGTTTTTTGTTTAATGGTGGTAGTGGGTTTTTTGTTTATGGTGGTAGCTGAGTTTTTTTTTTTTTTTGTTTTATGTTGGTGGTGAGTTTTTTTGTTTATTGTGATGGTTGAGTTTTTGGCTTATGGTAGTGGCTGAGTTTTTGAGTTAATGGTGGTGGCTGTATTTTTTGTTTAATGGCGGTGGTGAGTTTTTTGTTTATGGTAGTGGCTGGGTTTTTGTGTTAATGGTGGTGGCTGTGTTTTTTGTTTAATGGTGGTGGTTGGGTTTTTTGTTTATGGTAGTGGCTGGGTTTTTGTGTTAATGGTGTTGGTTGTGTTTTTTGTTTAATGTATAAACTTCAATATCAATGATGTGCCAACGGTGATTAAAAGCTTGCAAGGTGTTCCATAATTATTATGAAGTGAGAAAAAACTTGGTAAAATTGTTGATGTCTGTTTAGGTTTTGTACAAATGTGATTTGTACTTGATACCACTTGCTGAAAACTCACTTCAAATTGTTGATGTATAGGATTAAAATAAAGGAGTAGCATACTTGGGTCTAAACTATCCGATGGAATGCCCTCATGATAGCTCTTGTAGTTGCTATTGGCTTTCTAGAATGAACGGGAGAACTGCCTTTGTTATTGCAATGGTTCATCTTGAATTGGCTTGAGTTTTCACTTTTTATTTTTGTAGGGACACAATTTTTGGAGCCCAAACCCCTGCCGTTCGAATTCTTAACCCAAAAATCCCAACACAATGAATTTTGTAGAGTATGGGTTAAAGAACTAAGTTTTGAATAAGTTAGACAGAGACTTGCAGGGGATAAAGGTACACATGAACAAGAGCAAAAGTCATAATATAAAAAATCTCACAGTCCGAGGAGGTTAAGAATTCAATTTATGTATATAGATCAGTACATTAGGATTTTTTTGCCTACCCTCCTCTCCCCCTTTTTCTATGAGGGTTTCTATACATTATATAGGCCTTTTCTTATCATCTGGGCTTTACACTTGTTGATCATCCAAGCTACCACTTGAGCACCTGTCCCATCAGACACCTCTCTCAGTTCTTTGTGAGTTGCAGTAGCCAAGGTAGCACTGTTCAGGGGTCTTCTCCACATCAATGCGACCAGGGGAGTAGTTGTAATGCATTTAATGTGGTGGTGGCAGCCTTTATTGAGATATTTTGGATTTCCTTCCTTTTTATGTATTTAGAAGATGAGCTGCAATGGCTTGGATGTGCCTTTGCTCCGGATTTTAAGTATCCGAGGATAAATTACTCCTCGGACATGTTTTCTTTGCACCCATGGGCCTGAATAAGGATTGCTTGAGTCACGCTGGCTCCTCGGATGGTCTGCGTCCTCGGACGGGCCTGGCCCAGCTTGTTATTCTAGGCCGGTCCCCACAATAGCCCCTCAAAACTCCGGTTTTTTATCTCTTTCCGAGGAAAAAAATGGGGTTTTGATATTAAGGACGAAATTAATTAGTTCTCGGTTCACACGTGTGAGGGCGGTTACTTTTGACGCGCTACAATTTACGAGGTGCAGCTATTCACTCCAGGCGGCTTTACGTCTCCCCCATCGAACGGCGAGGCGTAGATCTAACGGCTGACATTCTTCTCAGAGTTCTTGAGCGAGAGTGGTTTCCTTTTTTCCCCCTTACTATATAAAGCCTTAAGAAGACTTGTTTTTCTTTTCGTTCACTAACAGATAAGAAGTTTAAAGAGCTCCGGAGAACTCCAGTGTCCAGACATCCACGAATACTCTCAACCTTCGGATTCCTGTAACTATTTCTGTGAGGCGTCCTTCCCTGAAGAGATTTCTAGGTGTTTCAGAGATTGTCGAAAGGACACCCGTAAGTTCCACTTGCTTCGCTGCCTTAAACTTCTCCTCGGCTTTCAATTTTCACTTCGGCTTTCTCTCCGTCCCTGCAGTTTAACTCAGATGGGTAGATTCAAGGATCTAGTAGATACCCTGGCTACCATGGAGGCTTTTAGGGCAAAATATCATATCCCACCGGGTGTGGTTCTGCAGTACTATCCCCTAGAAGGAGTATTAACAGATAGAGAAATGGGTCAAGTCGTCATTCCCATGATTGCTTTTATAGAAGGAGGAATGACACTTCCCATGCGTAGTATTACCCGGGACTACTTGTTCCACCATAGGTTGACACCGCATCAGTGCGCTCCAAACATGTTTAGGATATTAGGCAGCGTAGATGCCCTGAACGAGCGGATGGGTCTAGGCCTTACCTGACACGATGTGGTTCATATGTACGAGTGCCATTACCTCGAGAAGGGGGGGTATTATCTTAAATCTCGGTCCGAGGTCATTAGGCTAATCTCCTGCCTCCCCATATCCAATAAGACTATGAAGGATGATTTCCTCATTGCCTCAGGAGAGTGAAGCGATGGTATTCATTGTCCAACTTGGGCAGGAATTCTAGGTGCGGCGCCTCGGGGGTCAATCCTTTAGGGAGGGGGCTTAGCTCTTTAGATTCATTCATTTTTTATTTTTTTTTATTTATTTATTTATTTTTTTTTTTTGCTTAAGAATCAAAAAATTTTATAACCCATTCATAATCTTCTCCTCGGCCATTTTGCAGTTAAAGCTCATGTTGCTCCTCGGTTGAGCCACGTAAACGTTTCGGCCTTGAACTATCTTCTGAGGTCAGAAATTTACGTTACCGAGGATGGGCAGCTACGTGCGACTCATCTGGTTTTGGGCTACGAGAGTTGATGGCCACTCGAGGCAAAGGTCAATCTTCAAAGGCACCCTCCAAGTCCCAGACCCCTACTCTTCCCCCTGCTGCTCCTCAACTCCCTTCCGATCTCGGCCTAAAAGTTAACCCGGATCTGAAGAAGAAAAGACCGGTTGACACCCTTGAGGAAGGCGAGGTGGGACCCCGCCAGGGCAAGCAGCAAAAAACAACCCGGGAGTAGAAGAATAAAAGGGCTCAATCCGTAGAAAGCCGGGAGGATGAGAATCGGGCCGAAGTGCGTGTTAATCTGCGCAATTGGAGCCCGAAGCTCGAGGTAGATGGGGTCGCCAATCCTTATACTGCCTCGGTCCGAGAATACAATAGGGGTTGGGCAGGATATATAGCTGAGGCCTTAGAGTAGCCAGTGCTCCTACCCCGGGACATGGAGGCCTACAGGCGATTCTCTCAGCCTGAGCTCTTTCTATCCCTCAAGAGGGACCTTGCAATGGTAAAGTGACGCTTTTAACGTTTGATAAAACCATTAGACCTTGTCACATCCTAAGATATCGTTTTGTTGTTTTGTGGGCAGATTACTCAGCAAGTGTTTGTGGCCGAGGAGTACTGCTGCAACAACCGCAATTTGGCTGAAGCTGAGGCTTAGTCTCATGCCGAGGTGGAGAAATCTGTGGGGTTCCTCAAGCAGGAGAATTTTGAACTTTCGGAAAAGTTCAAAGAGGCAGAGAAAGGACGCAAGAGCGCTCTGGCTGGACTGCAGAACGCTGAAACCCAAGCCGAGGACCAGCGCCAAAAATTGCACGTGACCGAGATCAACCTTGCCACTGAAAGGCAAACAGTGTTGGATCTCAAGTCTGCGTTACAAAAAGCTGCGAAGGAGGTCCGGCTGGCTAAAGAAGAGACTCAGTTAGTTCGGGAAGCAGCCGAGGCTGAAAAGAAGGCTTCCTATCAGCTTGGGGCGGAGGAGACTGAAGCCAGGCTCTCTGAGGAGCTTCCGGAGGTATGCAGGGATTACTGCAGCATCTCATGGGCTCATGCCCTTGATGCGGCAGGGGTTCCTGCAGATTCGGCCTTGAGGTTGCCCGAGAAGGTTTTCTTCCCTGCTGAGATCCGAGAGATCCCTGACGGCGCCCCTGAAGCTTCTGAGCAGGCCATTGTTATTCCTGATGCCATACCTCTGCTTAGTAAGGCCAAGGATCCTGCCAGGGGGTCCGTCTCCAAGGGCCTTGGGGCAGATTCCCAAGCCAAAGAGGTTCCTCCTCCTCAGCCAGAGCAGAAAGAGAATTCTCCTGCTGAGGCTTAGTTTCTAGGGTTTTTATTACTGTATTTTCTTTAGAACGAGAGTTGTCTTATTTTTGTTCTTTTGTAAAGACTTCCCTTTGTATTGATCTCAGCTTATTAATATAATTTCACTATTTGGTGCAAAGTTAATACTATTGTTCCTCTAGTTACTGCTTGCAACAATCTTTAAGATTCTATTAATATAAATAAATAAGAAAGGGCAGTGCCGCGCGGCGAACTTAGAACAAGAAATGTTATTATATGAAATTATGAACGTACCTTAAAATTGCATAGGAGTCCTGAGTTGTTAATTTCCCCTAAGTCTGTGGTCCGAGGGTCCATACAGGACTTAGGTTCTGTTTAACACTTGAATAGCTGCCTTAAGTTATTAATTTCCCCTAAGTCTGTGGTCCGAAGGCCATGCAGGACTTAGGTTCTGTTTAAAACTTAGATGGATGCCTTAAGTTATTAATTTCTCCTAAGTCTGTGGTACGAGGGGCCATGCAGGACTTAGGTTCTGTTTAACACTTGAATAGATGCCTTAAGTTATTAATTTTCCCTAAGTCTGTGATCCGATGGGCCATGTAGGACTTAGGTTCTGTTTAACACTTGAACAGATGCCTTAAGTTATTAATTTCCCCTAAGTCTGTGGTCCGAGGGGCCATACAGGACTTAGGTTCTGTTTAGCACTTGAACAGATGCCTTAAGTTATTAATTTCCCCTAAGTCTGTGGTCCGAGGGGCCATATAGGACTTAGGTTCTGTTTAAAACTTAGATGGATGCCTTAAGTTATTAATTTCCCCTAAGTCTGTAGTCTGAGGGGCCATACAGGACTTAGGTTCTGTTTAAAACTTAGATGGATGCCTTAAGTTATTAATTTCCCCAAAGTCTGTGGTTCGAGGGGCCATACAGGACTTAGGTTTTGTTTAACACTTGAACAAATGCCTTAAGTTATTAATTTCCCCTAAGTCTGTGGTCCGAGGGGCCATACAGGACTTAGGTTCTGCTTAACACTTGAACAGATGCCTTAAGTTATTAATTTCCCCTAAGTCTGTGGTCCGAGGGGCCATGCAGGACTTAGGTTCTGTTTAACACTTGAACAGATGCCTTAAGTTATTAATTTCTCCTAAGTCTGTGGTCCGAGGGGCCATGCAGGACTTAGGTTCTGTTTAAAACTTAAATGGATGCCTTAAGTTATTAATTTCCCCTAAGTCTGTGGTTCGAGGGGCCATACAGGACTTAAGTTCTGTTTAACACTTGAACATATGCTTTAAGTTATTAATTTCCCCTAAGTCTGTGGTCCGAGGGGCCATGCAAGACTTAGGTTCTGTTTAACACTTGAACAGATGCCTTAAGTTATAATTTCCCCTAAGTCCGTGGTCTGAGGGGCCATGCAGGACTTAGGTTCTGTTTAATACTTGAACAGATGCCTTAAGTTATTAATTTCCCCTAAGTCTGTGGTCCGAGGGGCCATGCAGAACTTAGGTTCTGTTTAAAACTTAGATGGATGCCTTAAGTTATTAATTTCCCCTAAGTCTGTGGTCCGAGAGGCCATACAGGACTTAGGTTCTGTTTAACACTTGAACAGATGCCTTAAGTTATTAATTTCCCCTAAGTCTGTGGTCCGAGGGGCCATGCAGGACTTAGGTTCTGTTTAACACTTGAACAGATACTTTAAGTTATTAATTTCCCCTAAGTCTGTGGTCCGAGGGGCCATGCAGGACTTAGGTTCTGTTTAACACTTGAACAGATGCCTTAAGTTATTAATTTCCCCTAAGTCTGTGGTCTGAGGGGTCATGCAGGACTTAGGTTCTGTTTAACACTTGAACAAATGCCTTAAGTTATTAATTTCCCCTAAGTCTGTGGTCCGAGGGGCCATACAGGACTTAGGTTCTGTTTAAAACTTAGATGGATGCCTTAAGTTATTAATTTCCCCTAAGTCTGTAGTCCGAGGGGCCATACAGGACTTAGGTTCTGTTTAAAACTTAGATGGATGCCTTAAGTTATTAATTTCCCCTAAGTCTGTGGTCCGAGGGGCCATACAAGACTTAGGTTTTGTTTAACACTGGAACAGATGCCTTAAGTTATTAATTTCCCCTAAGTCTGTGGTCCGAGGGGCCATACAGGACTTAGGTTCTGCTTAACACTTGAACAGATGCCTTAAGTTATTAATTTCCCCTAAGTCTGTGGTCCGAGGGGCCATGCAGGACTTAGTTTCTGTTTAACACTTGAACAGATGTCTTAAGTTATTAATTTCCCCTAAGTCTGTGGTCCGAGGGGCCATGCAGGACTTAGGTTCTGTTTAACACTTGAACAGATGCCTTAAGTTATTAATTTCCCCTAAGTCTGTGGTCCGAGGGGCCATGCAGGACTTAGTTTCTGTTTAACACTTGAACAGATGTCTTAAGTTATTAATTTCCCCTAAGTCTGTGGTCCGAGGGGCCATGCAGGACTTAGGTTCTGTTTAACACTTGAACAGATGCCTTAAGTTATTAATTTCTCCTAAGTCTGTGGTCCGAGGGGCCATGCAGGACTTAAGTTCTGTTTAAAACTTAGATGGATGCCTTAAGTTATTAATTTCCCCTAAGTCTGTGGTCCGAGGGGCCATACAGGACTTAGGTTCTGTTTAACACTTGAACAGATGCCTTAAGTTATTAATTTCCCCTAAGTCTGTGGTCCGAAGGGCCATGCAGGACTTAGGTTCTGTTTAACACTTGAACAGATGCCTTAAATTATTAATTTCCCCTAAGTCTGTGGTCCGAGGGGCCATGCAGGACTTAGGTTCTGTTTAACACTTGAACAGATGCCTTAAGTTATTAATTTCCCCTAAGTCTGTGGTCCGAGGGGCCATGCAGGACTTAGGTTCTGTTTAAAACTTAGATGGATGCCTTAAGTTATTAATTTCCCCTAAGTCTGTGGTCCGAGAGGCCATACAGGACTTAGGTTCTGTTTAACACTTGAACAGATGCCTTAAGTTATTAATTTCCCCTAATTCTGTGGTCCGAGGGGCCATGCAGGACTTAGATTCTGTTTAACACTTGAACAGATGCCTTAAGTTATTAATTTCCCCTAAGTCTGTGGTCCGAGGGGCCATGCAGGACTTAGGTTCTGTTTAACACTTGAATAGAAATGGACCAATGGGTATGCGATGATCATGGAACAAAACACAGGAAGAGCTGTTTTCATTAATAATAATATCGTCTTAGATTATTTACATTCCACGGGCGGGGTACGGTTTTTTCATCTAAGTCTTCTAGGTGATAAGCACCTATTCCGGCCACAGATGTGATAGGATACGGTCCTTCCCAGTTGGGTCCCAGCTTGCCCCAAGAAGGGTTCTTAGCGCTGTCGAGAATCTTCCTCATCACGAAGTCACCTGGACTCAAAGGTCGCAGCTTTACATTAACGTCATATCCCTGCTTTAGCTTCTGCTGATAACAAGCCATATGGATCATCGCTTTTTCTCTTTTTTCCTCAGCTAAGTCTAGACTTCTCCCTAGTAACTCGTCGTTGTGTTTTAGGGTAAAAGTGCTAGACTTCAATGTGGGGAAGCTGGTCTCAAGTGGGAGTACGACTTCGGCCCCATAAGTCATTAAAAAAGGGGTTTCACTCGTTGACCGTCGCGGCGTCATCCGATAGGTCCATAAGACGTGTGGTAGCTCTTCCACCCATCTTCCCTTTGCATCATCCAACCTCCTTTTCAACCCGCTTACTATGACTTTGTTCACGGCCTCGGCTTGCCCATTTCCTTGGGGGTAGGCAAGAGTGGAATATCGGTTTGTGATTCCAAACTCGCAGCAATATTCCCTGAAGTTCTTACTATCAAATTGAAGACCGTTGTCCGGGATGAGGGTGTGAGGAGTTCCGAAGCGCGTAATAATGTTTTTCCAAATGAATTTCTTGGCATCCACGTCCCTGATGTTGGCCAAAGGTTCAGCCTCTACCCATTTGGTAAAATAATCGGTGCCGACCATTATGTACCGCTTATTCCCTGCGACTTTAGGGAAAGGACCGACAATATCAAGACCCCATTGAGCAAACGGCCAGGGACTGGAGAGGGGGTTAAGGACTCCTCCCGGTTGATGGATATTTGGGGCGAATATCTGGCATTGATCACACTTCCTTGCGTATTCTTGGGCCTCTCTCTGCATATTCGGCCACCAATATCCCTGGGTGAGTGCCCTGTGCGCCAGCGATCTTCCTCCTGTGTGACTTCCACAAATCCCCTCTTGTAGCTCTTCAAGCAAGGACTCGGATTCCTCTGGGTGTATACATAATAGGTACGGCCCAGAATAGGAACGCCGGTATAGCTTATGGTCTTCTGACAACCAAAACCGAAGAGCATTCCTTCGTATCTTCTCGGCATCCAGTTTTCCTTCTGGTAATGTATCGTCTTTGAGGAAGTTCATTATAGGATCCATCCAGCTGGGACTCTTTCTAACCTGATGGACCTGAGTTGTGTCTCTTCTAATTGAACTTGTCTAGCATAGATCCTCAACAAGGATGATTCGCGGCAGATCATGCGCAGAGGACGTGGCAAGAGTGGCCAGTGAATTTGCATGTGTGTTCCCACTTCTGGAAACATGCGTCAGATTGAAGGATTCAAAGTCGAACTGCAGCCGTTTGACTGGACCGAGATACTCTTGCATTCTAACATCTCTAGCTTCTAACTCACCCATTACTTGGCCAACGACCAATTGGGAGTCCGAGAATGCTTCCATTGCCTTTCCGCCCAATCTTTGAACTGTCACCATTCCTTGAAGTAAAGCTTCGTACTCGGCCTCATTGTTAGTAGCTGAGAACCCGAGTCTTAGCGATTTTTCAATGGCAATACCTTCGAGTGATATTAGAACTAGCCCAATTCCAGATCCTTTTTGGTTGGCCGCGCCGTCCACGTAGACTTTCCAGCGTGAGATCTCCCGCGCTAAGATTGTGCCAACTGATTTTCCATCCATGTCTTCCTTCTCTATTATTGTTTCTACAGAAGGTTCAGCGAATTCTGCGACTAGGTCCGCGAGGACTTGACCCTTGACAGAGGACCTAGGCATATATTTAATATCAAAGGTCCCCAAAAGTGCACTCCACATGGCGATCCTTCCTGTGTAATCGGCACTTCGGAGCACCGATTGCAAGGGAAGCTGGGTTAAAACAATGACCGTGTGCGCCTGAAAGTAATGGGGGAGTTTTCGCGTGGCATGCACCACTACTAGAATTGCTTTCTCCAATGGTAAGTAGCACACTTCAGCCTCATGTAACGACTTGCTTACGTAATACACTGGTCGCTGTATTCCATTATCATCCCGTATCAGTACCAGGCTCACAGCATGAGGGGCTACCGCGATGTATGCAAACAGTACCTCGTCCGCCTCAGGGCTAGACATGATGGGTGGTCGCGACAAGTATTCTTTGAGTTGCTGGAAAGCCAAGACACAATCCTCCGACCACTCAAACCCTTTCCACTTATTTATTAAGAGGTAGAAAGGTCGGCATCGGTCTACAGATCGTGATATGAACCGGTTCAACGCTGCAATCATGCCAGTGAGTTTCTGCACTTCTTTCGGATTCCGAGGAGCCTGTAGGCTATTAATCTCTTTGATTTGATCTGGGCTTACTTCTATTCCTCTATGAGTTACCATATAGCCAAGGAACTTCCTAGATCCGACCCCGAATGAACATTTGGAAGCATTAGGCCGCAACTTATGCTCCCTTAAGATGCCAAAGATGATCTCCAGGTCTTTCATGTGCTCGGACACCACCTTGGTTTTTACCACCATATCGTCTATGTAGACTTCAATAACTTTGCCTAGCTGAGGTTCGAACATTTTGGTCATCATCCTTTGGTAGGTTGACCCTGCGTTCTTTAGTCTGAAAGGCATCACCTTATAGTGGTAGTTCCCGATGGGCGTCATGAACGCCGTTTTCTCCTGATCCTCTAGTGCCAGTGGTATCTGATGATAGCCCTGGAAGGCGTCCAGGAAACTCATTCGAGGGTGGCCTACAGTCGCATCTACCAGTCGATCAATTCGAGGTAACGGGAATGGGTCTTTCGGGCATACCTTGTTCAAGTCTGTGAAGTCCACACAGACTCGCCACTTCCCCGTTTTCTTTCTTACCATCACCGTATTTGCCAGCCATTCGGGGTAAAAGACTTCTTTGATAGCCCCTGCCCTTTTCAGCTTCGTCACTTCGTCTCTAACGACACTGGCATGTTCTTTCGAAGGACGTCGGGTTGGTTGCTTCTTTGGAATGGAAGATGGGTTAACATTCAAATGGTGAGATATGAGACTAGGGTCAACCCCCGGGGCGTCGTAAGCGTCCCATGCAAACACATCAACATTCCTCCTCAGAAACCCGAATAATTCCTCTTTCTCCTGAGGAGGCAACTCCGAGCCGACCTGGAAAAATCTCTCTGGGTCATCGTCAATAATAAGCTTTTCCAAACTTTCACACCTTATCTCCTCGGCTGGCTTACTGACCTGCCCTGCCGAGGTGGCTGGTTGCTATAAGTTTTCTGAAGCCAAGGACTCGGCCTTGGACCAATGTGAGATGGCGGCCACCATACACTGCCTAACCAGAGCTTGATCTCCACGAATCTCTTCCATTTGGCCTCCGGACGGATATTTTACCTTTTGGTGAAGTGTGGAAGATACGGCTTCTAGGGCATGGATCCATGGCCTGGCTACTATCGCTGTGTAGGGCAAGTAGGCATCGACCACGATAAAATCCACCTCCACCACCTCTGACTCGGTCTCAATGGGTAATCTGATCTGCCCTTTTGGTACAACTGTCTTCCCTTCAAAGCTAATAAGGGGAGAGTCATAAGCCGTCAAATCCTTCGGCTTTAAGTTCAACCCCTTGTATAGATCAGGATACATCACTTCTACTGCGCTACCCGGGTCTACCAGTACCCTTCTCACATCGAAACCTCCGATTCTCAGCGTAACCACTAAGGCGTTGTCATGAGGTTGGATAGTTCCCCTCTTATCTTCGTCCGAAAAGCCTAATATTAAAGAGCTTCCCTTTTTGGACCTTTTAAATTTTCTTTCCTTGTCCTCGGTGGAGAGCCGAGCCACGGACAGCACCCTGGAAGGAAATGAGCTGGTTCTTCCTGGAGCGGCGAGGATGACGTGTATCGTCCCCGTGGAAGGTCTTAATGACATATCCTTTTGAGGCTCTTGCATTGCCTGGCCCATATGACCGCTTGAGGGGTGTAAAAGGTGACGTAACTCCCCTCCTCAGACCAGCTGATCTAGGTGATTCCATAGATTCCTGCAATCCTCAGTGGTATGCCCATGGTCCTGATGATAGTGACAATACAGGTTTTGGTTGCGTTTCGAAGGATCTCCAGCCATTTTTCCTGGCCATCTGAAGAAAGGTTCATTCTTGACTTTCTCCAGAATTTGCTGCACGGGCTCTCTGAACACGGCATTAACCGTTTACATGTTGCTTTGTCCAGCCTGTCTCGAAAAATCCCTTCTCGACTGATTACTATTATACCGTTCGGACCTGTGATCATTCCCTTTAGGGGGGATGATCTTTTCCTTTCCCTTGCCCTGTAGTTGGTCCTCTTCCACCCTTTTGTATTTGTCAATCCTGTCCATCAGTTGGCGAACGCTGGTGACGGGTTTACCCGTTAGAGACTTCCTTAGGCCGTGCTCGGTGGGGAGACCACTTTTGAACGTGCTGATGGCAACGTCGTCGTGGTTTTCATCCATTTCGTTATATATCTCCCAATATCTATCTGAATATGCCTTTAAGGTTTCCCCTTCGTGCATGGACAAGGACAATAATGAACTTAGGGGTCGAGGGACTCTGCTGTTTGTAATGAAGCGAGAGCAAAAAGCCTGAGTGAGTTGTTTATAGGAATCTATAGAGCTCATTTTCAAGCTATTGAACCATCTCATCGCTACGGGTCCCAGGCTGGACAGAAAAACTTTACACATCAGAGCCTCATCTTGGGAATGGATAGCCATTCTCTAGTTAAACTGGCTTACGTGCTCTACGGGGTCTGCTCGGCCGTTGTAGATGATAAACGTAGGTTGATGGAAACGCCGGGGTAACTTAGCCCCCTCGATCCTACGCGTGAAGGGTGATCTGGAGATCTGGTCCAATGCCTTGTTCATGGCATCATTACCCAATCCCTTACTAGACGAACTTTCATACCTTCGTGCAGGGCGCACCTCTTTCTCGTAAGAAAAAGTTTCACTCGGGGGAGTTCTCGACCTCTGTCTGTAGCTGACGTCCTCCTCCCCATTAGAGGACGCATCTGAACTGGAAGGAGATTGCTTTCGCCTTGCATGGCGCAGCTTTCTCTTCAGGTCTTCTATTTCTCGTTGCATAGCCTGATGATCGTTTCACTTTCGGGATACACGACTACCTATTTGGGTACGGCTTTGGCTGGTCTGGGTAGTATGTACACTTCCCTCATGATTCCTCCCATTGCCCAGATTTGTTCCCGGGTTGAGAGGATTATTTTGCCGTTGAGAGCCAACAGGTTCCGTCAGTCGAGGGTTAGCTTGGTGGGGATTCTCCTGTTGTGGACCTAATTCTGCCATGCCTAACCGTCGTACCTGCCAACACTTAAGTTATTCCCACAGACGGCGCCAATTGTAGGGACACAATTTTTGGAGCCCAGACCCCTGTCGTTCGAAGTCTTGACCCAAAAATCCCAACACAATGAATTTTGTAGAGTATGGGTTAAAGAACTAAGTTTTGAATAAGTTAGACAGAGGCTTGCAGGGGATAAAGGTACACATGAACAAGAGCAAAAGTCATAATATAAAAAATCTCACAGTCCGAGGAGGTTAAGAATTCAATTTATGTATATAGATCAGTATATTAGGATTTCTTTGCCTACCCTCCTCTCCCCCTTTTTCTATGAGGGTTTCTATACATTATATAGGCATTTTCTTGTTATCTGGGCTTTACACTTATTGATCATCCAAGCTACCACTTGAGCACCTATCCCATCAGACACCTCTCTCAGTTCTTTGTGAGTTGCAGTAGCCAAGGTAGCACTGTTCAGGGGTCTTCTCCACATCAATGCGGCCAGGGGAGTAGTTGTAATGCATTTAATGTGGTGGTGGCAGCCTTTGCTGAGATATTTCGGATTTCCTTCCTTTTTATGTATTTAGAAGATGAGCTGCAGTGGCTTGGATGTGCCTTTGCTCTGGATTTTAAGTATCCGAGGATAAATTACTCCTCGGACATGTTTTCTCTGCACCCATGGGCCTGAATAAGGATTGCTTGAGTCACGCTGGCTCCTCGGATGGTTTGCGTCCTCGGACGGGCCTGGCCCAGCCTGTTATTCTGGGCCGGTCCCCACAATTTTATTTTTCAAATATTATTAAAACTATTATAGTTCATGTAAAATTAAAATGTTTTAATGTATAAACTATTCTTTTATAAGATTTTCCCGTGCATCGCACATGTTAGCGACTAGTTTATAGTACAAAATTAAACAATGACAATCATTACCTCACCAAACAATATTAACTCATGTTCTCCACGCAAGAAAGATTGAATAGTGTGATAGTAACGACAAATATTACTTGAGGAAAGACATGCTGAGGAATTGGTTGGTAGTGGTAGTCATTTTGGTTTTATTTAAAAATCAATGAGTTATAATAATAATACCATGAGGATTAACCCCACAAAAGTTCAAAATATTAGATTTGGTTCGTGTAATGTAAGATTAACATTACATTGTTATAGGAATACAAAATTACATTTTTTTGATTTATTAATTATATCCCATCATAATCATTATAATTTTACAATGAATTTCCACAAATAACCTTTTAAATAACTTAACAAAATTTTATATTTAAACAAAAAAAAAAAAAACCATAAAATTACTGAACAAGTTTTTAATCACTTTCCCCCACTTTCTCACCAACCATATTACTCAATCCTCCAAAAACAAATAAAAAATAAAAACTCTTCACTTTCTTGCACAATCTCACTACCCAAACAACTCAAATTCATACAAAAAAAAAAAGAAAAAAAAAAAAAAAAGACAAATTTCTTTCACTTTCTTACAATCCAAATGGAAGGATATATAAAAAATTCTCCCTTCACCCCTCTCTCTTTCTTCATGCCCAAACCATAGCAACCCTCTCTTCTCCCAAACAAAATTCCAAGCCACTACCATCACAATGACTCCGAACCAGAACAACAAACTCGTCTATGAAACCCCAACAATAACAAAGTGTAGGCAGGGGCGAAGGCAGAAATTTTTGTTTGGAAGGGCCAAGTTGCAGCACTTATATATTTATCAAGACAACCCCCACACACATATATATGCACATGTTTTTGTATTATATACACACTTTTTATTTGATAAGTTATATATATACACACACCCAAAAAAAAAAAAAAAACTTAGTATTTTTAATCACAATTATGTTTGATGGCGATCTTTCATAAAATAAAATTTATTTTTACCATTTTTATAGTGAAATTCTTAAAAATTTTCATTTTTTATACAAATTATCAAATTTTATACTAAAGTAAGTAAAAAATCTTCAATTGAACTAATAAAATTTTCAAAAACATAAATGATCTAAAACTTGGAGGCAAAAGTTAATCTCCAAACATATTTGAAACTATCCTGTTCTAACCTATTATATGACAACTAAAGAAACATTTCATGTGTAGTTTTAGTGACAATATTTTTTTAATGAGTCAATGACTTATTAATTGTCACATAATGAGTTGAAAAGGATACAGATTCAAACATGTTTGGTGCCAAACTTTATCAAATATTTAACAGATATAATAGCACATTTTACAATAAAAAATAGAATTGCGAAAAATAATATTATGTCTCTATAACTATTAAACCTTTTTTTTAAGAGCATCATTGGACTAAATCAAATATTTAGAGGGGCCAACTCTTAGACATAGCTACGCCGCTGAGTGTAGGAATTTCTTAGACAAAGCCTTCATTTTTAGTGAGGAATGAGATGTAGAAGAAGAACGCATCGACAAGAGCGAATCAAGTGGACACAGACTCTTAGGCCTCCTTCTACAATGCACCCATGGACAATCTCTACGAAAATCGTTGAGCTCTCATCAATTACTGTAATCACTGAGCTCTCCTAACCTTACAATTCTTCACCACAGAGAGAAGTTAATGGAGTTTAATCTTAAGAGAGAGAGAGGCTAGGTTTGGATTTGATGAGAGAGAAGGGGCTAGGGGTTAAAAATAAATAAGGACAATTTTATAATTAAAATGTATTGGAAATGTCAATCTCTTCAATTAAATAAATTATAACATTCTCATAAATAGGTAATTTATATTTTGGTAATGTGAGCTTTTTTGTAGTCTTATATTATCTTAATCCTATAAATGCACATAAAAACTAAACAAAATACCATAATTTTCACATTACGGTAATGTGACCGTAATGTAATAAATGAACATAGGGCAAACCAAACACCCCCTTAAGATGAAGAAGGAATGCGCATACAATAAAACAATATATATATATATATATATATTATTGAATTAATACAAATTTACTAACCTACATGTCATTTCACTAAATTATGTGTCATTTAGGACAATTCAAATATTACTACCTAAATGACATATATGATCGAATCCAATTCAGCATGTCATTTCACTAAAATATGTGTTATTCATAATTGTGTTCACTCTAGGTTGCAAAACTACATCTCGTGAAGTTTTAGCAAAGACAAACAACATTATTTGGAGCAAATTAGCCTACTCCATTTTTGGTTCAATGGAATGACTAAACTTGAGTTTTGGATTGGTCCACAAATAATTCTAGTACCACACACTTTATCACAACTGTTTTAAGTGGTAGATTGAGTGGTAGAGAAACAATGGTAAATTTATGTGATAATGAGAGATAGTTGTGATGAAGTGTGTGTGAAAATATGTGATACTACCTAGAATTATTCTTGGCCACAACCTAGATTCGGTTTGGCCCAACTTTATATATTTTCTTCATAAGTTAAATCAATATTCTATTATAACTTATTATCTAGGTATTTATTTACATATTATTTATATTCATATTCTATACCTTAAAGATGTTATCATTAAAAAAGAATTGTAAAAAAATTGTTAAAGGATGTGATCTATTAATTTGTTTACCATTTACTTCCTACAAAAAAAAAAATTGTTTACCATTTTAATTTTTTTTGACAAAAAATTAGAATAAAAGCTATTAAATATTATATCTTTTTGTCTCATTTTTAACTAATAAGTTACCAAAAACTATGGGATTCCAGACAAATACTATATTAGATCAAGTTCCAATCTAAATTAATAAATATGCATCAAGTGCAAAATTCTAAAATTTATTATTTATTTATTGAGTATTGTAGCTTTACTAGCTTGTAGATCTTTTTACATATATTTAAGAAGAGAATTTTATAGGATCATTTGGGACATCTAAAATGTCACACCAAAAAGAGAGAGAGATAGCTAGCCCCTCTCATTTTCGTTTCTCACCCTAGGAAATGGAATCAATGTGATTCGCACTATATATCCATTTCCTGTCCAATCAAAGAGGTTGTTGTCCTGTGTACGACGATATCAATTTTGGTTAAACACGTGTCGTAGGTGAGGCATGTATTTATTTCGTGTTGAAAACGAAAATGGAAATGTCCTCTTTCACAAGGTCTTCGTCGATCTTCCTCTTCCTCTTCTTATTATTCTTCTACTTTGCCTTAAAGAACACGTGAAACAACTTGATAACAATATAATAATTGTTCGCTTTTCCAAAGATATTTTCACTAATTAATTACAACACTTTTAGGATCTTTTTTGTACATGTGTTTAAAAATTAAAAATTAAAAATTGCTATTTAAAAATATTTGTGAAAATACATGTGGGTGAAAAAGTGTATAGAAATGCATGAAATGCTGTTTAAAAATTGAAATAGTTGTTTGAAAACACAAACCAAACACCCCCCCTAATTTCTTAAGCATTGTGTTTAATTTTTATTGTTTGTTTGTTTGTTTCTTAATTATACTCATACTTTCTTAATCAATGAAGGATAAAATTATCAAGAAGATTTTATCCTTCAAACTCTAAATTTATATTTTATAATATCTAAATTTATTGATATATGAAATAAGTGCACCTTTTTTATTTAAATTTTATGCCTGAATATAATATTTGATTTTTAATATAAAACTATTCTTGGTTTTGTTAACTCTAAGCTTGATTTTATTTTAATCATTATAATTTGATATTTAAGACAAGATTTCTTTTATTTGTACATTTGTTTCATAAATATAAATGTTTACTAGAAAATATGCACATGGATATAAAATTTATTTTATAAGAGAGAGAGAGAGAGAGAGAGAGATATAGAATAATAGATTAATAATTATTAGCAATTTTGAATCTCAACATGCAAGAAGGATGAATTTTAATGAAAAAATACATTATGATATTAAAATTTTTATATAACAAATAAAGGAAAAGTTAACGGATACTCTAAAAACATTATTTTATGAAATATCTTTAGAAACTTTTTATGAGAAAAGAAAAAAGTAATTATTTTTCTTTTCTTCAATTTTTTATATTCTCTATGAAAGTGATATCAAAACTTTCTTAAAATTATCCATTAACAAATATTATAAAGGTATCATTAACAAAACTCAACAACAAAATATTTTTAAAAAAATATAACTCGCACTAGGTCCCAAAATGAAGGAATCTGTGCCTGATACCGGTCTCATAAAATAACTTCCCTAGCTCCTGATGAGTCTTACTAAAGCACAAACGCAAGATTTTTCTCCCTAAATAATGGTCGAACGAATTATAGATCTTGAAAATAATGCATGGCGTCATTTGTTCATAAGTCATACTAGACGTTTCTTTTTGCCTAGCATAGACTATAGAACCTATAGACTACATATATATAGACAATGGAAAAGGAATCGAAAAGTACATAAGAGCATCCGCAGCTGGAGGGCCAAATGCCAAATGTAAGGTACATTTGGCATTTAAGCCCAAAATATGCTCAGCAATTGGAAGGCCATATGGGAAATGTTAAATTTTTTTTGGCATACAGCTACAGTACCATCTTAAATGTAAGATGGTACTGTAGCTGAATGGTATAAAAAAAAATTAATTTTTTAATCCTCTCACCTCATTTTTAACCGGGAATTTCTCTCTCCCTTCTCATTATTTCTATTCTTTTCTCTCTCTTCCTTCTCTCTTTCTCATCTACTCTCTGCTCTCTTCAGACCCAAGACCCCGTGGCTTCCTCAACGGTGAAATCGGATGGGTCGGCGTGGCTCCGATGGGTTTGAATCGGAGCTCCTATGGCTCCGATGGGTTTGAATCGGAGCTCCTATGGCTCCGATAGTGATTCCGACGAGGCTAGGCTAGTGGGTTTCTTTGGAGGTGTGGGTTTTGACAACGGTGGAGATCGGCGGTTTTGATGACGATGGTTCGGTGGGCGTGGATATTAATGGTTTTTTTTTTTTTTTTCTGGGTTTGCTGGTATATGTGATCGGCGTTGTGGTGGCTATGGCGTGGCGGAGATTGGTGGGTGGCGAGATCAGTGGAGCTGTGGTGGCTATGGCGTTATGGTGGCTGTGGCGTTGTGATCGGCGTGGGTGTTAAGGGTTTTTTGTTTTTTTGTTTTTTTTTTTTTTTTTTTTTTTTCTGGGTTTGCTGGTATATGTGATCGGCGTTGTGGTGGCTGTGGCGTGGCGGAGATTGGTGGGTTGCGAGATCGGTGGAGCTGTGGTGGCTATGGCGTTGTGGTGGCTGTGGCGTTGTGATCGGCGTGGGTGTTAATGGTTATTTGTTTGTTTGTTTTTTTTTTTTTTTTTTTTTTTTTTTTTTTTTTTTTTTTTCTGGGTTTGCTGGTATATGTGATTGGCGTTGTGGTGGCTGTGGCGTTGTGATGGGCATGATGGTTTTTTTTTTTTGTTTTTCCTTTTCTGTTTCGCCGGTCTGGGTTGATATGGATGATGGAGAAGTTGTGTGGAGGACTTGGGTTGATATGGATGATGGATTGGAGGAGGAGGCTGGAAGAAGGTGAAAAGTAAAGTAATGGAGGCTTCTGGAAGGGACGCGGGGAGAAAATTGAGAAAAATCAAAAAAAGAAAAAATATATTTTATTACGAAGATATATTATTTTAATGAATAGTGAAAGTTCAAAAACGTGTAAAAACACCTTTGAACATTTAGACCCCCAACTTACAACTTAACCAATTCAAGCAATATGTCAAACAACAAGTGTGCGGAAACTTAACATATGCTATAATATGAAATTGGTTAAAAACTATCTAAGCCATAACAAAATAAAATCCACGGCAGATAATAAAAGGCAAAGATAGAGAGGAAGGAAGATGCAAACACAAAGACAACACGCGATGTGTTATCGAAGAGGAAACCGAAGCCCTCGGCGTAAAACCTCTCCGCCGCCCTCCAAGCGGTCAATAATCCACTAGAAAATGTAGTTGGGATACAAAGACAGCAATAGACCCTCCAAGCCTAATCTACCCAGTGCACCTAAGCCCTCTAAGCTTCTTGCTCCAACGAGGTTGCGCCGAACCTTTTTCTTTTCTAGCTTCCCGGATTCCGCTACTAGACCATAGCATCAACCAATGAAGATTGGTTCCTTCCTAACTGCTTCCCAGAAATCCAAACAACTGTCTCACAGTGATGATGATGGTGAGAACCAGGTCTGGTATAATGCCTCTCAAGGATTTGACAATGGAGAGGAAGAGAGTTGGGGAATTTGGAGAGACTCTAAGGTATAGATTGTGGGTGAATCAATCTTGTTTTTCTTTAGGGTTTCTCTCTCAAAATTCTCTCTGGAAGCTCTCTCTCAATCGTGGGTAAAAGGGGTATTTATACTGGAGTGGGAGAGGAATGTGAAACGTCAGGTTTTACAAAACAGGGGTGGCTCGCGGCTTGACCAAGTCGCGAGATCCAGTCGCGAGATAACCGTATGGCCAGTTGTCCTGTTTTGTCCTGTAGTGCTCCAGCTGGCATGACTGTTCACCTTCCAGCATGCTTGGCACGTGTGCTGCGTCTGGCGGCTTGCAGCCGCGAGTCACCCGCGAGTCCCAGCCGCGAGTCTCTGTTTTCTTGCACACTCTTGAGCAAACTTCACTCTATCTCACTCACTACCCTTACATCAAACCCACCTAAATACAGGGTTACTAAATGCTGAATTACAAGCAAATTTGGCACGGAATAAAGCCAATTAGGTGGTTGAATAAATTCAACCTTACAATCTCCCCCTTTGGCTATTCCGTGACAAAACCCTAAAATAGACTCTAGACTTAACATGTGAGTTGGGAACAGTTGAACAAAACTCACTCACACCTAACTCTAGAAACTGTGAAGCACTTGAATCATATGAACATAATACTCCTGAAACACAACAATACACCATGATCATTGTAAGCAGAAAATTATAAAATGCATATGAAACAGGCAATATGTGATCAAGCAAAGATGGAGTTAAGAAACAAGCCATGGCTTGATCAACCAAGTGAACACCACAAGGTAGTGATCACAGTGCTCATTCACACTTGGAATGAACACAAGGACATACAAGTTAACAAGCACAAGGCAAGACACTTGTATGTTCAACACTCAACCAATGCATAACACACAAGGTATATGCATCTAGGAACAATCCTACAAGGGCACAAGAGTGACAGTACAAATATCAAAATGCAGAACATTTAGATCAAAGTACTGATTTCAACATAGCATAAAGGCTGCAATTAGCAAGGTACAAACCATAAAGCCTACAAACTATGCATAAAACATAAACCCTAAAAGCTTACAAAAGCACATGGGTACAGATAACAAAACATCCTGAATATCATCATCAAAATATGTTAAAGTTTAAACCAAGAGTATAGATAAGAGTTAGAAATAACTATACACCAAAACACAGTGTATCAAACACATAAAAAACAAGTTTAGAGAATAAGACTTAAAACAAAAGTATGGCAAAAGTATGTGAGAACTCCCCCTATCACTATGCACATTTATGCTCACTTCCCTTTGAACTTTCTCCCCCTTACTGAATGCTCTCCCCCTTTTTGGCACGAATAGCTAAAGGCTCTCGTCCAACCTTTGTTGAATAGCATCTAGCTGATTCTCCATAGTCTCAAGACGCATTTGTACATGGTTGTTTGTGGAGTAGAGAAGTGCCACAAGCTCCTCAATGCGTTTCTGAATATGCTCAAGTGCACTGCTGACTCTATCAGTATGAGGAGCAGTCTGTGCTTGCGGAATACTAGCCGGTGAAGCTTCAGGAACAGCACGTGAAGTAGATGTGGTATGTGCAGGTGTTTCTGAGTCAGGGGCAGATGGAGTGACCGGAGAGATGTGAGCACTCCTTGGTGTGTTAGAGGAGTGACTTTTGCTAGCTTGAAGAGTGACCATGGAAATAGGACGCTGACGGGACAACATCTTTCCATCTGCAGGGGGAATAATGCCTTCACGTAGAATGAGCTTCATGACGAGACTGCAAAATGGGATGATTCCTCGAGCTGCAGTTCGACAAGCGGTCTTCCTCAAGGTGTAGTAGATGTGAGCACATATATCAATGGGGGCTCCAGTAATAAGATCACAAAGGAATAGAGCTCTCCCAAGATTGATGAATGTAGTGTTGGACAGTGGGTAGAGATTGGTGAACATGATCAACTTCAGTGTGGTCAGTTCTGGTGCAAACTTTGCAGTGCTGATGGATGTTCCTGCACTGGATACTTCATGATCGGATCCTAGGATTTGTAGGATTTCTCCAACTTCTGGAGTTCGATCATCGTAAGGAGTTATATTCACATTCTGCGGTCTGGTGATGCCGAGAAGATCTGCAATGGAGTCTGGGGAAACACTAAACTGCGTTCTTCTGACCCAGAAAATGAGTTGAGGTCCAAGATCAGTTGCATTGGAGAAGCATTCTTTGACCAGCTCATCCATTGGATCATCAAAGTTCCCGAACAGGTTTGCCCAATCTCGTTTCTCAAAGATTCGAGGGATGAAAGTGGTCCCTAAGGTGTTAAACTCTACCACCCGTTCCACTATAGTGGTTGACTTGTCAAACACGTTTGAGTAGACGTGAGAGTTAAGCGGAAGTCTGAATCTATCCTCATTGGGATCTTGAGATGCTTGAGATGATAGTCGAGTCCTTTTAGCAACTGGTGTTGCTGGTTCGTCAGCAACAACGCCTTTACCCCTGGAAGATCGACGAGACATCTGCAAGATAACATGCCCACAGCAAAGAACCAACAGCAGTACCACACAAGATGAATGTCAACAAGATTCAGTGAAAAAAAATCCAACACATAAATACAAACTGAAGATAGTGTAGACCCAACCAAACTTCCAATCAAAAACAAAGGAGCACAAAATGACAGGTGCAGCAAAATGATTATAAAGCACAAAGCCATAGAGAGAAAAAAAAACAACTGACAAAACTGTCAATTAGACAGGTTACCATGACCATGATATGCAAACAGATACAGCATTCGAACATTGAGAACTGATACCATAAAAACACTCCACAAGATATATGAACAATGGATAATATTTCAGCAAGAAGAAACAAATCATCAATACTAGGCCACATGGTTGAGAGACACACATTATGATATCATAAACACTTAGTAACCAATATCGAAATCCAACATCAATACTCAAGCAAGAGAAATGAGTAAATTAAATAAACACCAAACCCATGTAAGAAACAATTGTTAGACTCAACAATAGGCAAATATCAGAGCAATGAAAAAAAAAACACATTGTGACCGTTCTACATAAAAACAGATGAGAGCAATATCAAGCAAGACACGCCAAACCCATTACACAAAGAGAGAAGAATTTCGAACACAGTATCAATCCAAACAGTAACAAAAAAAATGCAGGAAAAGGGAAAAATGAGATTGAGAAAGTGAAAACCCATACCTTTTCTTGATGATTTGGATAAGAAATGAAGCACCAATGGGGTTTGAAAATGGAGTCACTGAGTGTTTGGAAAGGAGATATTTTAGAGAGAAAATAAACAGTTACTAAAGTTCGAGGGAAAACTGAAAAAGATTTAAAAACTGCTCCTGTTTCTGCCAAACACGCGATTTTCGCGACTTGATTAAGTCGCCACACAGTCGCCAGTTCAAGCCGCCAAAACACTTAAGGACAAAAATTTGAAAAATTTTCCTAAGTGTTTTTCGCGACTGGAAGGTCTACCCGCGAATGAGTCGCGAGCTGAGCCGCGAAAATCTCTGAATAACCTCGCGACTGGACCTTTCACTCGCGAACAAGTCGCCAAAAATGACCAGCGAAGATGCGACTGAGGCTCGCGACTTGACATACCCGCGACTGAGCCGCCAAAACAGGGCAAACTGGAGTTTTGAAATTTTTAGATTTTTCAACCAAAATACTTTCCAAAAACACCTAAAACACGCAAAAATCTTTTTGTGCTTGATTTAACAAAGATTGAGCATGTGAAAACACATTTTATCAAGTACAATCACACAAATGAATATGGCATTTATTGAACATAAACTTTTGTGTTGTGTGTGGATTTCAACAATGAGATAGTCCTTAGTCTAATGTGAAGCTTCAATGATCAATTCAACCAAGACATACACAATTAGCACTAGATTATGTGACCTATCTCAATTATAGAAGTATGTATATATGACCTCCCACAAAAACTTGATAACATGGCTTGGAGCTTTACATTTGACTCCACTATTAATCAACATTTGATCTTTTTGATCTTTTGAGGCAATCACCTCTCATTGTGAGAGTGATAGTTGACATTTCCTTTTGATGAACAAGCCTTTGGCTTTTTGAATAAAGCATTTCTCTTTAATTTTTTGGTCGCTTTCCCTTTTTCCTAGTCGAATACTAGTATGTGCGACAGGCTTTTGCAGCTCAATATCTCTTTTCATTTGGAGATTTACATTTGGTGAGCTCTTTTTAGCAAAAACAAAAATAAAGAGTGGGAAGATATATAGACACAAGTCTATGCAAGTCTCAAGATCAACAAAACCATTCACTAATCATTCATGACAAGTTTGAAGATCTATTTACAACAATCACAAAGATTTTAAAATTTCTCCCACATAGATATGAGTGCATGAAGACAAGCAATGCTCGAAAATGCACAAAGCCATTAGCACAAAGGTACAAGGCAAAACAAGTTTTGAGACAAAAACTCAACAAAGTCAATCAAGCTTTTTGATTTTCTAATTTTTATGTGATTTTTGGATTTTTGACACACGAAGCAAAAAGATTGATAAGACAAAAGAAATATACACAAGAAGACAAGCAAACAACCAATAGCAAAAACAGCAAGAAAAACAAACAAACAAACATTGTCACAAAGCATAGGAAGTATTAATGCATGGACATGTTCTAATGCTTATGCATGAGTACCCTTTTTCACCCACACGTCACTTGCGTTTGGGGTGATTTCCTTATAGGATTGGGTACGGGAGTTAGGGCTTTCAAACCTTCGTGAGAAGCTTTCCAAGCAGTTGGTGAATGCACCAATCATCTTCATCACGTTCATCATTCCGGGATCACCATTCTGATCTCTAGATTGATCACCTGCCCAAATTCTTCTATCATTTCTAGGTCCTCCTGACCTTTGAGGAGTTGCACTGTTCTTTGCTCTCAGCTTTTGGCAATTTGGTCGAGTATGCCCTTGAAGTCCGCAATAATGACACACATAAGTCACTCTAGGACCTCTTTGTGGTCGTGGACGTGACTTGGCACGAGATTCGGATCTGCCCACAGATTGACTATGGGAATTCAGCATCCGTTGGTTCACCACATTCTTCTTCTCCTCCATTTTGAGTTTCTCATCAGTAAGGCCAGCTACAACTGGATCTTTAGCCTTAACAAACTTCACTTCTTTAGTGACATTTCCAGATGAGCTACTTCCTCCGGTATATCCCAATCCGGATTTGTCTGAAAAGCTCTTTTGAGATGAGATAACATCATCTAGCTTCTTGGTGGTGACCCTCTCTACTTTAGCATTTGCTTGCACAACCTCATTCTCAAGAAATCTTACTTTTGTGTAAGCTTCGGACAACTCACCATTCAAAGTTTCTATCTCGCATTTGGCCTCCCTATATCGGATTAGGAGACTTTTGTAGTCCTCCTCTGCCTTCTTCATTTTTCTCACAGCAGCCTTGGCCACCCTTGTGTACTCACCCGACTTTTCCAAGAGTGAGTTATAATTCTCTTGAAGATTTGCTGTGCTTTCATCTTGTTCAGCATCTGATTCTTCAACAATTCCTAGTGATTCATCATCACTATGTTCTCCAAGGTCTTGTACAAGCAGATTCAACTCCTCTGAAGACTCAACGTGAGCAATGGTCATAAAAGCTGAATAGTTCCCCTCTCCATCACAGCTTTCTTCAGATTCTGAGTCAGACGAATCAGAGTCACTCAATGTCGTGGCATACACTTTACCTTTCGATTTCAAATAATTCGGACATTCCTTCTTAAAGTGTCCATGCCCGTTACATTCGAAGCAAGTGACACCTTGTGTAGGTTGGGATTCTTTACCATCTCTCTTTTTGAATTCCCTTTTCTCCCTTCCAGAACTTTGGAATTTTCCTTTATCACCAAATTTTCCATTATTCTTAAACTTCAAGAACTTTCGGAAATTTTTTACAAGGTATGCAACATCTTTATCAACCACATCGTCTTCCGATGAGTCATGGACTTCTACCTTCTCATTAATGGTCTTAAGAGCAAGGGATTTACTCTTCCGTTGATTGGGCAGCGACATTTCATAAGTCTGAAGAGAACCGACCAGCTCTTGGACTTTGATGTCATCTAGGTCCTTGCTCTCTTCAATCGCTGTCACTTTAGCACGAAAACTTTCCGGCAATGATCGAAGGATCTTCCTTACGATTTTAGAATCCTCCGTTTTCTCCCCCAAGTTGAACTTACTGACAACCACCTCATTTAGCTTCCCATAGAAAGAGTCAAAAGACTCATCCTCACTCATCTTGAGCTCCTCAAACCGGGTGGTCAGCATTTGTAACTTGGTGTCCTTCACTTTCTTTGTGCCTTCATAGGTAGTTTCCAATATCTCCCATGCTTCTTTGGCAACGGTGATGTGAGAAATCCTGTGAAATTCATCTGGAGACACACCACAGAAAATAGCATTTAAAGCCTTACTGTTAGCATTAGATGCAGCGAGTGCTGCCTTATCCCATGTGGATTTGGCTGCCTCAGGTCTAGTCCAACCACTCTCAACTGCATCCCAAACAGATTCATCAATGGAGCATAGAAATGCTCTCATGCGAACCTTCCAAAAAGCATAATTACTACCATCAAAATATGGAGGTGCATTTAGGGATTGAGACCTATCCATTTCAAAAGGGAGTCAAGGATCACACAATGGTAATGAAACCAATAACAGTGTACCCGCTCTGATACCAATTGAAAGTTCAAAAACGTGTAAAAACACCTTTGAACATTTAGACCCCCAACTTACAACTTAACCAATTCAAGCAATATGTCAAACAACAAGTGTGCGGAAACTTAACATATGCTATAATATGAAATTGGTTAAAAACTATCTAAGCCATAACAAAATAAAATCCACAGCAGATAATAAAAGGCAAAGATAGAGAGGAAGGAAGATGCAAACACAAAGACAACACGCGATGTGTTATCGAAGAGGAAACCGAAGCCCTCGGCGTAAAACCTCTCCGCCGCCCTCCAAGCGGTCAATAATCCACTAGAAAATGTAGTTGGGATACAAGGACAGCAATAGACCCTCCAAGCCTAATCTACCCAGTGCACCTAAGCCCTCCAAGCTTCTTGCTCCAACGAGGTTGCGCCGAACCTTTTTCTTTTCTAGCTTCCCGGATTCCGCTACTAGACCATAGCATCAACCAATGAAGATTGGTTCCTTCCTAACTGCTTCCCAGAAATCCAAACAACTGTCTCACAGTGATGATGATGGTGAGAACCAGGTCTGGTATAATGCCTCTCAAGGATTTGACAATGGAGAGGAAGAGAGTTGGGGAATTTGGAGAGACTCTAAGGTATAGATTGTGGGTGAATCAATCTTGTTTTTCTTTAGGGTTTCTCTCTCAAAATTCTCTCTGGAAGCTCTCTCTCAATCGTGGGTAAAAGGGGTATTTATACTGGAGTGGGAGAGGAATGTGAAACGTCAGGTTTTACAAAACAGGGGTGGCTCGCGGCTTGACCTCGCGGCTTGACCAAGTCGCGAGATCCAGTCGCGAGATAACCGTATGGCCAGTTGTCCTGTTTTGTCCTGTAGTGCTCCAGCTGGCATGACTGTTCACCTTCCAGCATGCTTGGCACGTGTGCTGCGTCTGGCGGCTTGCAGCCGCGAGTCACCCGCGAGTCCCAACCGCGAGTCTCTGTTTTCTTGCACACTCTTGAGCAAACTTCACTCTATCTCACTCACTACCCTTACATCAAACCCACCTAAATACAGGGTTACTAAATGCTGAATTACAAGCAAATTTGGCACGGAATAAAGCCAATTAGGTGGTTGAATAAATTCAACCTTACAAATAGAATAGGAAAATAGAGTTTTGGGATGTTGGATATATTGTAAAATGGTATGGGATAATTAATAAAGTAGCTTTTTGGAATGGTAAAATAAGATGAGATAGCAAAACGAGCTGTGGATGCTCTAAGTTTTTTTTATTAAAAAAGTAAAAGAAAAAGACTCGTCTATAACACAAGATAGATTTTATTTTTATGGGCTATATAACACGAGATTTAGGCTTTGAAAAACAGGTGAAAAGTAAAGTAATGGAGGCTTCTGGAAGGGACGCGGGGAGAAAATTGAGAAAAATCAAAAAAAGAAAAAATATATTTTATTACGAAGATATATTATTTTAATGAATAGAATAGGAAAATAGAGTTTTGGGATGTTGGATATATTGTAAAATGGTATGGGATAATTAATAAAGTAGTTTTTTGGAATGGTAAAATAAGATGAGATAGCAAAACGGGCTGTGGATGCTCTAAGTTTTTTTTATTAAAAAAGTAAAAGAAAAAGACTCGTCTATAACACAAGATAGATTTTATTTTTATGGGCTATATAACACGAGATTTAGACTTTGAAAAACAGGCATTAATAATTACGTTTTTAGGAAAATAGTTAAAATTATTATAAATTTTGACTACATAATACTTATAAATTGATATAACAAAAATATAATAGTGTCACTTAAACAACATATAATAAATGAGGGGTCGTCTGGTATGACATTTTAAGTAATACTTTTCAGTTTTTAAATAACATTACATGTATTTTCACATACTCTTTCACCTAAATATATTTCCAAAAAATACAAACAACGTTACTAGAACATCGTTACCAACCAGTCCCTGAATTAATGTTTGAATAACTATTTTTATAATTAATGATACAATGATATATAAGATTTGGAGTCTCTCTCCCCTGTAGGAGCGTTTTCTCTCTCTTCTGAGTGCTCTCTTTCTTTTTTCGAGTCTTTCCTCCCATGAGTTTCGCCTCTGGGTTTTCTCTCTAGAGTTTGACTCTCTTTCTCTCTCGCCTGAGCTTCCTTTCTCAGCCGAGACCGACTGGTTTTCTCTCCTGCTCTTCATCGCCTAAGCATCTTCCTGAGTTCGGTTGGTTTCTTTCTCATCAGCTGGGTTTCGCCGACTGGGTTTCTCTGTTCATCATCTGGGTTTTGTTCTTCACCAACTGGGTTTTCTCTGTTTTCCATCAGTTGGTTCCATTTGGCTGGTTGGGGTTACGTTGGTGAGTTCGGTGTCCTTCTCTTCCATCACTGCCATGGACCAAACAGTGGTGGAGGGGTTGCTTAATCTTCGACTTACTAAGGAAGAAGAAGAGGAAATTTCAATAAAGACAAGGTGTAAGTCCGATCTGCTTGAAGAATGCTCTCTTAGTCTTTTTGGTCGCCTCTTGACGGATAGGCACCAAAATCAGAGGGCGTTGAAGAACACAATGAGGGCGGCATGGAAGATGGGTTCGGACCTTCAAATTGTGGATGTGGGAAATAACATACTGCAGTTCAAATTTGGGTCTAAGTATCAATTGAAATGGGTAGAACAAAATGGGCCTTGGAATTTTGATAATAATCTGCTGTTGTTGAGTAGATGGAGAAGAGGGCTTTCAGCTGCAAATATAAAGTTCACTCATTCTCCCTTCTGGGTTCAAATATGGGGTCTCCCCTTTGAGCTCATGTCAGAAGAGGTGGGCAGAGAGCTTGGTAATAGCATTGGGAGATTTATTGAAATGGATAGGCGAGCAAGGCAGACTGATCAGGCCAAATTCATGAGAATCAGGGTTGATCTTCAGCTGGACAAACCCTTAAGGAGAGGGGGCAAAGTGGCTAGTGTTGAAGGGGAAAAATGTTGGGTAAGCTTCAGGTATGAACGACTTCCAGTTTTCTGTTTTCAGTGTGGTAAACTGGGACATGATGAGAAGCACTGTTTGGACCCCCCAGACCAACAAAACCCCAGACAATATGGTGATTGGCTCCGGGCCCAAGGTAACACAAGACTGGGATGGGAGAAATCCAAATCAACCAGCAGTGGAGAACGTGATGGAGGTAGTGAGGATAGGATTGATGGAAATACAGATACCACAAGAAATTTCTCCACTGGTTCAACTTTCACTGGAGGGGATGGTCACTCCGGTAGTGCAGACAAAAGGAAAAATTCAAATTCAAAAGAAGGGAGCACAGAGATGCATGACGTCAGAGGGGGTGATGGGGTTCAGGGTGAAGCAGGTGATCCTTCTATTCTAGTGGGCCAGAGTGCTACAGGGATGTCAGGGTCACATGTGATGGGTATTTTCCCCACTTCCGGCACTCCACGTGAATTTGGAGAACTTAAGGGCTTAGAGGATGCAAGTTCGCTTGTGGGCCAACAAGCCCAATCAGCAAAGGAACAAATGGAAGTGACTAGCCCAATTAAGTTCAAGGCTGGGCTTAATGAAGAAAAAGGAAATATGCCTGAGCCTACGGGAAAGGAGACAGTAAGGAAAACAAAGGCAGAGGCAAACTGGAAAAGAATTGCTAGAGAGAAGGGAAAGAAAAAAAGCCCAGGCTCAGACGTCTAGCCTGTAAGCATTGGTTCAAAGAGGATGGGGAAATTAGTTTTTGAAGAAGAAGAGATAGATGATCCACATAAGAGGCAGTGTACAGAAACAACTACAGCTCAAAATCATTCTGAAGAGGGATCGGCGGTGGCTGCAAGGCAGCACCGCCGGGAGCCATGAATCCCTTAAGTTGGAACTGCCGGGGACTTGGGAACCCCCGGTCAGTTCGAGCGTTGCACGATATGGTGCGACGATGGAATCCCAAAGTAGTATTTCTTATGGAGACAAAAGCTAAAGTTCGACGAATGGAAAGAATAAAATGCAGAATTGGTCTTGCTAATGGCCTCATAGTTCCCTGTGTAGGCAGAAAAGGTGGTCTGGCTTTGCTTTGGGATAGAGAGGTAGACTTGGAGATAAAGAGCTATTCTCAGTACCATGTAGATGCAGTAATTAATGACATGAAGCACAGTTTCAAATGGAGATTAACGGGCTTCTACGGCCACCCGGAAACGCACCGAAGGTATGAATCTTGGCATCTTCTTGCCTTTTTAAACAATCAATTGCATCTCCCATGGTTATGCTTAGGAGACTTTAATGAGATATTGTCTAACACAGAAAAATTAGGGGGTGCTATTCGATCTCAGCAACAAATGGATAGTTTTAGAAAAGTTGTAGATTACTGTGCTTTCCAAGAACTGAGTTACTGTGGTTCTGACTTTACATGGTGTAATATGCAAGGGGGGGAAAACAGAATATATCTAAGATTAGATAGGGCCTTTGCCAACCTGGAATGGGTAGAAAAATTTAAGGAAATGAAAGTTCAGCATTTACCTGATTCTACTTCTGATCATAGTGCTTTGCTGGTTTCGGCCCCTGTTTTTCACCGTCTAACCCGAACAAAGCGGTTCCACTTTGAGGCCATGTGGACAAAGAATGCAGACTGTAAATCTATAATTGAAAACACTTGGGGAATGAATCTGGACCTTAGTACTCCAGAGGGGGTAATGGCTAATCTTAGTAATTGTGCTGCGGAGCTGTCGAAGTGGAGTTCTAGTGTATTTGGACAGATTCCAAGGAAGATTCAAGCAAAAAGAAATGAGTTGAATTCTTTGACTCTCCAAGACAGTGATGGGGCCTTTAGTTCTGAAATTAGCCGGATAAGGAGAGAAATCAATGACCTTTTAGATGATGAAGAGATTTATTGGGGTCAAAGGGCTAAAGCACTTTGGCTTAAGGAGGGAGATAAGAACACAAAGTTTTTTCATGCCCAGGCCTCTGAAAGGCGTAAACAAAACACCATAACGGGGATATGGGACAGTCACGGCAACTGGTGCAATGAACGAGACAGTATTGCTCAGGTTGCCATTGATTATTTTGAGGATATATATAGGACGGTTTCCCCAACCAAGATTCTGGAGGTTACTGCTGCCATTCCTACTAGAGTGACTGAGGAGATGAATGAAAGCCTAAACAAGAACTTCACTAGGGAGGAGGTTGCCACCGCCCTCAAACAGATGCATCCCACAAAAGCACCTGGCCCGGACGGTATGTCTGCCATCTTTTTTCAAAAATACTGGAATATAGTGGGTTGTAGCATTACTAATATGGCTTTGAATGTTCTTAATGATAATATGTCTTTGGCTAGCCTAAATAGAACCAATATTGCTCTCATACCAAAGATTAATAATCCCAAAAAGATGGCTGATTTTCGGCCCATAAGCTTGTGTAATGTTGTTTACAAGCTCATATCAAAAACCATTGCAAATAGATTTAAGGCCATACTTCCTCATATTATTTCTGAAAACCAAAGTGCTTTCACCTCTGACAGGCTTATTACTGACAATGTACTTGTGGCGTTTGAGTTAATGCACTTTCTAAACCACAAAAATGCAGGCAAAGAGGGCTACATGGCTGCCAAACTCGATATGAGTAAGGCGTTTGATAGAGTTGAGTGGTGCTTTATTAAGGCGGTTATGGAGAAACTAGGCTTCAGTTCCAAGTGGGTGGATCTTGTCATGAGGTGTATCACCTCGGTATCATATTCTGTTTTAATAAACGGGGCTGCTTGTGGGAATATTACTCCTTCTCGTGGGCTTAGGCAAGGGGATCCTCTCTCCCCAACTCTCTTCCTTATTTGCACTGAAGGGCTTTCTGCTCTTATTCACGAGGCAGCCCGAAACCATAGTTGGACAGGCATTTCTATATGTAGGGGCTGTCCAAGAGTCACTCACTTGTTATTTGCGGATGATAGCATCCTCTTCTGCAAAGCTAGTGTTGAGGAATGTCGAGTTTTGAAGCAAATCCTCCAAAACTATGAGGAAGCCTCGAGCCAGAAAATTAATACCGAGAAATCCTCCATTTTCTTTAGCCCAAATACATCTCAAGAAGTCAAGGATGAGATCTTTGCTACTCTTGGCCCTATGCAAGACTCCAGACATACGAGATACTTGGGCCTCCCATCCTTCATTGGTAGATCAAAGAGACAAATCTTCTCTATTCTCAAAGAGAGGATTGGACAAAAGTTAGCCGGGTGGAAGGGTAAACTTCTCTCTATGGGGGGTAAAGAAATCCTTATAAAAGCAGTTGCTCAAGCCATTCCCACATACACTATGGGGTGCTTCCTTCTTCCCCAAAGCCTATGTGAAGAAATTGAGAGTATGATGAGAAGTTTCTGGTGGGGCCAAAGGTAGCAAGAAACAAAGATGTGCTGGGTGAGCTGGAAAACAATGTGCAAACAGAAAGCAAGCGGTGGAATGGGGTTCAGGGATCTACAAGCTTTTAACAAAGCAATGCTTGCTAAGCAGTTATGGCGAATTCTACAAAATCCAAGCTCTCTTGTGGCTAGGATTCTCAAATCAAGATATTTCCCTACTGGAGATATCCTAAATGCTAAGCTTGGCAACTCCCCATCATACTCCTGGAGAAGCATTCACAGCAGCCTTGACATTATTAGAGAGGGAACTCGTTGGAGAGTGGGTAACGGGAAGCTAATTCATATATGGGATGACAAATGGATGCCAACCCCGTCCACCTACAAGGTCATTTCCCCCCCAAATGTCATCCCCGAATTCCCAATGGTCTCATCTCTCATAAACCCAATGACAAAATGGTGGAATGTGGATTTGGTTAGGGCAACCTTTCTCCCGTTCGAAGCAGAAACAATCTTGAAGATTCCTCTAAGCCGCACCCTTCCAGAAGACAAAATTATCTGGATTGGAAATAGGCGTGGAGAATTCTCAGTCAAAAGTGCCTATCATGTAGCCCACGGTCTGAAGGGAGCAAATGATCATGGTGAAAGTTCTAATGGGGATCCTTGTAAGCCATTGTGGAAGCGGCTCTGGCACCTCCACTTGCCGACAAAAGTAAAGGTGTTTGCTTGGAGAGCTTGTGTCAATGGTCTCCCTACGATGGAAGCCATTTCTAGAAGAGGGATTTCCCAAGATATGGCCTGCCCTGTTTGTGGAAATGATGCTGAATCTGTTGATCATGCTCTTCTTAGATGTGATTTCTCTTCCTTGGTTTGGGACTTTTGGCTTGAAAATCCTCTTCACACTCAAGGATTTAAAAATTCCTTCCTTGACTCGGCTCTATCTATCCTCTCTCACTCAACTCTTCAAGATTTGGAGATCTTCTTTGCCACGGCTTGGGCCATATGGTCTAACAGAAATAATATTTTGCATAAGGATGGTGGTCTTTCTCCTCGCCATGTTTGGCATAGAGCAAGAAATGTTGTGGAAGAATTTACATGCTCTGCCAGTTGGGATTTTGACTTTGTAAGACCTGCCTCTTCTAGATGGAGCCCACCCCCTCCTGGAGCTTTTAAAGTTAATGTTGATGGTGCTTCTTCAGAACAAGAAGGTTCTTCCAGTGTGGGTGTTGTTATTAGAGACTCCAATGGTCAAGTAGTGGCTGCTCTGTGCTTGCCGCTTCAGTCCTATTTTTCTGCAGAGCTTTCAGAAGTTTTTGCTTTGGAGCAAGGTGTCCTTTTTGCACAAGAGCTTCAACTGCCTCGGGTTATTGTTGAATCTGATGCTCTGACAGTTATTCAAGCAGTTAACGATAAAGCTACAGGGAGCTTTTTCGGCCACCTCATTCAGGGAATTCATCAAGTTTGTGAGTCTTTTGAATCTTGCCATTTCAAGTACTTAAGTAGGAGTTATAATTCAGTGGCCCATGAGCTCGCACAACATGCTAGAAGAACTGGAAATTGTCAAATATGGAAGGGCGTTGCCCCTCCCTTTATTCTGCCTTTTCTGCATTCTGATATGCAACCTGATATGTGTAGCTAACGTCCTTTGTCCTGCTTTGCAGGCTCTTTGTATGTTTTCCTGGTTGGTTTAATGAATATATTTCCTCTTCAAAAAAAAATGATATATAAGATTTATTTAGTAAAATTTGTAGTTTCAATAACATCACTCTTTATTTGCTATATTCCTGATTCTTATTATTTTGTATCTTAAAAAAAATTCCTATTATTTTAATGAATCATAATGCTCTTTATATATCATAATATATGTGTATAGCACAAAAATTGCACCTTAAAAACGTGGCTATATGAAATCATATAACCATAGCAGCTGTTATCATTTTTGCTTGTAATAGACGGTAGACAATGGAAGGCGCATCGAAATTTCGTTTATGAATGTAAAATTAATAAATAAAGAAAAAGAAGAAGAATTGAAAGAGTTGAGAGAGTAGTCAATTAATATTATTAATGATAAAGAGATGGTGGGTTGGTACATTGAATAAAAATAAAAATAAAAAGGTAATTACAAACAGTAGATTACCCAAAAAAAAATTACATACAGTAGATACAGATTACCATCATAATATAATACAACAAAGTAAAAGATAGAGGTTGCGAAGCGAACGATTGTCCACTCCCACTAGGCATTTAGTTACATATAAGTACGCATATGACTTCCAAGGTTCCAGCTCCACCATTTGAAGCCGTCCAAATTGAACAAAGCACGACAAATTATTCTTTGTTGGTATGTTGGAGATAATCAAAAGTCAAGGGTCTAAAGAGATGAGCAGCTTCAGTCTCTATCAACTCCACTTGGCCTTTCAAGAGGTGCACGTACACAACCCAGTCACCGTTGCAACTTGGACTTGGCATTGGCATCACATACCCTGAGTCACCTCCCCATGGAAAATGGTATGACCCAAATATTGGCTTACCCCATCCAAAATCCACCTTTGACTCTGGGAACCTTTGCCCTGATGATACCACAAAAGCTGGTCCATCTTCACTCCCACTACAATATATCTTAGCCAACCCTGGCACTGGACGATGAGACTCCACCCAATCTATGAGCCCCAAGAAATGTTCCTTGGTCACTGCACCATCCAAGAAATCATGAACTTCATTTGCCACATAACTCAATGGATTTTCATCAATCTCATTTACTTCCTTGCCTCCATAAGGTATGGATAGCACATTTCCAAAGTAAGACCCCATGAGTGAAGCTTTGTCTATATCTCCATCACTTAACCTTGTCCTGCCATCCACAACAATGCCCATTTTGGTTACCTTTTTGTCCACATTGTTAAGAACAGCATGTTTAGCAACCATCTTCCACACGAAGGCACTAAAGGACTCTAGTTTAGTCCTCCTGCAACCATTGGTTGTGGTAGCTAGTGATTGGAGCAGGTTGAGTTGGTCAGCCTTAATGTAGTATATGCGGCTAATAAGATAATCATCACCAGGTTGTGGGTCTTTGGGTGGAGGCAATGAGGTCACTGGAACATACATGTCGTTCAAAGATGGATGAATTGAACCAGGGCGTCTAGGATTGAGTAAAGAACGACGAAAACATGGCACCGTAGAGATGGGTTTTGACTGAGCCATCTCAGCCCATGACACAAGAAATAGGTTGGCCGAGTAGGCGTCTGCAATTCTATGGTCAAACGTGCACGCCACAACCAACCCACCACACTTAAGCTCGGTTGCCTGCATATTCCAAATATAAAACCAAAAATGTCAGTATCAGTATTTATTTTTTTACTACGTGCCTTGTCAAACACTTAATATTTGACTAATTCGTCCTTACCAAATTCATGTACTTGTTGCGTTTATTTGGATTGGTTGCTGTAATTTATGACTTTTGGTATATAATAATTAATATCAAAAGGAGTCTTTCTTTTCTAATTAATTTTATTCTTTTTTTTTTCTCTCCGAAATATGATTAATTTATGAGGTTTGTTAGTCCTACATATATAATAGATTCCATTTTTTTTTTTATTACAGCTTGTTTTTCTAAATAGTTAATAATAATTAACTATAGCAATATCACGTGTGTGAAAATAATGCCTTACTTTTGACAAATTCAATTAAAGTGAGTAAACACAAAAAAAATTAATAATAATGTGAAATTTGATCCCTTTTACCAAACAAAAAAAACAATATTAAATTTCATCTTTAACATAGACTTTATAGTCACGTGGAACCTACACATTATTAAGGAACACATATCCCACACATAAGATATTTTCTTATCAATAACAGTTTACCTTTCATTTTCCATACAAGCCAGGACCACTAGAAAATAAAACAATTTATGAGCTGTTGTTCAATATCACGAACCATATAATTTAATTTTCACCCTCAAAAAAAATATATAAATTAATTTAAATTAAAAAAACTGAAAAAATAGAACACATAAGAAATAGTAGCTAGGATTTGTTCAAAGCAATTATTGATCATAATATAATATAACTGAAGCGGCAAATTAAGGTGCTGCAGCCGGCATGGTTTAGAAACAAAGGCAGACTGAAACTACGAATAACCGTACTATCCAAATGACAGATATCATTCAAAGTTTCAAAACCAGCAGTTTGGCATTTGGGAAGAAGCCAAAAAGTAAAACGCATCTTTTTCATATTAGTTTCTTGTGTGGGGACGGTACGTCAAACTTTGATCAGCCCCCTAATTTCGGATATTTGTGAGTTAGGATAACTTGGGGACCTCACAAGTTTTTTAATAAAGGAAATGTAACATCTAAACTGGATTCCATGAGATGCCTAAACAAAGACAAGGAATATTTCTGATTTAAAAACAAATTAAGTAATACTACTTCATTAAAAGTGGTTTTAATTAAGATAAAATTTATTTTTGGTTTTGATCTATTTATTTATAAATAGATAATCATAAATAAAATAAATAAAAAAGGCATAATGTTTTTTTCAAAGTAGTGTCAAAAACTATTCTCATTTCTTATTATTTCAGATTTTTAGTTCATCGCAAAATACTCTACTGGCTATTAAAATTGAATTGTTTGCATGTAAAGTTATGTGGCTAGCATCTTCCAAAAACACATTTTAGGGAGAAAAAAAAAATCATATCCAAAAAAAGTTTCCAGGATTTTCTCCCTTTAAAGGAAAAACAAAAAGATTCATTTGAGATGTATTAGGGGTTGGAGAAAGATTGACGTTATAATGTGATAGGGACTTTTTATACGCTATGTGTGTGTGCGTATGGGGTGTACGTGAATACATTGGGAATAAGAAACACGTGACGAACCTGGACAGCGAGCACACCATGCTTCTTCTTGGGCACAAGTTTGCCTTCAATGGTGTCATCAGGGTTATAAAAGTCGAGGTCTTTAAGCTCTGCCTCAGCAAAAGCTTCGACAAAGTCCACACCACGGTTATTGCAAAGAATCTCAGGTTCACCAACAGGGTTTGACACCACCTCACCAGCAAAAGCATAGTATGTCACGAGAGCTTGGGCCAAGGCCTTCTTAAGAACCCTAACCATGGAGCCAAAATTATTAGAGAGGTCCTTTCCCAATAAGCTGGTGTTCTTCTTGTAACAGAAAAATACACCCACATCAACTGGGGGTAGAAGCAAGTCTAGGTTGGATAGTGGTAGCCAATGCTCTTGCAGTGGCAGCACTGCAGCCACAACCTCCCTCTTGCTCACTTTCACATTCAACTCTCCTCCTCCTCCATCTGAACCCATGTTTACAGAGAGAAAGAAAGAGAGACAGCAGTGAGAGACTATAAGAGAATAGTTTTGAAATATGGTTGATGGGGTTTGATAGGGGAGTGGATATATAGAGGCCCCTTGTGTGGGACCGTGTGTGAGATTTTTCTTAATAAATCATTTAGTCAAGGTAGGCTTTTGTAGAATAGAAATGTATTACACCTAGGAAAGAGCTATGCAGCAAATAAGCCAACTACCCAAAATTAATTTGTACATGCATCCTCTTTTTTTTTTTTGGGGGGGGGTAAAATTTTTTACATCTTTTCTTCTTATAAACATTTTTTCTTTGGGCAAATGCGGGAATCTTTTAGCTAGTAAAGCTAGAAAATAGAAATATGAAATACAAGAGAGTTCGTATAAATAAATAAAAAAGGTATACACGACAGTAGCTGATTGTTCAAAACAAAGATAAAGCAAAGGCTTTGGCTTCTCCAACATGGGAGTGGCACTTATAACTTATTTACAACAAGGTGGTCGATACTGTATCGGTACTGGTCGATACCGGTACATATATCGGTATCGAAACACTAATGTTTCGTACCGGTTTAAATACCAGCTGATCTCGGGCATTATCAGCAGATACCAGGCACACCGGCCGGTACCCAAAAAAAAAAAAAAAAAACTTTTTTTTTAATAGTTTTGTAATTTTTGAATTTTTGTAAGGGTAGAATGGTAACTTATTTGCATTAACTTATTAGTGTTATTTGTTTTTTTAGTATGCAATGAACAATTAAGCTTTCTATTTTTTATATTTTGTTTTTTTTTTTCCTTTTAATTGATGCTAAAATCTAAAACCATGAATAATTTGTTCTGAATTGCAGTAATGTTTTATGGTAAACTGTTATATTTGTAATAATACACACACACACACACACACACACACATATATATATATATATATATTTATTTATTTATTTATTTATAAATATAAAAAATAGCGGTAAACACGAAACGGTACACCGGTATTAACTGGTACCAAAATATATCGTTCCATTGGTCAAATTGGTACAGCTTCCGGTATGAGATTGACTTCCTTGATTTACCGCCCTTGCGATACCAACAAAGTAATTGCTGTGTTTAAAAATCAATGATATAAACAAAGAAACCAAGGGTGTATAACTTAATTTGGACCCTGTTTGCGTATTTGTATAATTTTATATACCTAGCTTAACAAGGACTCACTCTCATAATAAAATAAAATAAAAGGACTCACGCCACTTACAACCGCCTATATGGTTCTCGCTTGTTCAGTTTTCATCCTCGAACACAAGTAATCTTTATTCAATCATTGTTCCTTCCTCTATTTCCATGGTGACAGGACACCCATAGTCGAACCTTTTCTTGGAGATATTATACAAAGTAATAATGGAAGAACAAGGTTAACACAAAAGACAAACAGAAAATAGATAACCTAAAGGCACAAAATTGTTATCCTTAGACAATATTTGCCCCCACACTCTTGTTGCTAAAGGGTTACCACAAACTTGTCCCCAAGATACAACCAAGTTATTGGGTTCTACAAATAGCAATTATGAAAAATGAACATAAACCTCTATTTATACCCATAGGGTTTTATTTCACCAAAGGGCACATATGGAGAATTAAAATGTTTCATAAAGCCATTCATAATGCTTGAAACCTTTTCAAAAGTTTAGAACAGTTACCAAAAAATTCAGCAAAAAATTTAGTTTTACGAGTTTCGATCGGTTGAGAGGAATCGAGCATCAATCAAATGTTCTTTTTGATTGATCAAACAGGAATCGAATAGTGATCGAACCATCCAGTGACTTCAGGATTATTTTCTTCATTATTTTGATTGATCGAGCAAAAGCTTCAACCGATCGAAAATACTTGAATTTTTACTTTATAAAAAAATATTCTCCAAATTCAAATATCATTATTACAACCTATTGTATGGGTCCTTTTTTTGGACAATACCCAGGCCTAAGTAGAAACAAGGATCCTGGGTCCTTTACTTGTTGTTTGGTGGACTGGGCTTGGTTCACCGCAGCTAAATGGGGCTAATTACAAACCAAGTTATGCATAAGTCACATAAAGCTCCTCAAGGCAAAAATGAGATTCCTCCTTACCAATAAAATACCATTATAAGTGTTTTAGTGTCATAAAATGACCCTTTACTCTTACAAAACAAGTAAAATAATTATTCATAATATTCACAATGAGGAGGAAGTTATAATATAAGGTTTAGGGTTTATCTTTTATTGTGTGAACATTTAAAAGAATTCCTTCACTTGATACCCCGAGCGTAATATCGTGGTATGCCAGAGGTGATGTCGTGGTACCCTGGACGTGATGTCGTGGTTCCCAAGTGTACTAGGTCAGTGATCCATGGAACCCAGAATCTCTAGTTCCTTGGACTGTAGAATCTTTCTCCCTATTTATTATGCAATGGAGTTTTGTCTTTTCCCTTTACCTCTATAAGTCCTGCACAAGAACAACTATACAATACACATATCTTCAAATAATTTTTAGATCCTTAAATTAGGATATACATTCTAATACATATACATATATGTAAATGAATTTCACGAAAATGAGTCAGCCACGAGGATCCTGGTCCCAATTCTCACAGACTTAATGCTTTTGCACAAGACTTGTGGGATTTGGAACTCAAGTCCAAGTAGCTTTGCTTGGGCATTGCCTTTTAAAATAGTCAAGTGAGGAGGATTTTGTAAGAGAGAGTGATATCTGATGTGTGCATGTTTTTGGCATATGTTTCTTTGGAGGCTAAGTGATATCTTGAATAATCTCAAGAATATGGGACGAATTCCTACTCCTTGGCTCTCTCTTGTTTTGTCCCTTTTTTCTTTCCCCTCCCTTGCTATGCTCTTAAAACTCTAAGAATATATCTTTTGAACCTTTGAATCTCCCATTTTTCTCCCCCCCTTCTGCTATGCCTTAGTGTTCCTTTTATAGTAGACATGGTCTGGTACCCCAGGCGAGGACATCCCTGATCTGCTAGGTAAAACCATGTCCTCTAGAACCTGAAAAAGTGCATTAGGCAGAGGTTTAGCTTAATTAAGCAATTATAATTCAAAAGGGGCATTTGGCTTTAGCTATAAATGAAAGATTCTTTCTTGGAAAGTCAAAGGAGTGGGTGAGCTGCTCAATGTACTAGATGACAACTTTAGTTGAAAATGACAATTGAGAGGAAGTTATGGGGAGTTGTCATGCACATAGGGGAACTGAGTTTTCCATTGGTTCATGCATTCCAAGCAAATATATGAACCAATGAAAATTTTCGGGATCTTCCTTTCACCAGAAATCACTCCCCTACCGACCAAACCACTTCTCCCTTACTATCCACTCGGGATCCCACAAGCTTTGACCATGAGTTACAAAGATAATACCTGGTTTTGTTGGATTTTTAATGGCTTTTTTGCTAGAAATATGAACATACACCTTGGCTTTCCCATGTGTTAGCCAAGGTCCTCTTCTCAAGGCTTCAAAAGGACACATCAAGGCCCAAGGGCCTTGATGTTCTTCTTGCTGCATATCCTCTGGCCTGACCGAGATCCTTACTGCATGTCCTCTGACCTAACCGAGATCCTCTCCTTTTTTCTTTATTATTATTATTCCTTTCTTTTTCCTTCTTTTTGGGACTTTGGCCCTTCATAGTCCTTCTTAACTTCATGAATTGGGCCTTCTTTTGTTAAGGCCCATGGTCTTTCCTTACTTTTCATGGAATGGGCTTTCTTGTGAAATTTTGGCCCTCAACACCTATTCATGTATATACCTATATATACAACAATCCCCCACTAGGTTATAATAATATATGTTCCACTTGATTGACATTCTATCATACATAATGGAAGGTGTCTTTCAACTTAAGCCTCCTCTTAGTGTAATTGCTCAAGAAATTAACAGAGTTAATGATTGCTTGGTGCTTAAACCAAAACTCTTATGTGTTGAAATTGGAAACAACACACACATGAGAACATCCACAACACATTTAGATATCCATTATTGTTAGTGCTCTTCCCAATTTAGTAAACATTTACAAGAGAAAATCACTTACTCTTGCTAGAAGCAGCACCACTTTTATGTTCACAAAGGTGAAGTTCCTTCTTATGTCCCTGTTATACAAACATTTGTACTTTATGAACTTCATTAAGAGTATAAAACTCATCCTCTATTACATCGTAACAGTCTGTACTAATTCATTCTAAATGAAAAACAAAATTAGTGCTCTTACTAACCACGTATCAATAGCTTGTTGTTATCGTTTAAACCTCTTTCGATTAAATCAATTCGAGGTTGGGTTCCCACTATTAGTGATTCTCTTAATATAAGGGTTTTAGTATCATTCTAATTAATGTTACCTTAACCTTATCTCGATACACTGCTTTGGTAAAAAGGTCTACTAAATTACTATTTGACCTTACATAGAAAATTGAAATGGTACCAAATTTATTTAATTATCTTATGTAATCATGTCTTAGACCTATATGTCTAGACTTACCATTATACATTTTATTATATGCTTTGCCCAAGGTGACTTCACTATCGCAGTACAATGAAATAGCTGGTATTGGTTGTGGCCACAACTCTATGTCTAACAACATATTTCTTAGTAATTCCACTTCTTTGCCTGTTGTTGCCAAGGCTATAAATTCTAATTCCATAGTGGAGTGAGAAATACACGTTTGTTTCTTTAATGCTCAAAAGATGGCACCCCCACCAAGAGTGAAAATCCAACCAAAGGTGGATTTGTTATTACTCACACTGGTAATCTAACTAGCATTCGAATAACCTTCCAAACACAACTGGAAATTCGGAATAAAAGAGTCTTAAACTTATGGTTTTCTTTAAATAGCCAAGAACTCTACCAATTGTTTTCCAGTGATCCACACTTGGATTACTTGTAAATCTAGAAAGTTTACCACTGAAAAAATATGTCTGGTCTTGTACAATGCATAGCATACATCATGCTACTAGTAGCACTAGCATACTCGAGCTATGCTATTGCTCTTCCAATGTTCTCACCCAATTTTATGCTTCTATCAAAAGGTGTATTTGCTTCTTTTATATTAAGATGTTCAAATCTTTGAAGCACTTTCTCAATATAATGAGATTGCAAAGCCCTCACTATGTCTTTTAATTTTGATTCCCAAAATAGTATCTACTTCATTTAAATATTTCATTTTAAACACAGAAGACATATATTTTTTGGTTTCACATACACCTTTTATATTTGTACCAAATATGAGCTTATCATCTACATAAAGGTACACAATGACTCCATATTTCTTTGTAAATTTGGAATACATACATTTGTCAGAACTATTGTGCACAAAGCTATCCGACAAAATCGCTAAGTCAAATTTCTCATGCCATTGTTTTGGAGCTTGTTTCAAGCCATACAAGGACTTGACTAATTTGCAAACTTTCTTTTCATTTCTAGGAAGTACAAAACCCTCAGGTTGTTCTATGTAAACTTTCTCATCAAGATCACCATTTAGGAAAGTTGTCTTAACATCCATTTGATGTACAATAAACTTATATATGGATGCAAGTTCTAATAATACACGAATAGATGTGATCCTAGTCACCGGTGCATAGGTATCAAAATAATCTATTCCTTCCCATTGTTTAAAGCCTTTTGCCACTAACCTTGCTTTAAAGGTTTGAATTGACCCATTACTATTGTATTTTCTTCTAAATACTCATTTACAACCAATTGGTTTTGAACCAGTCGGCTAATCCACTAGGACCCAAGTATTATTGGATAATATTGAGTCAGTCTCATCATTCACAGCTTCCTTCCAAAAGGTTGATTCTTTAGAAGTCATAACTTCCTCAAAGGTTTTAGGATCATCCTCTGTATTAAACACAATGAGTATTTTACTTAGGACCACTTGTCTATTTCCTTCAACAAGGTACAATTGAGCTTGATAAAAAATGAAATCTGGACCAAAGTCCTTTTCTTTTCTTATCCTTTAACTCTTTCTTTGTTCACTTGGTGAACTACTTTCAATCCTTTTTAGTACTACCCAAAGTAATATTAGGATTAGAATCACCTTGTTGTGTTTGAGTAGGTATCAAAGCATCCATGGAATCTTTACTGAATTTATTCTCAACAAACCCAACATCTCTTGATTCCACTACTGTATTAGAGCTTAAGTCTAATAACTTATATGCTTTTGAATTTTCAGCATGACCCATAAACACACTTCATAGCTCTTGGTCCTAACTTTGTTCTTTTTGGATCAACCACTTTATAAAAGGCTAAACACCCCCACACTTTAATATAATCATGGTTTGGTTTCCTTCCATTCCATAACTCATATAGAGATACTTTAATCTTTTTAGAAGGTACTCTATTATGCTCATGACATGTTGTAAGCAATGCATCTCCCCATAAATTAAAATGAAGCTCTGCACTCAAGATCATGTCATTTACCATGTCTACAAGAGTCCTATTTTTTCATTCAACCAAATTGTTTTATTGGGGTGTATAAGGGGTTGAACTTTGGTGTATTATTTCATGTTCCTCACAAAATGTAGAAAAATCATTAGGAAAATATTCACTACCTCCATCACTTCGTAGGATCTTTATTTTCCTAACCTTTTGATTTTCCACTTTATTTTTATAACGTTTGAATATGTCAAAGGATTCATCTTTATTTCTCATTAAATTCACATATGTAAATCTAGAGAAATCATCAATGAATGTAATGAAGTATCTTTTACCTCCTCTAATTAATACACCATTCAATTCACATACATCTGAATGTACAAGTTCAAACATAATAGAATTTCTATCTGACTTAGAAAAAGGTTTCTTTATCATCTTTGCTTGAATAAAAATTTCACATTTCTTTTCATCACCATGCTTATATGAAATCATACCAGGCTTTGACATAAACTTCAAATATTTAAAATTTAAATGTCTTAATCTAGCATGCCACAAATATAAAGAATCAACAATATAAGTACAACCAGAAACTTCTTTATTAATAATACTTAGTTTGTACATGACATCAGTAACATATCCCTCTCTTACAAATATCTCATTCTTGGACAAGATTAACTTGTCCAATTCAAGTACAGCTTTTACACCACTCTTACATAACAAATTGGTAGATACAAGATTCTTCTTAATATCGGGTACATGAAAAACATTGGTCAAGATCAGCATCTTGCTAGAACTTATTTTCACTTCAATGGTGCCCTTTCTAAGAACCTTTGCTTTATTGTGGTTGCCCATCAGTGCTTGTTACTCTATGAAAGACTTATCATAAGTCTTGAATTGCTCCTTGTTGTTGCACACATGCACCATTGCACCCAAATCAAACTACCAATCAAAAGGACTTGCAATCACAACCGTATAAACTTCAATGATCATATCAATATGTATGCCACTTACCATAGCAACAATGTCTTCAATGACATTTGTTTCATTAGCATTGCCTTCTTCATCCTTTTTCTTGTTCTTCAAGAGTTTAAATTCGTGAATGTAATGGCCTTTCTTTCCACAATGGAAATAAGCTCGGTTCTTTTTATCCTTGTTGGGATTCTTGGATTGTTCTTCTTGAAACCACTCCACTCTTGTTCACTTTCAAGTGCTTATCGGTCTTACTTGAACTCCCACTTTGAACATTGCTCACATTGTTCACATTCACTTTAGAATCGATATTAGTCCCATCTCTAACTCGACTTTCCTCTTCATTTCGAAGATATTGTCCGAATTGTTCTAAAGTGAGATCTTCTGATATATGCAGAAGCTTCTTCCTAAAATTATTCCAACTCAATGGGAGTTTTGCAATGATTGCTCCCACTTGGAATGGTTCAGGAATATTGATTTACAAATCATGGAGTTTATTGACCAATATCTGTAACTCGTGCACTTGATTTAAAACCAAGATATTATCAAGCATTTTATAATCAAAATACTTTTGAATAATAAACTTATTCGTACCTACTTTCTCAGTTTTTTACTTTGCCTCCAAAGCATTCCAAATCTCCTTCAGTGACTTCATTGAAGTGTAGAGATCATAGAGACGATCCGAAAGAGTATTGAGAATGTGCCCTTTGCAAATCAGTTCGTCTTCCTCCCGTTTATTTCTTTGTGCCTTTATCTCATCAATGTTTTCATCACTTGCAGGAGGAAAAGGCATCAAATTTAGGTCCAAGACATAGAAATGTTTCAGTGTAGTAAGTAGGAATTTCATTTTGTCTTTCCATCGAGAGAAATTGGTTCCATCAAAGCGATCCAATTTCACCAATTCATGATTCACCATCTTCAATGTTGAAACATCACTTGTTCCTTCCATTGTAGGAAATATTGTCTGAGATTTTTAGGGATATTACACAAAGTAATAATGAAAGAACAATGTTAACACAAAAGACAAACAGAGAATAGATAACTTGGAGGTACAAGTTTGTTATCTTTAGACAATATTTGCCCCCACACTCATGTTGCTAAAGGGTTACCACAAACTTGTCCCTAGAATACAATCAAGTTGTTAAGTTTTTACTAATAACAATTTTGGCGAATGACCACAGAATTTCTTGTGTTTTTTTGTAACTTATTTCACCAAAAGGCACATATGGAGAGTTAAAATGTTTCATAAAACCGTTCACAATGCTTGAAACTTTTTCAAATGTTTAGAATAGTTACCAGAAAATTCAGTTTTATGAGTTTCAATAGTCGAGAGGAATCGAGCATTGATTGAATGTCTTTTCAATCGATCAAACAGGAATCGAACAGTGATCGAACCATCTAGTGACTTCAGGATTATTTTCTTCATCATTTCGATCGATCAAGCAAAAACTTCGACAGATCAAAATATTGAATTTCAAATTTCACTTAGAAAATTCCAAAATTTGAATTTTCACTTTATGAAACAATATTCTCCAAATTCAAATATCATCATTACAACATATTCATGTATATACCTATATATACAACACCTGTAAAGCCCCTTTCATTAAAGTATTCCTAGAGTTGATAGATAAGGTGGAGGCTTATCATCCAATGCCCAGTTGGTTTAACAAACTTAACTATTCAGTAATGTTCACGAGCTATTATGCAACTATGTAATGTATTTAGAATATGTTTTTGCATTTATATGAAACAACTATGATTATGTCTATAAAACAAAATCTAAATAATTAAAAAAAAAACAATTAATGTGAACTCTAAGTGATGTTTTAATAAACAAATATATATATATATATATATATATATAATCGCTGGATTTACTCCGAACTTTAGGGGATCTCATTATCAACTATATGGGTTTGGTTTATCTCTAGTACTTTTTTAACTAGAAATCACCTTTTGTTTTAAATATATAATAGCAAGTGGTAGTGGATTTTAATCTCCACATTTTATTTAGTTAGCCGGCAATATGGTAGTTTCTTATTAAAACAAAAGGAGATTCCAATTAAAAAAGTACTGAAGGTAAGCCAAACTCCAGCTACACTTAGGCTTATAATAAACTTTTTGAGTCGCAATTTTTAACTTTTGTCATAACTTTGATGTGGTAAATTATGAGTAATTGGTTATTGCTTTTTTATGGTTTGCCAATTTTTTTTTTTTTTTTTTTCACAACAAAGAAATTGCATGACAATACTTGCACCGTCTATTTTATTACTGTTATTTTGTTGTCCAAAGAAACAATAAAAACTCTAGGAAAAATGCTAGGGGCACCAAAAAACAAATTACTTGCTAACATGCCAAGGTTTGATTAGAGTAAATAACTTTAATATGAGTCCACCACTCACACTTTTTTTTTATTACACAATAAGTCTAGATATGCAATAAATTTCAAAAAAATATTCCCCAATGTCTTCATGATAGGTAGTGATTGTTATTCAATTAAATAATGTCAGTGAATGCTAAAAAAAGGCCACATCAAGCCACAACAAGCCATATCATCAATTATGTAAATCAACTTCAAAAAATTGATGCTATGGGGATATTACATCCAAAAAAGTGACTCTGTAGGAATATTACAAATTTCATTACATAAATTTTACTAACCAATATGTCAACTTTTAAACATTATACAAAAAGCACCAATCGCATTTATTTTCATATTAATTTGTAAATCATTTATAATAAAATTTATAGTAATTTAAACATTTTTCTAAAGAAAAAATAAAGGTTTGAAGAGTAGTCTACTTGTAACCAAATCATGTTTAGGAAAGTTATAATATGGATCATCCTCACAGTTAGAGGTGAGGTTAGATTTTGGGTATTTTTCAACCTGACCCAACTTTCTTAGATCGGAAAATCTCCAACCTAACTTGAAGGGATTGGTGGAGTTGTCAAATCAGGGAAGGGAAATTTTGTTAAGCCTGATAAAAATTTGATATTTTCTTTCAACTATTTGAAATTTTGTTATTTTGACTACATATGACATTTTTTTCATTAAAAATGTGTTTTTTTTTTTTTTTAATTTGATTTTGAATTTGGTAGATACTGAAAATTGTATAACACAATGTGATAAAAACTTAATTATTATTGTGTTTTAGTTTTATATATATATATATATATATATATATTATAATAATAGCATTGTTTAATTTAAGTTACACATGATACAACTTTAAATAATATTATATCACTCAATAATTTACCAAAATAAATCAATTTTAAAATATTATGTTACAATAAGGAAATTGGAACGGCCACCAAACAAAATTGATAATTTTGATATAGTTATAAAAAAAATCATATATATATATATATAATTATATAATTATATTTATATATAACATGCCTGCTATATTTATATATATAATTATATTTATATATAACAGCTACATATGCCTGCTATATGCCCAAGGTACATACAAACTTATTTGGTCCTTTATGGCATTTGAGGGACTCAGTGAAATGGGCTCATTATTATAATATAATTTTTTATTTTCTCCTCTCGTTTTATTGACTCAGAATGGGTCATTCTTGTCACATCCTCAATTTCCGCTGTAAACGTCCTATGGTGACTTTTCACAACCATATATTTAATTTAACGGCTACACATGCCTGCTGTATGCCAAAGGTATAATTTTTTATTTTCTTCTCTCGTTTTATTGACTCAGAATGGGTCATTCTTGTCACATCCTCAACTTGCACTGTAAACGTCCTATGGTGACTTTTCACAACCATGCTTCCGACAAAAATGCAGTAATAGATCATAGAAATAGTACATTTCGAATATAGCCAAATTAAGAGACATTTATTTTGATGAACATAGCCAAATGCATCATCTCACTTGAATATATATATATATATATATATATATGTCTCTCTGGCTTTTTTTTTATAGCCAAAGAGACATACGGTCAAGTGATGATGATGATGATGCATTTGTATAAATTTAAAATGACTCATTGGTGCGACTAAAGTCTATCATATGATATAGCTCATATAATATAAGTAATTACTTAGCAACGTGAAAAAAATAAAAAAAAAAGAAGAAGAAGAAGAAGAAGTCCGAAACACAATATTCGTAATGTACTTCCTATTTAGTTTTTATGTTGATGAACCAGTACTAATGATTAGTTAGTACTATTTTTCTTTTCTTAAAAAAGAAGCAAAGCAAATATATATTCAAATGCTGTAAGTTGTTTATCTTGAAAGAGTAATCTATAGACCACCGCCACTTCTAGGCGAGTTGGCATCCGGTTATGTAAGTGACGTATTACTTGGGGGTTCAAGCCTCCGCATTTACCAAGCAAAAAAAAAGAAAAAAGAATGAGTAATCTATAGACAATATTTTTCTCAATAATTTCACAATTGTTGATTTGGTCGTCGGTTCTTATATAGGTCAATCATTAACACTACTTTATTATCCACTATTAATATTTTGTCACATAGATAATTGTAAAATATTTTTTTTAATTTTATGCTATTTTGATTGTGGGATATTAGAAAAGTAATGGTAGAAAAAAAATTTTCTAGTTTTCTATCATATGTATTTAGTTGGATGAATGAAGAGTGAGGGACAAAAAATCTCTTTTTCATGGTTGAAAAATGAGAATATGAAAAATGTAATTTGTATAAATTTACTCCCATGTTCCTATTAAATAAAATAAATAAATAAATAAAAACTTCTAGATATGTATGGAGGGAAGAGGGAAGTAGATGGATAATTTACCATCAAAGATCCTCTCCTTCCCTATTTTCTCCTCACTTTTATTTCTCTCATTTACATTTCCCACTTTTCACCCGACCAAACTAAACTCACTATTAGACTTATTGGTCTTATATTAGAGTTTTTCTACAAATACAACAAAGTCTTTCAATATTTTCATAAGTTGAATCGTTAACGCATAGAGGTCAGAATAAAATAAAATTTATATACCTAAGTTTAACATCACTCAAAATAAGAATATTATAAAATGTTGTGAAGTAAAAATGTTTATAATGAATTATTGCGCAATGAACTCCAGTGGGAACGGTGTGAGGTGTAAAGCAGATACACATTCGAATAGTGATAGACATTACGGGCCTATTTGGGATCCGCTTATTTTGTTGAAACTAAAATTTTTTTACTGAAAATAATATAGATAAAGGTAAAAATTAGCTGAAATAGTATGATGCAACACATGAATAGTACCAAAAAGTACAAAAGAACCTATTAATAGTAGTAAAAATAAACTGAATAGTAAAATAAGCTGGCAAAAAATAAGCTATCCAAATGGACACTATTAATACGTTTGGATAGCGTTTGCATTTGTGGCAGCAATAAAGTATGCATTTTTGTGTGGGTCTCATGCACTATTTACGAGACCCACAATTATTTTTTTCAGCAAATTTTTCTTTAAAATTGGGTCTCACAGTACTATTCACACATTTAAAAATTATTTTGTTATAGTATTTTTAGTTTTCAGTAATAAGCGGTGTCCAAAAAGACCATATATATATATATATATATATATATATATATATAGCGTTGAACTGGAAGTCACGGCCGCAGGAGACAGGACAACTATCATCTTGGAAGATTCATTCCTTCATGCATATTTGGATGTCCCCGCCCCATGCGGCTTTTACTTTCTTTTCTTTGTTTTTTGACAAAGCATGTTCGTTTCTTCTTGACATTTTACATAAATAAAAGAAAGAAATAAACATGAACAATCTAACAACACCACATATATATATATATATATATATATATGTATGTATATGTGTGTGTGTGCCGGTCAAATTAGGATAGCGCTTCCTTGCTGGCAGAGTTGTTGCACCACTTTTCGTGTCTGACCCAATTTGTTTCTTTCTTCTTATTCATTTTTGAAACTTTAGTTTGTGACTCGATCATTAAAAATGTTCTATTATTCATTAATATAAATTGCAATTATATATATAGCATTAAGTAACAAGCAACTTTTGTTTTCTTAGATACATATATGTATGTCTCGACAAACGTACACTTCTTCTTTATCTTTATTAAATATTTGCAATTTTTTTTTCTTTTTTTTTTTGGAGAAGAAAATATTTGCGTATTTGGTATGACTTTTTTTTTTTTTTTGAGAATTATTTGGTATGACTATACGTAGCAGTTAATATTATATAAGCTTATCCTAATCTATAAAACTAGCTAGTGGGGGGAATCCAAGTGATTATGTTTATATATTATGGGCCTCTTAGTTAGTGCAAGTGCTGTGCATGTATCGGCCGCTACTTGACTTACAAGTTCTAACTCCTAACTCATAAATTAATTAAAAACAATAAAATTAAATTAAGTACTATTCATCTAACAACCGAATAATAAACTCCCCCAATTAGTACTGAAATACAAAAGCCAATATGATTTTTTTTTTTTTTAAATGGCCTAGCTATTTTCTACCAAATCTAGCTATCTGCTGCCACCAGAAGAAAATTATATTGTGTCTAAACGATTACAAATTTTATATATAGTAAAGTTCTTTTATAATTGCTAAGATTAAATTTTAAATCATGACATCAGCTTCCAGTTCCACTCTACCCTTCCAAAGGAGAAAATACAATATGTATTGGATGCATGTTTACTCCCTCTCACATGGAGGTGAAGGGAGGAAACATGCATCCAATGCATGGTATACCACCTCCTTCCACAGGAAGGTTTCATTTGAGTTATAAATATTCCACATCAATATTTTATGGGAAAAAAAAACTATTTGTTTTTTAACAAATTTTTATATTTCCCATAAAAACTATTAGTCCAAGCTATGTGTTTAGTTTTTCTTTTCTCACAACCTTAGACATATATAAGGATTATTTTAAGGACCGTCTCACTTGATGCAAAGGTTGTAGCAATTGTTGTTGCACTCACATTGTGACCAGAGACAAAAATTGTCCTAGTTCATCTTTCTCTTGAAGAAGCTGTTGTGTTTGTATGTCGTAGGTTTTTGTGACCAAGGAGCTTCTTGATCTTCATCATGTGGATAAACTAAAGAACTTTGCAGCCAACATCCTTCTCAAGTTGGTGTGTTAGTCACGTACTGGGATCCGAGCATCGATTGGTTAGTCACGTACTTGGAGCCATGCATTGATAGGAGAGATTATCACTACATTACAAGTCCAATTGTGTATTAGAGTAAGGGTTCAACTATAGGTTGGTATAAGGTATTGGAATTCCTTTACTTAATCGCTTGTTTTGATAATAGTGGATTTTCAAGAGTGGTGACCTTAAATTCACCCGGTGGGATTTTGCCTCAGTGGTTTTTCCCTATTCGTAAACAAATCAATCTTGTCAAATTTAATTTTTGCTACGTTTAGTTATTTAGTGATTTGTTTGTGCAACCACGCTTATTGCATGTTAAATTGACTTAATTAATTCACTTGGTTAATTAATCAATTCATTCATCATAAGGAGTCAATACGTTTTTGGCATATCAAAATAGAATGAGGTCTTTTGCTTTCTTAAGATTTTACAGACTCCTAATTCTGCTTGAAGTAGAATTCTTGATGCAAGCCCATTGTATGAGTCAACGACTCACAATTTTTTTTATAACACAATAAGTCTAGATATGCAATAAATTTTTAAAAAATATTCCCTAATGTCTTCATGATAGGCGGTGATTGTTATTCAATTAAGTAATCTTGGTGAATACTAAAAAAAAAAAGCACATCAAACCACATCATCGATTATGTAAATCAACTTCAAAAAATTGATGGTACGGGGATATTACATCAAAGAAGTGACTGTAGGAATATTACAAATTTCTTTATGTAAATTTTACAAACCAATATGTCAACTTTTAAACATTATACAAAAATCACCAATCGCATTTATTTTCATGTTAATTTTGTTAATTTATAAATCATTTATAATAAAATTTATAGTGATTTAAAAAAATTTCTAAAGAAAAAAAAAAAGGTTTGAAGAGTAGTCTACATGTAACCAAATCATGTTTAGGAAAGTTATATATATGGCTCATCCTCACAGTTAGAGGTGAGGTTAGGTTTGGGGTATTTTCCAACCCAACCCAACTTTCTTAAATCGGAAAATCTCCAACCTAACTTGAAGGTATTGGTGGAGTTGTCGAATCAAGGAAGGGAAATTTTGTTAAGTCGGATAAAATTTTGATATTTTCTTTCAACTATTTGAAATTTTGTTATTTTGCCTACATATGACATTTTTGTCATTAAAAATGTACTTTTTTTTTAATTTGATTTTGAATTGATTGATACTGGAAATTGATTTTTGTCATTAAAAATATATAATAGCTAGATATGCCTGCTGTATGCCCAAGGTACATACAAACTTATTTGGTCCTTTGTGGCATTCGAGGGAGTGAGTGAAATGGGCTCATTATTATATTTTTATTCTCTTCTTCTTTTTTGACTCAGAACTGGTTGTTCTTGTCACATCCTCAATTTCCGCTGCAAACGTCTTATGGTGGCTTTTTTACTTAGGGTCCGTTTGGATACCGCTGAAAACTGAAAACTGAAACTGAAAACTGAAAAATACTGTAGAAAAATAATTTTTAAATGTGTGAATAGTACCGTGGGACCCATTTTTAATGAAAAAGTTGCTGAAAAGTGAAATTTGTGTGTCCGTGAACAGTACACGATGTGCACTGATTGGCTGAAAAAAGTTTGAAAAGTCAAAATTTGCGGTTACTGTTCATGTACTGTTCATTGAACAGTACATGAACAGTAACCGCAAATCTAAAAAACGCGTGAAAAAAAAAAAAAAAAAAAGCTGAAAAATGCAAACGCGCTGGTTTTCAGCGCAATCCAAACGCACTCTTAGAGAGCGTTTGGATTCGGCTGAAAAAAACTGCGTTTGCGTTTTGTCTGCTTTTTTTTTTTTTTTTTTTTTTTTTTTTTTTTTCACGCGTTTTGGAGCGTTTTGGGTGTTGCGGCTACTGTTCATGCACTGTTCAATGAACAGTAGCCGCAAACTTTGACTTTTCAAATTTTTTTGACCAATCACAGCACATCGTGTACTGTTCACGGACCCACAAATTTCACTTTTCAGCAACTTTTTCATTAAAAATGGGTTCCACGATACTATTCACACATTTAAAAATTATTTCACTACAGTGTTTTTCAGTTTTCAGTTTTAGTTTTCAGTTTTCAGCTGTATCCAAACGGACCCTTAGAGTGCCGGTTTGGATCCAGCTGAAAGTCAAGTCTGCGTTTTGCGTTTTACTTCTTTTTTTTTTTTTTTTTTTTTTCTGCACCGTTCCTGCTTTAGGGAGACAAGAGTACTGTTCACATACTGTTGAGCACTGTTCATACACTGTTTGGCACTTTTCACGGGTTGAAAAATATTAAAAATAGGTCCCACGATACTATTCACACATTTAAAAATAATTTTGCTACAGTGTTTTCAGTTTTCAATTTTCAGTTTCAGTAACAATAAGTTCAATCCAAACGGACCCAGAATAGTCTCGATAGAGACGCTGGAATGGTCAAATTCCGCTGCCTAGACTTTTAACAACCATGCTTCCGACAAAAATGCAGAAATAGTACCCGTTTGGTTTGGACATTTTACTGCGTTTTAGTGTTTGCATTTTGGACATGGGACCCATGCTACAATAAATGCATGTCCTTTTTTTTTTTCAGCCGCATTATTTGACTAAGTCAATTGTGAATAGTGCATAGGACTCACAAATTTCACTTTTCAACAACTTTTTCATTAAAAATGAGTCCCACGATACTATTCACACATTTAAAAATTATTTTGCTACAGTATTTTCAGTTTTCAGTTTCAACAAAAATAAGTTCAATTTAAACGGACCCATAGATCATAGAAATGGTACATTTCGAATATAGTGAAAGAGAAATTTATTAATCTATATTCTATAGGCAATATTTTTCTCAATAAACTTCATAATTGTTGATTTCATTCGGTTGTTTTTATATAGGTGAATTTAACATTACATTATTATCTATCATTAATATTTTATCATATAAGTAATTGTAAAATATTTTTTAATTTTATGCTATTTTGATTGCGGGATATTAGAAAAGTAATAGTAGAAAAAAAATTCTAATTTTCTATCCTATGTATTTAGTTGGAAAAATGAAAAAGTGTTAAATAAAAATCTCTTTTTCGTGGTTAAAAAGTGAGAATATGAAAAATATAATTTTTATAAATTTACTGTCATATTCTTATTAAATAAAATAAATAAATAAACAAATAAAAACTTTTAGATATGTATGGAAGGAAGAGAGACGTACGTAGATGGGAAATTTACCATCAAAGACCCTCTCCTTCCTTATTTTCTCGTCACTTTTATTTCTCTCATTTCTGTTTCCCACTTTTCATAAGACATTAATTATGTAGCGTTGAACTGGAAGTCAGCCACAGGACCACTGTCATCTTGGAAGATTATTTGGAATCGGATGTCCCCTCATGCTGCTTTTACTTTTATAATAAGCTTATATAAACATAGCCAACAAAATTACAAAAATGGTGCAGACGAAATTTACAAATGCTACTAGTCATATCCATGACATAAATAATTAGAAAATAAAAAAAAGGTTGGTATTCTACTATTCTTAGCTAGCTTTTCGAATTCATACAACGTTCGTTTCTTCTTCGCATTTTACATAAAGGAAAGAAATAAAAATGAACAATCTAACAGCACCATGTGTTGGTCAAATTAGAATCGCGCTTCCTTAATTTCCTTGCCTGCACCACTTTGCGTGTCTAACTCTGGTCCAATCACTCTCTTTTCATCTAGGGTCATTTAGTACATATGTTTAAACAACAGTTTTTAATTTTTTTAAAAATACGTGTAGATGAAAAGGTGTGTAAAAATACGTGTAATATTAATTAAAAATTAAAAACATGTGTTCAAACAAGTGTACCAAATGCGCCACCAATTTTTAAAACTTTAGTTCAAGACTCCATCATTAAAAATGTTCTACTATTCATTAATAGGACAAAATTGGCCTTTGCCCCTTTCTATTAAACAATCTAGCATTTTGCCCCCTTTTCCAAACTAATTAGGGAAATACCCCTTTTTTGAAACTCAATTTTCTCAAAAATGAGTTAAGCCTTATAGTGGCGTTTTAAGGAGCTCATAGTGACGTTTTAAGGAGCTCATAGTGACGTTTTAAGGAGCCTATAGTGGCGTTTTGAAACTCGAACTCCATGAACTCGAGTTATAGGTAAAAAAAAAAAAAAAAAAACTTGCATGGAACTCGAGTTCATAGAGCTCGAGTTCCAAAACGCCATGATATGTCTTTGGGGCTAAATGATGCTTACTTCCACTTACAAAAGTGGGGGATGATGAAGAATTTTTCGCGACTGTGTCTTAATAATGCTATCTCACCCATCGATAGTAGACTGATTTAATGCCCATTTTTTCAAATTCAAATTGAACAAATGTGTCATCCGGTTATACACCATTTGTCTTTCATGTAACCTACGTACATCTGGTTAATTAGGATAACACAATGACCATTTCAGCAGTTTAAACTTCAGCCCTGGAATAGTTCCTATATTTTTTATTTCTGCCATCAGTCCATCTTAATTATCAGCTTTTGACAAATTCTCAACTGCATTGCAATCGATCACAATCAAATATCAGTAATTCCACTAACTAATGTACATTTTGATTAAGAAGGTGGTGTGCTGTTGTAGGCAACCAAAAATAAAACCTATACTCCTAAAAATATATGTAGTAATGCGAGTAAGGATCGTTCCTACGGAGAGTATCTAGCCTAGTTTTATGCTACGTGAACAAGGAGGGGGGGTGGAGTATAATGAAAACAATTTTGAGGAAAAAAAAAAAAAAAAAAAACAACAACAACAACTAAGGAACAATTCAAATTAAAGTATCGAAATTAATCAAAAGAACAAACCTTGGTCTAAGTCAACATCCACCATCGGAATTTTACAACTGATCATCGATGCAAGTATGTATCAATTCACACTTTGAATATTCACCATCGGAATAATTTTCCTATCTCTCCTTAGTCATAGTTAATTAGAAAACAAACGATCTAATAAACCCTAACTTCTAAAAAACCCAAGACAAGCGCTAAAGGTTTAATCTAGTAGCAGCCTTAAGAATTAGAGAGATCGATGAAACTAAACAACACAAATATAAGCGGTTGCATTTAATTTAGTTGAGCATTCTTCCTAAGATCTAATAATTTCTGACGCAACAAATCATTAAATCTTGGTTGCTTCACAAGTTAGAGAGATCAAACAATTACAGATTTGATATCTAACCTAGCAGTAGATTGCAACGAACAATAAACTAGTAGACCTCCTAGTAATTAAATGAGACAATCATGAAAATAGGCACAAAAGAACATCCGATATTCAAAGCATAAATTGAACAATAAAAACAAATTAGATCTCACAGTTTTATTGATTCCCAAGCTTCAGTTTCCTTCGACCAAGTATAAAAGTTTAGCCAAGTAAGGCCATGATAAAAACTCAAAGGAAAAAAATCAGAGAAGAGGGTAGAGAGAGGCAATTCTGATTTCTCCTCCCCCTTTTACACGTTAATTCCCCATTTCCCAAGCCTACAAAATCTCCTAAAAATATTCTCAATAATAATATCCAAATCTAACTAATTAAGGAAAAATATTAAAAATAAAACAAAGTCCTAATATAACTAGGAAAGTGGTGTTTTTCAGTTGGAAATTTCATGCACCAGTTCTGGAAGTTTCTGAAAATAAACCCCATCAGATCTGTGTATTAGAATTGCAGGCAAAGGAACATTCCAGAATATCAGCAGTGCAGGTGCAGCAACTTCAAGCCTAATTTCAACCTTGATGCAGCCCGTATCTCTCAAAACATCAAAGTTGTAGAGCTTTGTCTTGGCATTCCATAGCATCTTGAATCATCTCAATCGGAGCTTGGATGAGAGAGTTATGCTCAGATTACGAAGCGATGTCAAAGCTGTCTAGAATCGCTCAATTAGCTACGTTTTGCACTTAACGCTTCCATTTGCATCCTAAATCAAAATATAAGAATAATGAGTACATTTAGGCACCAAATAAATATAAAAGACTAAACATTAAGGGAGAAAAATATGACAATTTGCATTCTCATCAGAAGGTTGACTAATCTTAATGACCAATTACACAATGAAAGACAATGAAACCTTCTCAAAAAAAAAAAAAAAAAATACACAATGAAAGACCTTCTTGTGGGTACAAACCATGTTTTTTGTTTCCAGGAACATCATTGTGAGAGATGTCTACCAAGGCCTTGAAATTACATGGTGTTACTTCCTGAATAATATTATCAACAATATTGGCAATTTAAAATAGCTCAAAGCCATAAAAACCTAGCCTCACACCTTAATCCCAATACAAGTCAAATAAAGAGTCATTCAAACCATTAACCACGGTCTCCTATTTCAAATATGTTAAGACATATGTGATTCACTTTTTAGGAACATATATCACTATTTTATATAATTGGCTAATCCTTTGATAAAACACACTTTACTTGTATTTGGGTAGATCTAAGATGTGTTTAATACTTCAAGAAACTTTGTTTCAAGATCAAGTGTTAAAGCCATGCAAGTCTGTCTAAGATTCAAGCTGAAAAGTGCAAGTTCATTAAAACTTGACAGCTAGTATCTATCGAGCTTGAAGAACTGTTCCAGCCCCGTGGCCCGATAGCTGCTCGACAGATGGCTATCTGTCGAGGTTTATGAAAAACAGATTTTCAGTTCTATTTTGACTCTAATCCGTAATTATGTGTTTGGGTATTTTTTTTCTCACAACCCTAAACATATAGAAGGATTATTTTAAGGGCCATCAAAGGTGGACACAAGTTGCACAAGTGTTGAGCAAAGTTTGTTCAAGCAAATTGTGACCGGAGACAGAATTTTCCCTAGTTCATCATTCTTGTGTAGAAGTTGCTGTGTTTGTGCACCGTAGGGTTTTGTGACCAAGCATCTTCTAGATCTTCATCGTGGATGAACTGAAGAACTTTGCAACCAACAACTTTCTCTAGTTGGTGATTAAAGTCGCGTACTGGGATCCGCACAATTGGTTAGTCACGTACTGGGAGCCGTGCATTACAAGGAGAGATTGTCACTATAGAACAAGTCCAATTGGGTATTGAAGTAAGGGTTCAACTGTAAGTTGGTATAAGGTACTCGGATTCCTTTAGTTGTAACCGCTTGTTGTGATAATAGTGGATTCTCGGGAGTGGTGACTTTAAAATCACCCGGTGGGGTTTTTCCCGTGTTGATTTTCCCCATTCGTAAACAAATCACCGTGTCAATTTATTTTTCGCTGCACTTAGTTTAATTGGTGATTTGTTTGTGCTACCACGTGTTTGCATATTAATTTGATTAATTAATAAACTTGGCTAATTAATCAATTAATTTATCACAAAGGGTCAATACGTTTTTGGCCTATCAAAATAGAATTAGGTCTTTTGCTTTCTTAAGATTTTACAGACTCCTAATTCTGCTTGAAGTAGAATTCTTGATGCAAGCCCATTGTACAGGCTATCACATGGGCTGGACCCGCAACATATGGTTCGTGCATAGGCAGCTCTCATATAACTTTTGTGAGGTCCCAAACTAATATTGAATTTGTTAGGTACGTTGTGTGGCTTGGGCAGAGTTCCACATGAAACATATATTGAGCTGATCCGGGCTTTATAAACAACTTTAAGAAACCTAAATTGTGACTAGATTAGTACTTTTGGGGTATGGCATTCCTTGAGTTGTTACTTGTCATTACTTTTCTGTTCAATTGGATGTTCTCCATCATCCCATGCATAAGATTGACTCATAGAAATGAAAAGTAATCACACAAAACATAACATATATTGTGGAAGGGAATAAGACCCTCCACTGTATAATTTGGGCTCTATATGGATAGCTTGGGTTCAATGTTTTTTATCTTCTTGGCTTCTCTTCATCGTCTTGGTTTCTAGGGGAGGTGTCAATACTCAATACTGCTATCTGATTGCTCCTGGAGTTGGAGGAAAATTATTCAGTTGATGGGTGTAATTAACAAGGCTTTTATTGAAGCCCATTGGGTAATGGAAAGAATATCCTTGTGTGGCGTGAAGATGATTGATGGCCCTTCACTACAAAATTAAATATGGCAATAGAATAATGTATGATGCTGCTAATTGCTCCACTAACAGATTGTCTAAATACATAAATGTTGAAGGCCATTGGCTGTGGCCTCCAGCAAGGTCTGATAAACTAGAGTAAAAGTTGAGAGCAAGTTGTGTGAAATGGGACTTGGTGGTGAGGACAGAGTGAGGGTGGTTCGGAATCATCGGAGCTTGAGCAATTAGAGCTACAAAGCCTCAAAGTTAATTTGCTGGTGGCTGCGCTTCGTATGGTTTTCTAAAAATATTCCCAAGTGGCCAAGCTTGGTTAATTAGCTATCAACAATAAAGCTTAGTTTTACAAACATGCATGCGAACGTACAAGGAAATTTGTCTTCTCGATGTTTGACAGAGCAATGGTAAATAAACCTTTGCATCGAATTAGACCTCAAGTGGAATTAGTATTGGCAATTTAAAATCCAGTTTAATTATGTGGCTCAAATTTTCAATTGGTAAAATCTAACACATAATAAAAAGACATGGTTTTAGCCGGTCGATGCTGATCAATAAATATGGTAGTATGGATATGACATCTCCGGCCTTGTCGAAACATACAATACAAATACAATCTTCGATTTTAGTAAGCTTGAATCCGAGGAAGTTCCCATAATGTTATGGATCAAGATTTGCAAATCAGAATGTATATATCTACACATATCATTATCACTAGTTTGGCTTAAATATATATATATATGTGTGGTTAAGAGAACTTGGTAGAGCTGAGCTGACCACAACTTCCTTCCTCGCAGCATGGCAATAGAGCAAACAGTAAACACAACATATCTTTTTATATAGATTAAGCTTTTGTTTTGCAACCCACGGTTTGGCCCACTGGGCTGATTCTTGTATTGTGGAAGAGCCCATCATTCTCTTCTGTGTCTACAATTTTGTTGGGAGCTATTAAGGGAAATGGATTGGGCCCTTCTCTCTCTCTCTTCTTTTCTTTTTTCCAAATAATATATATTTAATCAGGAAATAAATTCTTTTATTTATCCTTTAGCTATTCGAAGTTTGGAACCATAACAAACAGCAATAAGGGAATTTTAAGTCAATTAAAATGGTTGTTTTTAAAATAATATTTTTAATAAATATAAAGTTTCTTTTATTCTCAACAAATCTTCACATCAATGAGTTTTTGTTGTAAAATAAAAGAAATGGCAATACAAGTTAGAGGAATTACAAGACAACATAATATATGAAACTAGTTCTTCTAGAACACAATATCATCCACAAGTTTTTATATTTGCATCTCATATTTATAAAGACTATCTCTTATAGGCATGAAACCATAACAAGTAAAGCAATTTTAAAAATCAGTCACTCACCGGATGATTTGATAAGTAATTGAAAACTCTAGGGGTGGAGAGGAAAATTTTACCTCCTAACTTTTGGAGGGAATTTCCTTCAACCCACTACGTGGCAATTAATAAAATAATGTAAATATATTTCTACGTACATAACCTACTTAATAAGTCATATAACTTGTTTTAAATAATATGTATGGATGGTTTTATGAGTTGTCAAATAATGGATGGAGGAGAAAGCAACTCCAGTTAGAGAAAAAAATTTAGTAGGCTGTTTAATATTTAAATATTATTTATTCATCTTTTTATATTTTTTGACTTCTTTTTAGATGTAAAATTGCTAATATAGTTTTTGTATTTAAATTTTATTAATATCTCTTTTACTAGTTGTTTTTTTTAGGAAATTGATTATCAATGATTGTTTGGAATGTTTATGACAAACTCATAACTTTTTTTTTGTTAAAGCAATTTAGGATTTCAATTGTGTTGGATTTCTATTGGCTAAATATTTCAGGGGCTTTTTGACAATGAGGAAAGAATGCAAAATTCTTTTTTTTTTCTTTAAAAAAAAATCAATTACAAATTTGGGGTTTATTGTACAATTTTGACATTTTATTTATTAAATGGGGGTCTTAAAACCCTTTTAAAATATTGGGACAAATAGAGGGTCTAAGGCCTAAGCTTAAGGGGCTTAGGCCTTGAGTCACCCCTGTCCACCTCATAAGTATCTAGCCCTGAGCTTAAATTTATTATTCATGATGAATGATGTTTGAGTTGATGCATTCTAATGTTATACACATCACATTCTTAAATTTTATAATTGGAAATGTTGTAGGGAATAAATCCACCGACTTTGTCATTGGATCCTATCCATTTGACATCAATGTTACCATAATACCGTTCTTTTAATCTTTTGGAGTGTGTGAATTTCAGTGAAATGTGTTTGGCTGTTTCACATTTTTTTTTAATGTATAATTTTGGCTCTGTCACCTTTGATATAATCTCCTATGACCTGTGTAATATGAGCAACATTATCTTCTTATAATATTGTTCAGCTATCTTTGTTTTGTTTTTTGTTTTGTTTTTTTGAGTAAATTGTTTAGTTATCTTTGATTTAGGATAAATCATACTTTTCTTGAATATATGGAAATACTGATCCTAGCCAAATGCATTCCTAAGTCCCAACTTATTTCATTAATTGAAAAAATATTGACGCGATGGTGTAGCGGAAGATTAAAGAAAACATACACGATACTCTCTTGATGGGACAGAAACTAAACTGTTAGTTCCTAGTAGTAAACCACTAGAAAATTAATTTGACAGAAGTCTGTGTTTATTGATAATAGTCTGATTTGCCTTTAATGGCTACAAAACATATAATTATTGAGAAAAACGTCTAAAACCTTATTTCGCACTGATTACGCGATTAAGTGACAAAATACCGAAATTTACTAGAAATGGCAAAATTGAGTTAAATGCAAAATCATAAACTACTGACCTTAAAAATGTCCTAAAATAGACAGGACCTTATTCTGACTTTTAAACTAAAAGTTATTAAAGAAAAACAAATATTACTATAAATAGCAAAAATACTGTTTTCAGGGCTTTAATGAAGGAATTCTCCTAAATTTTGGCGACGATCATGGCATCATGAATCTGGATTAGAACGCCGTTTCCCTTCAATCTGCCAATTTTCATGCAATTCCGACATTGTCATCCTAATGGCCTCTACTGGCACCTTACTTTGATCTTGCATTCTGACTTCTTGTGCCCCTGCTGCTCTAAGAAGGCATGTGTTGTCTATTCTATATTAAGCAATTTGAAGAAATAACCAATATTATTTATAATCGACTTATAATATGGATGAAAAGGATAATTTGTGACCCCATATCCAATAAATTGTTGATTCATCTACTTGTACAAACTAATCAAATATCAAAGTTTTTTTTAACAAATTTGCCAAATAAATGGATGATTAAAGGGCTTAAAGGTTTTTAAACTTCCCAAAACGTGGAGGCTTTTATTATTTTAAAACTTGGAACCTGTCTTTTGCAAAATTTATAGCTCGACATAAAGGAGTTCTCTTTAGGCAGTTGCGTGTCATTGTTTATATTAAAAGGTTTTTTAAATTTGGGTTAATTTATCGATTAAAATTGATATGCACCTTTCACCTTTCTGATGACCAAATTGACATTTGACTAGTAATACAAAAAGAGAAAAAAAAAAATTAAAAAAAAAATTCTGAGCAACAAAAAGTAGGAGTCCATTTAAAATTAAAAAATTAAAAATTAAAAATTAAAAAAAAACGCAAGCCACACCAACACAACTCACGTCAGATAACCTGCGCTTCCACTCTGTCTCTTGCCTTCCGCTTTGCATACTCTCAGCTGAAAACTCAAAAGCTTTTTGCCTATTTCTCTCAGGCACACGTACATAGAGTTGAAGCCAAACTCTATGCTAGCTATACCAATTAGTAAAATTTGTTATGGTTGTTCTAATGCGTGGAATGAATTGTGTTTTTGTTGTAGTTAAGTAGCTTAGTTAATTATGTATTTTGATATATTTGTTTGTGAATCTTCAACTCAAGGCGGCGGGCATTGCTTCCTTTGACGTTAAGAAGCCTAAAGTTGCGGGTCTCCTAGCACTGTTGAATCGGTTGCTTTCTCTCCCAGGAAGGAACTCCTTCAAATCAAAGGAATTAGTGACGCTAAAGTCGACAAGATCATCCAAGCAGGCGTGTCTTTGTCATCATTATACTTTCACACCCTTCAATATTGCTTTTGTTGTTTGTTTGTTTTGGAGTTGGAGTTAATTTTATTTGAATCGGTTCGGCTCTCTTCTTTAACTTGTTTTCACTAGTTAAAATTCCCTTTGCATGAGATCAAATGATCATTCATTTTGTTTTTCGTTTTAAAGATAATTTAATTGTGGGTTTAAAATCCATGACCTCACCCTCCACCCAAACTTGTGAGGTGAGGAAGTGTTAAACTTATTTGTGCCAAGAATTATTGGCATGATGTTTTGTATTTGTAACTTGACAATTGACATGGCTAGCTTATGACAGGAGGAATCGAGACAGGATCTATTACCAAGATATATGATGAGTTTCGCTCTGGAAAGACTCAGCTGTGTCACATACTCTGTCTGTGTCACTTGCCAGGTAATACTTCTTTTTTTTCTTCTTATTTTACCCCCCCTCCCTATTTTATTACATGTTGGCATGTTGCACCTTTGCTTTGCAACAGAAAGCAGCTTCATCAAATGCCACATGACATAGATGCATACTTTCTTTTTCGCTTTACAAAGTAAAATTAGAATTTCAGTGCACTTTTACTTATCCAAAATAATAATAATAATTCAGTGCACTTGTTAGGATTCTGCGAATGATTGTGCTTGGCTGCTATGCTTAATTGAGCTGTTAGCTCAGCTGCAATAAGCCTAGCTGCTGTGATGTGATGTGCACCTGACCTTGCTGTTACCAGATGATACTATTGTATTGGATAGCTTAAGTAATGCTATTCCATGTTATGTACTGTATAGTGGAGCCATGTGGTTAAATAACATTCATCTTCCTCTCTTACCTCTAGAATTTTCTCTCTATCTTGGAGGCCTGGCTCCCTTTAAGAAGCCATTTTCTTAATCACATAAGCAAAGATAAGAACAAGGTTCTTAACAGCGGTTTTATGATATTTCATTACTAACCTGAAAGGTCAGTTTGTTGAGTAGGTACAGCATTAATCAATCTTCTTTACATGCTACTGCCCGTCTGCTACATATGATGTCAATTTATTCAATGCATACACTTTGACATTTCCGCTTCCATTAGATCAAGGAGGTGGAGAGGGAAAAGCAATGTACATCGATGCAGAGGGCACATTTAGGCCACAGAGACTTTTGCAGATATCAGAAAGGTGTCATACAGCTACCTTAAATTGAATATGCTTCTCTGCAGTGTGAGTTATTTATAGCCAATGGTTTTGAATGCTGCAGGTTTCGACTGGATGGTCCTGATGTCTTAGATAATGTGGCTTATGCATGCTAGAGCTTATAACACTGATCATCAGTCAAGACTTCTGCTTGAAGCAGCTTCAATGATGGTGGAAACAAGGTGCAGTACTTTATTTATTTATTTTTTTTTAATCGTGCTAATGACTCTATTCTTCAATATTGTCACTATCAACCAAAAGTCAAGAAAAATAAAAATGTAATCTTGTTTGTTCTGTCTTATATTATTAAGAAATAACAAATTTATTCATCACATAGGAGCTTGTCATGAGGTAAAACTTGATTTGGTGAAAGACATACTCCCCTTGCTAACAGTCAATGAATTGACAATGAAATATGTTTTATCCATAATCCCAAAAGCACTGAACAGACTTGACCTAGACACAAACTGATATTTTAATTTGGAAACCCAATTTTGTAAGACAGTGTGTGTGTGTATATATATATATACTTCGTCATATTGCAAAACTCTCCTTTACATATCTACCTGCTTTATTTCTCACTTCTCTTGCTCTTTCTTCTTATATTTTCATTTTCACATTTTTCTTTCTTAATAAACTCCAGCTGTAAGATTTTGTTATTATTCTTACTCAATGTGCTAGTCTAATTTCAAATTCTGAAATGTTCTTATTTTCAGTAATTATTTTTAATAAAAATTGCAATTTTTTCTTTTCTTTTCTTATTTGAGGGAGCAAAATATTGTCCAATTTAATTGAAATAATTTCATTTAGTTTATTGAATTTGTTCAATCGATGCTTAAATTTTAATCACTTACCTTTTACTTGGTTTTGAATAGTATGGAATATTTATTCTATGCTGCAATGCCATATTCTTGTTCGGATGCACTCTTTTTTATTTATAAATGGTTACTGTGTAAAGTGACTGGTCTGGTATTCATAATAATTGATGCTTATTACATTACTGAAACGTTTTTGAACAGGCAAAGGGCTGTCTTCATCGGTGGGACTTTGAGACACAGGAGGAATGGGCAACTTACAATAAGCAGAAAGAAGCAATGCCAAAAGCTGCATTTCAGTTTGGTGTGAAGATACAAGATGGTCGAAACACACACAAACAAAACAGGGACCAGAAGCTCAATAATTAATGAGCTGCACCAGATTAACAAGATACTTACCAGAAAGAGATGAATTTTGGTGAGGGTGCCAACCACTATGAAGATGACCTGCAACCTGGAAGGAAAGAAGCTTCGAATATGAAATTTGATAGTTGTTCTATTGTTTAATAGAAGTTTTCTTTTGTAATCTGAAATTGGTGATACTCTTAATTTAATTTAATTTTTTAATACAAATACAATGGGCTTTTATAGTTCTTTCTTGTAGAATTTTCATGTGTTTTTTTTTGTTTTGGTTCATAAGACAAAATACTGAAGTAATTGGAGTTTAGGAACGTCGGTATAAAGATGAAAATTTGAATTGATTATCGTCATGGGAATTTAGGAAGGAGCCATCGAGGACATATGGGGGACATGTTGCATATAATGTAATAAGAAAAGAATGCATTTTTTTTTATGTTTTTGGTAGAAAAGGGGAGTTTTATTTATTTATATAGGGAGTACAAAAACGAAAGGCATAGTTTTATTTATTTATTACCAGGATTGGCTAGGACGCTACCATCAGTGTTAAGAGTAATCTAAGGGCTTGATGATGCGAGGAGGTTTGAGTTCAGTTTTGCTGACTAATTTGAACATGTTAAACTAAAACTGGAGTTGGAGAAAAGGTCATGGAGCAAGGAAAATATGACTCGGGTAATAACTGTTTTCACTTGATTATTCAGATCTAACATGCAGTTTTTTTTTGTTTGTTTTGTGATTTTACGTGTCCTCCCTACATTGTCTTCTATGTTTCCAATCAGGGCTCATCTTGCAGTTCATGCAAGAGATTTAATAGGGGCGATCCTTGTCTTGATGGATCAATCTCATGAGCCATCATCCTGTGTCAAGAAACTTATATAACAGACATTGACTAGTCGTGTTGTGTTTGCAGATTATGTTAAAGGTTGTCAATCATCAATCATTCATGTACCATTATAAGGGTGCATGAACAAGACAAGATGCCATTGAGTTGCCTTTGGAGATCCCCTTATTTTTACGCAATCCAAATATGTGAAAAATGAATAAAGAAACAAACAGCATAGGGACACAATAAAATCTAGTAACATTTTCACAACAATCTTGTTTTGAGTTGTAATGAGTTTTGATATAATCTTATTTTATTTCAACATATGATAAGCTGATAACTCAAGTTTCTTGTAAAATTTTGATGTATCAGTAGAAGTACTCACAAAGAAGAGAGACAAAGCATTTAAAAAAAAATGAAAATAAGAATGGCGAGTGTTTGCGATGTGTTAGCATAAGACCCAAAATTTTCCTAATGAACCCCAAAAGACACCTACATCAGCTTATGTATCTATAGGGAAAATCGGATTTTAACTACCGTGCTTGTGTAAATTTACAAGTTATGGTATTTAAGCAAAAATATTTTTTTATTATTTCTTTGCTTATCCTTAGAGAAAGAAAAAGAGTGAATGATGATTGTTGTGGGTGAAGAGAGAGAAATAATTTAAAAAAATAAAGAAAATTAGTATTTTAATGAAATAAAGTATCCAAATAGATAATTTGATGTGAGTTTTTGACAAGTGGTCAGGTAAAATTTTTTTTAAAAACATGATTTTTATACTAAGAGTCCGTTTGGGATTAGCTGAAATTGAAAACTTTTTTGCTAAAAGTATTATAAATAGAGTTAAAAGGTAGCTAAAATAGTACATTGAAATCCATGAATAGTACTAAAAAGTACCATGGGATCTATGAATAGTAACAAAAAAATTTGAATAGTAGCAAAATAAGCTAAATAATGAAAAAATCTGAATTTTTAAGCCAATACCAAATGCAACCTAAAATAGAGTAATAGTCTAATATACTAAGATGTGAATGCTCTAAAAAATGTAAAAGTAACATAACTGAGAAAGAGAAACGAACGACCCCTCCCTAGACTTATTTACCACATATGTACAAAAATATAAATATTTTAATCATCAACTAAGCCAGACTACCATTTAACATGTTAATTCCATCTAAAGAATTGTATGGCTATGATGAGGAATGTGGAATTGTGGATAGCAGCATATATGAGAGAATTAAGAGTAAAGGGTCCAAGTGCAACATCAAAGACTACCCCCTCACCATATTTCACGTTTAAATAGAGATAACAACCATGTCTAGATAATTGAAGGTACAATAATTGAATCAGTAGTCTCCCAAACGTGGAACGAAACTCTACACATTAGTAAAATCAAGGTGAACAAGTATATTTCATCCAAAATACTGCAAACATATTTAGTTTTACTAACCTCTAAATAAAAATAGCTTTCTACTTGTAACCTTACATCACTTGATAATTTACAAAGCTTTTAAATATAGGCAAAATACAATAGAAAAGTCAAAATAAACCCAAAAGCTCAGATAATGATGATCTATACAACCTCTGCAAAAACAACTCTTCTCATCCTTGTTGTCAAAAAAAAAAAAAAAAACATTATTAGAGAAACAAAAAAATTGAGCTTTCTATTTTGCCATTTAATTTCTCTAATTTCCTTGAAATTAAGGAAATTATGAAAAGGCAATATACATATATATGACAAATATGTATATTTGTTATATATTTATCTGATAATTATGAGAGGAAATTATGATGTAGAAATCTGATGACATAGATCTGCCACAAGATATAAAGAAGCTATAAAAAAAAATAAAAATAAAAAATCTCTAATCTTACAACATAATGAACAAATATTTGTTTGGAATTCATCAAAACAAAAGATAAATCAACTCAGTTAAGAAACCCACTCACAATAATGAAGATAAATAATATGTCACAAATTGTTACAGTATAAAAGCTCAAAATCAAGACCCACTTTCAATTAAAAATGAAATAAACCCAATTACAGGAAACAAATCTGTGTGTGTCTTAACTTTTTGTGAGCAACAAATCCCAACAAAGAAAAACCCATTAAAATCAATATAACTCACTTTTAATTTAAGTATTATTTCTTTATTAATTTTTTATTATTTCTTACACAACTCACTTTATCTGTCTCTCCCTCTCTCATATGAAGATTTTGAAGAACAACTAGCAAACCCACAGCCACCTCTACTGCCCACCAACCCTCATTACCACAACCCAAATCCACCAAATTTGCAACAAAATCATCTCAAGAACCAACCAAAATCACACATAAAACAACCAAAATTTAACAAACCCACAAATGGATTTGGGAAAGAAAGATTGGTTACTTCGAGGGTAACCACCTCCTTAGCAAAGGAAAAACTTAAAGAAAGGAAAAGAGAGACTTAGAGAGAAATAGGAAGAGCGAGTGGTTATTTCTTTATTAATTTTTTATCATTTCTTACACAACTCACTTTATCTGTCTCTCCCTCTCTCATATGAAGATTTTGAAGAACAACTAGCAAACCCACAACCCACAACCCACAACCCACAACCCACAGCCACCTCTACTGCCCACCAGCCCCCATTACCACAACCCAAATCCACCAAATTTGCAACAAAATCATCTCAAGAACCAACCAAAATCACACATAAAACAACCAAAATTTAACAAACCCACAAATGGATTTGGGAAAGAAAAATTGGTTACTTCGAGGGTAACCACCTCCTTAGCAAAGGAAAGACTTAAAGAAAGGAAAAGAGAGACTTAGAGAGAAATAGGAAGAGCAAGTGGTTAATTTTATGGATAATTTCCATTCAACATCTGAAATCTCCTCTTATACAATTCAAACCCATTTTCTCACCCAAACTACCCAACCAATGCAACTAACTAACTAAGCATAGCAACTACTAATTGACTAACAGAATTCAACTAACTAACTAAATACAACTTAGCACAACCACTACTCAATTAACAATGCTAATCATACAATGCTTATCAAATGGCTACTATCAAATGGATAGCTCCCTAACACCTCATGAGGCATGGTTTTTGGTGTTTGGTGTGCAAAATGCCAAATATTTTGGCACACATGATGTCAATGCTCTAATGGCATCTAAATAACATTCTAATTAATCTAATGTGTGAATAGTAATAATTAGTTTGTAATCACAGTATGAACAGAACTATTAGAAGTTTCAATCTAGGTGAATAATATGGATAATGTTGTTATATTTTAAACAGTAAAAGGTTTATTTCACTTTGTTGTGGATTAATGTCAAAATGCCCAAGAGCATGTGCTCTATAAGTTGAATCAGAATATGTTATGGAAGTATGCCTTAATATGAGCCAAACCAAGAGCAACTTTAGCCATCACCTCTACAATTGAACTCTGCATGGCAGTTGGATCAAAGTGATAACTATAAACTTTGTACGTGACTTCTAGGATATGGCTTCCAATAGACAAGTTTGGACCTGAAAATGCTCTAGCAACTAATTAAGCAAGCAATAACAACTTGATTAATTTATACACCAATATAGCCTTTAGTATTTTCCACACTAGTGGAGAAATAAATAAGGAGAATGCATGTGAAAGTTATGATAACTCGATAAAGTCTCTTGATGTCATATCAGATACATATCAAATTGTTATCACGATCAAGTTACAAGAATTTAGCAAAGTTCTAAGTTACATGAAAATGAAATCTAAAATGTGATAGAACTGTCGATGCTAAGACTAAACAACGGGCTGTATTATATAGACAGCGTACCTAGTCCAATGGGGAAAAATGATTTGTAACAATGGGGAATACACCTTAACACAAGGGAAATTATTTGACTGTTTCAATATCATACAACTACAGAACTATGTTATTGAATTAATTTGCATAAACTGACATCTACAATACTTTTTTTTTTTTTTTGATAGATAACGAAAAATTTTATTAAAAAAGTAGCCAACCCGAGTACATTGGGGATGTACTATGGGGGCAAAAATCAAGAAACAAAATTACAATGATCAAATAAAACTGGAATGGAAGCATAAGTAAAATGCGATAAAGCCACACTCCAAGCGGAGAGTGTGACAGAAAAAAGATTTAATCTCTAGCAAGGACCGTTCACATCCCTCAAAACATCTAGCATTCCTTTCACTCCAAATGCACCACATCAAACAATGCGGCACTAGTCTCCAAAGGCCTATATTGCGGTGACGCCCAAACTTACCTTGCCAAGATTCAAACACCTCAATTACCTTATGTGGCATAACCCAATGAATTCCAAACAAACAAAACACCAAAGACCACAACTCAAAAGCTATGGGGCAATGAAGAAGAAGATGATCCACCGACTCCCCACACCTCTTACACATATAACACCAATCAAGAACAATAATACGCCTTTTGCGAAGTTTATCTGTTGTAAGAATTTTACCTAAGGAAGCAAACCATGAGAAAAAAGCTACCCTTGGAGGAACCTTTGATTGCCACACCATTCTCCAAGGGAAAGAAGTAAGAGTAGGAGGGTAGAAAGAAAGATAGAATCCTCTAACCTCAAAACCTCTACTCCTAGCTGTTTTCCAACAAACTTTGTCAAGGCCAACCCCCCTCACAGTCGAAGAGTAGACAATGCCCATAAACCGATCAAAAGATTCTTGCTCCCAATCCTGAGGTGGATGACGAAATCTAACATCCCAATGAATCCTCCCACCAGACCAACCCATCACCTCTACCACCGAAGCATCTCTTGCCCTACTAAGACAGTAAAGTTCTGGAAAAGCCTCTTTGAGGGTACAATCCCCACACCACATATGTTTCCAAAACTTCACTCTAGTACCATCCCCTACCTCATACCGTAGGAGTTTAGAAAAGATCAACCAGCCACTTCTAATATACCTCCAAAGGCTAACACCATATGCACTTGTCACCTTTTTCGTGCACCAACCACCCTAAACATTCCCATATTTCGCCTCTATAACCTTCCTCCATAAAGCATCTGTTTATATACCATACCTCCATAACCACTTGCCTAACAAGGCAGAGTTAAAACTTCTCAAACGTCTTATACCTAGCCCCCCAACCTACACAGGCCTACAAACCTCAGCCCATTTCACCAGGTGTAATTTAGAATCACCACTAATACCACTCCAAAGAAAATCTCTTTGTAATTTCTCAATGCGATTAGCCACCTTCCCTGGAATAGGAAGAATGGAAAGAAAATAAGTAGGTAAGGAGGAAAGAGTACTTTTAATAAGAGTTACCTTACCCCCTTTAGATAGATAAAGCCTCTTCCAACCTGCTAGTCTCCGCTCCATCTTCTCTAAAATAGGATTCCATACTGAGAGCTCCTTGAATTTTGCACCTAAAGGAAGGCCCAGATATTTAAAAGGAAGGAAAGAATGCGTACACCCTAATAATCCCACTAGATCATCCAGATTGTGCACATCTCCAACTGGAACCATCTCTGATTTCCCCAAATTAATTCTTAAACCTGAAACTTCCTCAAATCTAGTCAATATCTCCCTCAAAATAACTAACTGATTAGGGACAGCATCACAGAAAATAAGGGTGCCATCTGCAAATAAGAGGTGAGTCACCATCATCGAAATACCAGCCGTATTACCTACATAAAATCCTGACAACTGTCCAGTATTTGCAGCCACATCCAACATACGGCTCAAAGCCTCCATGATAACATCAAATAGCAACGGGGATAAAGGATCCCCTTGCTGAATCCCCCTAGAGCTGCCAAAGAAATCCGAAGGACTACCATTAATCAGAATGGAAAATTTAACTGTAGAAATGCAACACATTATCCATTTTCTCCACTTCTTTGAAAACCCACAACGTTGGAGCATATACATCAGAAAACCCCAATTCACATGGTCATACGCCTTCTCCACATCCAACTTACACAACACCCCTGGAATCCCTGTCTTCAGTCTACTATCAATACATTCAGCAGCAATTAGGACGGAATCCAAAATTTGTCGACCTTTCACGAAAGCATTCTGCGAATTTGAAATAAGCCCATATGCAACCCTTCGAAACCGATTAGCCAACACCTTTGAAATAATCTTGTAAATCCCACCAACTAAACTAATTGGCCGGAAATCCTTAACCTCTATAGCATCAACCTTTTTAGGAATAAGGGCAAGAAATGAGGCATTAAGACTCTTTTCAAAGACAGCTTGAGTATGGAAATTCTGAAACACATCCATAATCTCTTTCTTCAAAACACTCCAGCAAGACTGGAAGAAAGCCATGGAAAAACCATCCGAACCAGGAGCCTTATCACCATTGAACCCATTAATCACTCCAAACACCTCATCCTCATCAAAAGGCCTATCTAACCAAAGAGCGTCTTCCTCCGAGATTCTAGAGAATTCCACATCATCTAGGACAGGTCTATGGGTCACATTTTCAGAATAAAGCTGCCTATAAAAACGAGAGATACACTCTGCTATGGCCTCCGGATCTGAAGACAATTCTCCATCTACCATAAGCCTATCAATGGAGTTAAATCTCCTGTGAGAATTGGCTACACGATGAAAGAACTTAGTATTCCTGTCACCTTCTCTAATACAAAGAACTCTAGATTTCTGTCTCCAACAAATTTCTTCCAAAAGAGAAGCTTTCTCTAACTCCCCTTGGATCCTTTCCAACTCCAGCTTTTCCTCTTTTGTTAGACCACGACTATCCTCAATAGTCTTTAGAACACTAAGATCCTTCCACAATTGTTTCCCCCGTTCTTCTACATTACCAAAAACCTCTACATTCCATTTTTTCAAATCATGTTTCAGAAGCTTTAGTTTGTTAGCCAACACAAAACTCGGAGCCCCATGCAAATGATAAGATTCCCACCAAGATCGCACCCTTTCCACAAAACCCTCATCCTTAAGCCACATATTTTCAAATCGAAACGACCTCCTGCCCCTATGAAAGGATCCACCTTCCAAGACAATCGGAAAATGATCTGATAAGAGCCTCGACATTCTTCGTTGGCAAACAGTAGGGAACTTATCCTCCCAATCTGGAGAGAATAAGAATCTGTCTAGCCTAGCCTTCGATGCAACTTCACGAGAATTAGACCAAGTAAAAGTTCCCCCTTCCAACGGGATATCAATCAGACCTTGCTCTGAAATAAACTCAGAAAACTCACGCATAGCAACAGTAAACACAGTAGCACCAGCACGTTCGGAAGGGAATCTTACCACATTAAAATCACCTCCCACACACCATGGCACATTCCACCAGTTGCTCAACCCAAATAATTACTCCCATAAAAATCTTCTGTCACCCGCTAAATTAGGACCATAAACTCCAGTATATGCCCATACAAACTGATCTACCACACTTTTAAACTTACAAGAAACTGAAAAACGTCCCACTGCTTCCTCCACTTTGTCCACAACCCGTGTGTCCCACATCAGTAACACCCCTCCAGAAGCTCCACAAGAACCTAAATATGACCAATCAACATGTTGGCCACCCCACAGACTTCGAATCACAACTCTCGTTATCAATTCCATTTTAGTTTCTTGAAGACATACAATATCTGGCCTCCAACTCCTAATCAAATTTCTGACCCGAAGCCTTTTATCCTGCTCATTCAACCCTCTAACATTCCAAGAAATAATCTTCACATTCATTGATACAACACCACAGCCCACTCACTACTAATACTCCTTCTCTTAGCTGACCCATACTCAACGTTCAAAGAAGTCATTAAGTTTTTCAATTCCCGATGACCCTTTTGCCTCGATTTAACCACCTTCTTCTGACTATCTACCTCATGCCATTGTTTATCCTTTTTCCTGGCCTCTAAGGCTAACAACAGACCCGTAATTTGCTCCTCAAAGCCTTCCAATGAAGTCCCCACAGATTTCCTAAACGCCTTAATCCGATTGGTTACCCACTATGATAACTGTTTGCTATCAACTTTCTCCTCACACCCACACTCCTTCACTGTATTGTGTTCATCCTCCAACGGAATTTCAGTGGCCAAAGGTACCACAACTAGAGGCTCCCCACCTCTCTCCCAAGTCATCGACCTTACATCAACTTCCCACAGCTCATCCTCTGACCCAGTAACAATAGACAAAGAATCTATCACACCATCACACTCATCTGCCCAACTAACAATTTGGCCCTCAGTGGCAATAGAGTTATTACCTAGTACAACTTCTCCTTCAATGATTGAGTACTCCGACCCACTATCTAGAGACCCACTATCTGGAGACCGATAAAGCGACAGTGGAATCACTATCTGCCTACCATCACGCAATTCCAGCATCCAATCTTTAGAATTACCCCATGACTTATCCAAATCTCCAACCAACTCCCTAATCGTAGGACGAGAATTATGGGTCCCCTCCTCAGAGAAGACTTTTGGAGAATCAATTTCAACAATTTCCGAAGCCACCTTTTCTTCACACCCCACTCATGACTCAACTGGAGAAGACCGGGACTCCACCGCTGTCAAGACCGGCAAAACGGGAAGCTGGGCCTGGCTGATCGACATCTCCTGAGCATCACCGTCGCTATCGTTGAGTTCCGCTGGCACCGATATGGACATCTCTGCTACCGTTGTAGACATTTCAGTTGTCGTTGACCCAAAAACAAAGCTCTCATGTTCCGTAAAAGACTTTCCAGGTATGTCTGGCTTTGGGGCTGAAGGACACAATATATTTTCAGCCTCAATCACTTTCGGGCTTGAAGGATTTTGGTTGAAACCAGGCTCAGAGCATTCACCAATTTCAAACACTAACAGGCTAGTCTCACATGGGCCCAAAGAGTCTTTAGTCTTACCAACTAAGGTGTTTTGGGCTTCCAAATCCTTTAGGCCCAAACTTTCATACTCAGGAGATGGAGCTTTAATTCCCCGTGCTACCCATTTAAAGCTATGAAATCCTCCCCTGGCACAATTTCATGAAACACGCCTTCTTCCATTCTCCTTCAATTCCACAACCAATCCTTCCCCTGTCCAGCGTGAGTTCCTGATTTCTCGCCCCTTCCCAGCATTAATGTCATTTGAATTCAGATTAAATCTTAAAGGAAATCTGCTTTTATTCATTGCCGGAATTTTCTCCTCTAATTTCTTCCCCACATTAATGCTCCGAAACCTCCCTTTCGCAGCACCCACGACTGTCGGCCGAGCTTTACCGACCTGAAAATCATCTTCCACCACCTTATCACATGGTTTACCAACCGGATATTCTATTGCTAATGACTTAGTATGATCGAATCTCAGAGTTTCCACTATCTTCTCCACTATTTGAGGCTTCTCATGATCACTGGTAACAGGGTGCTGTATCTACTTCATATCCCTCGCCGGCGCATGACCTTTCACTGCTTCTACAAAAGACCGAGAGGATTGAATCTCTGAATTTCGTTTATGTGGCTAAGTTATAAATTTCGAACCACCCAAAGCATATTGTGTGGGTGCCAACATCCTTCTTAATTCAAGCCCAAAAGCCCTCCAACCTTGTTGAGCTTTGCCTGTAGGGATAATGATAGCTCTCCTTTGCCCGCCTACTTTGAGTTCTGTCACTGCTAAGAATTGACCATAGGTGTTGGAACCACATTGCAACGTGTAAGCAGTATTACCTTCCCTGAGTGTAAAAAACTGCTTGGGATTGACTCTGATCACAGAGTGTTCAATATTATTCATAAGCCATTGTGCCGCATTCTTGCTCATGAAAACGGATTGCATGAAATATTTACCCCTTTCAAAAATCCTTAGAGAGAAAAAATTTCCCCCTTCCTCGACCACCAACTGAAAAAGCTTTGATTCAATAAAAAAACTACAGGAACCACTCATACTAATCAGAGAAAGGAAAGAAGAGAACAAAATTTTCTGGCTAATTTGAGGTAGCCGGGCCTCTTACATCTACAATTCTATTTTGAGACTCCTCCTTCTGTAGGGTATAGAGGAACAATGGAAAATTTTAAGGGGCTTGTGTTGATTTTAATCTATCTATAATTAAAAACAATGGGAATATAAAATGATAATTACATTCCTACATGGCTACACCCACCTTCCCTCAGATTATATTTGGGAGAGGGTTGGAGGGATTTTCTAGAGCAAAAAGAGCATGGGGAGGGCATGTAGGATGTGGGCTAAGGCTCATCAATATTCACTAGCAATTTCCTGAGATGTCTTCCTGACATCCATTAATATCCATTAGTTATTTTCTGAGATTTTTTCTTGAAATTTGCGATGTTGCAGTGCGAACAAATGTACTCCAGCCCATCCGTTTTAGCATAGTCCTGCCAATCATCATAAAGATGTCAAGACATCAAATATACATTTTCGAATCTACTCATGATGTCTGTATCTTCATGCAGATGGATCAAATAAGGAAAGCTAAATGGAAGGAAACCAAAAGCTAAGGTAAATTTGCAATTCATGACACCACTAAATTAAAAGAAATCTTACTAAGGGTTCATGTAAATTACCATAGCATTCACCCACATTTTGTATAAGAACTCAAATAAGGCAACCATACCTTAAAAGCACCAAGCCCCTGCCACCTATCACAGCCAAAGTGAACCCACTTGCCACATATTCCACAGTTCACCCAATCACTAGCTGCACTATTGTTATATCATATAAACTCAAATTATTTAGTAAGGCATTCAGTTTTGTGTGCATGCATACAGTAAACAACAACATGGAGAGAGAGAGAGAGAGAGACCTGTGACACAACAAGGAGCATTATCCATCTACATCATCATGAGCTAGTTCATATTCTAGAAGATAAGTTTCGTAATGCCTTTTTAGTGTATTCCCCACACCCTAAATTTAATATTATTCAAAACTCAACGAACATGCTAAGAACTTGAACATAATCATCTATTCAAACCAATGGCTCCAATAATTTGGCATATTTTCATTAGTTACCACTTCCTCCATTCCATAATGAGTGCTCAATTCGCATTTTTTTCTTGTCCCATGATGTATTTCCATTCCAACTATCAAGGAATTTCTTTCCCTCAATACATCTAATGCATGTTTGGAAAGTTATACAAAAGGATTGTTTTTTTTTTTTCTTCTGTTTTTTATTAAATTTGTACATGTTCCAACTGGGTCACTCATTATGTGACAAAGGGAGTATTAATTTGGATTATGATACTGGTATCTTATGTTTTATAGTGAATATTTCCAATTCCTTTCTAAAGACATGTCGTTGTTTTTAAGATTGAGTGGAGGAGAAGAAGAGTTAAAATTAATTCACAAAACATTGACGCAGTTGATCAAAGCTCTGAATGATCATCTTGTAAATTACTGCTGTTTGTGTTTCTAAATATCAAGTTTTCTTAAGTTAGTATTGTGGGTTTTTCAACAGGAGTTTCTCTGATCAAGTCGGGCCCACAGGCGGTATTGGACAAGGAGTTATGCTGGAGGGAGACGGTTTACTGCAGCACAGCCTGGTGCGGCTCATATTGCTTTAGCATCTCTAGAGAAAGCTGGCCGGATAAATTTTATGATTACACAAAACGTTGACAGGTAAGTAGCAGTTGTATGTCCTTTTCTTTCAAATGTGTAACTCTACTTGTGTCAGGAGCAAAGCCAATGGGATTAATTTTATCATTTATTCTGTTTCAGGCTGCACCATCGTGCTGGTAGCAACCCACTTGAACTACATGGGACTGTGTATACTGTAGTTTGTCTAGATTGTGGATTTTCTTTTTGTCGGAATTCGTTTCAAGATCAAGTGAAGGAGCTCAATCCAAGGGTTAATTTTGAGTAATTTATTCTTCCTGGAGTCGCAACAATCTAGGCTTCTCATATCACATCATTGGTTGCTTTCACATTATCACCTTTTTTGGCTCAGATGGAAGGCTGTGTTCTTCTAAGAAGAATTCAATGCTATATTCACGATCTAAAAATATAATTGTAGGCAAGATCTATCCTTTTGCATTGTAAATTTAGATTTTCTGGCCTTCTAATTTATGTATCCTTTAACTATCTGTCTATGCCTGGAAAATAAAATCTAATGTTTCATCTGGCCTCAAACCCTTGTTTTCTCTCTCTTCTATTATTTGGGATGCATGACTGATTAGCAAGATTGCAATTTTTACTGCAGTGGGCAGCAGCAATTGAAAGTTTTGATTATGGAAACCCTGGTTCGGACAAGAGTTTTGGCATGAAGCAAAGACCTGATGGTGATATTGAAATTGACGAAAAGTTTTGGGAAGAGGATTTTCATATCCATACTTGCCAAAAATGCAATGGTGTTCTCAAACCTGATGTAAGATTTTTTTTTTGCTTTTATATAATTAAAAGTTTTCAATCTACATTTTCTGAAAGCACTCATAATTTAACAGAAGTAGGATCATGAATGTGGCCCTCAGGTGCATATCCATGTGACACGCTGGCAAAGGCACCATCACACAACTAAAATGGAATTGACTGGGTCTGGTCATTATAGTTATTGTTAGTTAAAAAAAAATGAATTAAGAAGTATAGAAAGATCCAAAAGCAGTTTTCAACTTCAGAAAAATGGCCTAGATCTTCATGCTAGAAAATAAGTATTTGATACTGTTTATACCCTTCAAATGAACACATTGTCCCCTTTAAGCTATGGAAAAGTTCTTGTATATTTTGATGTACAAATAAAGGGGAGATTGCATCTTGAGTATGCAGTGTAGGTCTATAAATTTATTTAAATTGTTTGAAAGCTGGGTGATTACATTACATGCAATAAAATGAGGGCCATTTTTTCCATTTTTCTTTTTTGTGTTGTTCAATTTTTTTTTTTTTTTGGCCCTTTTGGGTACTGCTCATTTGCACCCAGCAGTTTTACACACATTTCATAACTTTTCTTAAGTACATTGGAAACTCAATTAAGGTGTTCTTTTTGATACTTTCGTTTTACGTGGTAACTTTGAAGGTTATTCTCTTTGGTGATAATGTTCCCAAGGATAGAGCTGATAAGGCAATGGAAGCTGCAAAAGGATGTGACGCATTTCTTGTGTTAGGATCATCTCTGATGACCATGTCTGCTTTCCGGCTTCTCAGGTACATATTTATTTTGTACACATGTTTCACATTGAAGTGAGCGAAAAGTTTAATATTACATAGGCAATGCTTGCTGCATACCTCTACAGAAGGAAATATCTTCTCTCTATTGTGCTTGGTCTATCCTAATTAGTATGCAAAACCTGCAGCATATAAAGAGAGTGAGCTACGATATATGAATTAACAGCACATAATCATAGTTCAGCAGTTTCAAATGTATTTTTGCAAGAATTAAATACGCTAAATTTATGATTATTTTCTATTCGAATTCAATGTTTATTTGGGCTAGAGTAAATATACAGTTTGATGTCTGAATAAGTCGTTTCCATGTATATATATGTTATAATCACTTCTTGATATCCTGTGTAGCTCAGATTAATTAAGTACTAGAAGACTGTTTGATTTTAGTATCAAGATTCTGATTTAGAAAGCAATAAAGCTGATAGAGAAGGAGCCACCCACACATTTTTCTCTTAGTATTTTATTCTTTAGCTGAAAGGCTTTTAACATTGAATTCCACAGAGCTGCTCATGAGGCAGGTGCAGCTACTGCGATTGTGAACGTGGGTGTAACCCGGGCTGATGATATTGTGCCCTTGAAGATCAATGCCCGATTAGGATAGGTATAGTTTCTTGAGATCATCTTGGCCACTAGTTCTACACACCATTATTGGCTTTATCAGTGCTTACTTTCCTTGTATTGTTACAGATCTTGCCAAGAGTGCTTGACAAGCAATCGACAAACAAAAAACCACAATTTTCTTCAGTAAGAACACTACCCCAAGTGTTAAGGAGGAAATTCAGAATTTGTTCGGTGCACAAGTCATGACAAATTGTGAAAAATACCTTGGCCGCCTCCCTATGGTTGGGGGAAAATCTAAGGGGGATACATTTAAGGATCTGCAGGAGCGGATAACAAAAAGGGTGATGGGGTGGAAGGAAAAAACAATTTCTAAGGCAGGAAGGGAGGTGTTGATAAAGACGGTGGCCCAAGCAATACCCACTTATTCTATGAGTATTTTTAAGCTCCCTAAGAAGGTGTGTGATGATATTAATTCGGTGTTGGCTAAGTATTGGTGGGGCCAAACTCGTAATGAGAAAAAGATACATTGGATAAACTGGAGTAAATTGTGTAATCCAAAGAATAAGGGAGGTATGGGTTTCCGAAATATCCACGCCTTCAATCTAGCTATGTTAGCCAAGCAGGCATGGTGTTTGGTCACAGGTGCACAATCTCTATTTTATGGAGTATATAAAGCTAGATATTTTCCCCGGTATTTATAAGCTGGAGTATATAAAGCCAGAAGCTCAATAATGAGCTGCACCAGATTAACAAGATACTTACCAGAAAGAGATGAATTTTGGTGAGGGTGCCAACCACTATGAAGATGACCTGCAACCTGGAAGGAAAGAAGCTTCGAATATGAAATTTGATAGTTGTTCTAGTGTTTAAGAGAAGTTTTCTTTTGTAATCTGAAATTGGTGATACTCTAAATTTAATTTAATTTTTTAATACAAATACAATGGGCTTTTATAGTTCTTTCTTGTAGAATTTTCATGTGTTTTGTTTTGTTTTGGTTCATAAGACAAAATACTGAAGTAATTGGAGTTTAGGAACGTCGGTGTAAAGATGAAAATTTGAATTGATTATCGTCATGGGAATTTAGGAAGGAGCCATCGAGGAATCGACTAAACATTTTCGCTACCTTAATCTTGATGGGGTCAACCATTGAGAAGTGGGGGACATATTGCATATAATGTAATAAGAATAGAATGCATTTTTTATGTTTTTGGTAGAAAAGGGGAGTTTTATTTATTTATATAGGGAGTACAAAAACGAAAGGCATAGTTTTATTTATTTATTACCAGGATTGGCTAGGACACTACCATCGGTGTTAAGAGTAATCTAAGGGCTTGATGATGCGAGGAGGTTTGAGTCCAGTTTTGCTGACTAGTTTGAACATGGTAAACTAAAACTGGAGTTGGAGAAAAGGTCATGGAGCAAGGAAAATATGACTCGGGTAATAACTGCTTTTACTTGATTATTCAGATCTAACATGCAGTTTTTTTTGTTTGTTTTGTGGTTTTACGTGTCCTCCCTGCATTGTCTTGTATGTTTCCAATTAGGGCTCATCTTGCAGTTCATGCAAGAGATTTAATAAGGGCGATCCTTGTCTTGATGGTTCAATCTCATGAGCCATCATCCCGTGTCAAGAAACTTATATAATAAACATTGACTAGTTGTGTTGTGTTTGCAGATTATGTTAAAGGTTGTCAATCATCAATCATTCATGTACATTATAAGGGTGCATGAACAAGACAAGATGCCATTGAGTTGCCTTCGGAGATCCCCTTATTTTTACGCAATCCAAATATGTGAAAAATGAATAAAGAAACAGACAACATAGGGACACAATAAAATCTAGTAACATTTTCACAACAATCTTGTTTTGAGTTGTAATGAGTTCTGATATAATCTTATTTTATTTTGACATATGATGAGCTGATAACTCAAGTTTCTTGTAAAATTTTGATATATCAGTAAAAGTACTCACAAAGAAGAGAGACAAAGCATTAAAAAAAAAGTGAAAATAAGAATGGCGAGTGTTTGCGATGTGTTAGCTTAAGACCCAAAATTTTCCTAATGAACCCCAAAAGACACCTATATCAACTTATGTATCTATAGGGCAAATCGGATTTTAACTACCGTGCTTGTGTAAATTTACAAGTTATTTTATTTATGCAAAAATAATTTTTTATTATTTCTTTGCTTATCCTTGGAAAAAGAAAAAGAGTGAATGATGATTGTTGTGGGTGAAGAGAGAGAAATAATTAAAATAAATAAAGAAAATTAGTATTTTAAAGAAATAAAGTATCCAAATAGATAATTTGATGTGAGTCTTTGACAAGTGGTCAGGTAGATTTTTTAAAAAAAACAGGATTTTTATACTAAGAGTCCATTTGGGAACAGCTTATTTAGCTGAAATTGAATTTTTTTTTTTTTGCTGAAAGTATTATAAGGTAGCTGAAATAGTACATTGAGATCCATGAATAGTACTAAAAAGTGCAATGGAATCTATGAATAGTAAAAAAAAAAAATTGAATAGTAACAAAATAAGCTAAATAGTGAAAAAATCTAACTTTTTAAGCCAATACCAAATGCAACCTAAAATAGAGTAATAGTCTAATATACTGAGATGTGAATGCTCTAAAAAATGTAAAAGTAACATAACTGAGAAAGAGAAACGAATGACCCCTCCCTAGACTTATTTACCACATATGTACAAAAATATAAATATTTTAATCATCAACTAAGCTAGACTACCATTTAACACTTTAATTCCATCTAAAGAATTGTATGGCTATGATGAGGAATGTGGGATTGTGGATAGCAGCATATATGAGAGAATTAAGAGTAAAGGGTCTAAGTGCAACATCAAGGACTACCCCCTCACTATATTTCACATTTAAATAGAGATAACAATCATGTCTAGATAATCAAAGGTACAATAATTGAATCAGTAGTCTCCCAAACGTGGAACGAAACTCTACACATTAGTAAAAACAAGGTGAACAAGTATATTTCATCCAAAATACTGCACCCTGCAAACATATTTAGTTTTACTAACCTCTAAATAAAAATAGCTTTCTACTTTAATGGAGTGTAAACTTACATCACTTGATAATTTACAAAGCTTTTAAATATAGGCAAAATACAATAAAAAAAGTCAAAATAAACCCAAAAGCTCAGATAATGATGATCTATACAACCTCTGCAGAAAGAACTCTTCTCATCCTTGTTGTCGAAAAAAAAAAAACATATTAGAGAAACAAAAAAATTGAGCTTTCTGTTTTGCCATTTAATTTCTCTAATCTTACAACATAATGAACAAATATTTGTTTGGAATTCATCAAAACAAAAGATAAATCAACTCAGTTAAGGAACCCACTCACAATAATGAAGATAAATAATATGTTACAAATTGTTACAGTATAAAAGCTCAAAATCAAGACCCAGTTTCAATTAAAAATAAATAAACCCAACAAATCTGTGTGTGTCTCAACTTTTTGCAAGCAACAAATCCCAACGAAGAAAAACCCATTAAAATCAAAATAACTCACTTTTAATTTATTATTTCTTTAGCTTTTCATTTAAATATTATTTCTTTATTAATTTTTTATTATGTCTCACACAACTCACTTTATCTGTCTCTCCCTCTCTCATATGAAGATTTTGAAGAACAACTAGCAAACCCACAACCCACAACCCACAGCCACCTCCACTGCCCACCGGCCCCCATTACCACAACCCAAATCCACCAAATTTGCAACAAAATCATCTCAAGAATCAACCAAAATCACACATAAAAACAACCAAAATTTAACAGACCCACAAATGGATTTGGGAAAGAAAGATTAGTTACTTCGAGGGTAACCACCACCTTAGCAAAGGAAAGACTTAAAGAAAGGAAAAGAGAGACTTAGAGAGAAATAGGAAGAGTAAGTGGTTAATTTCTGGATAATCCCCATTCAACATCTGAAATCTCCTCTTATACAATTCAATCCCATTTTCTCGCCTAAACTACCCGACCAATGCAACTAACTAACTGAGCACAGCAATTACTAACTGACTAACAGAATTCAACTAACTAATTGAATACAACTTAGCACAGTCACTACTCAATTAACAATGCTAATCATACAATGCTTATCAAATGGCTATTAGCAATGCTTACCAAATGGATAGCTCTCTAACACCTCATGTGGCATGGTTTTTGATGTTTGGTGTGCCAAATGCCGAATATTTTGGCACACATGATGTCAATGCTCTAATGACATTTAAATAACATTCTAATTAATCTAATGTGTCAATGGTAATAATTAGTTTGTAATTAAAGTATGAACAGAACTATTAGAAGTTTCAATCTAGGTGAATAATATGGATAATGTTGTTATATTTTAAACAGTAAAAGGTCTATTTCACTTTGTTGTGGATTAATATCAAAATGCCCAAGAACATGTGCTCTGTAAGTTGTATCAGAATATGTTATGGAAGTATGCCTTGATATGAGCCGAACTGAAAGCAACTTCAGCCATCACCTCTACAATTGAACTCTGCATAGCAATTGGATCAAAGTGATAACTATAAACTTTGTACGTGACTTCAAGGATATGGCTTCCAATTGACAGGTTCGGACCTACATGTCTAGAGCTGCGTTTCTTTAAACGCGGCTTCATCTTTCAGTATAAATAATAATAAAAAAACGAAACACAATTGAAAAAACCCTAACTCCGCAAAACACTCTCAACGATATCTCAAGCTACCTGATCTTGATCCAACACACTCCCCTCCTTCCCTCACTTCCACCCTCTCAGGTCATTCACTTCTTATCGATCGGTAACGCGCACACACACTCTCTCTCTCTCTCTCACACACACTTTGCACTGTCTCTGTATGCAATAACATATTTACGGTTTGATTCACTGATTTTGAGTTGGGTTTGCAGGCATTTGTCGATAGAGAAGAATCGGCGCCGACAAAGCCTTGGGTATCTCCCTCTCTCTCTCTCGAACTCTCAATCTCACTCAAGACACTCTCGCAAGGCCGACTAACAGTAAGTTTTTCAACCTTTCTTGTTTTGATTTGTGTTTTAGGGTTCCCATTTTTGGTTTAGGGTTTCGATTTTGGGTTTAAATGTTCAATTTTTCCAATTTGGTTCTAGATTTGGATTCAAAAATTAAGGCTAAGGAAATCAGGTTTTAATATGTGACTTTCTTTTCACTTCCTTTTCAATTTTTTAACACTGATGCTTGCGATCCAGAGATAGAGAAGGAGGAAAAAATAAACCTTGCGATACATAGATGAGAAGGAGACAGACATTGAGAGAACTACCACCAGTAAGTTTTTCTTTTTTTCATTCAATTTGGTTGGATTGATTTTTATTTAGGTATTTGGGTAACATTAGGTTTTGATTTGGAGAGGGCAAAAACAGAGAAATATTTAGACTAAAGTATACTTTTGACTCTTACAGTTTAAGACTTTTTTCATTTCGACTATTTAAGTTTCAAATTCTTTATTCTAGCTCGTCATGACTTCTACACATTATACTAGTAACTATAAGCCTATGACCTTATAAAATGAGTAATTTCAAGTACCCATGTACTTCAATTGAGTAATTTCATCCTGAAAAGGACCATGCCATCTTATTTCTTCTTGGGTGGTTTGGTTGAGGGTTGGTCCAATAGTGCCATAGTCAGTTGACTTCTATCCATTATACTAGTAAATATAAGCCTATTAGCTTATAAATTTGTGGACTTTGCTTATGGCTTATGCCCCTCTGACCCTACTTACCATCAACAACCATGACAAATTGTTGAACAAAACATAAAGCCAGCTTATGTCTTTCGTCTCAATCATAATGGTATGTTTGATTTTGAATCAAAAGAATTGAGAGAAACCCTACCATCACCATTATATAATGTCAAGCATTTAAAGGCAATAATAGTAATACCTCCACCATCTACAAAATACGAAATCGGTGAACTTCTAGATGGCCTGCTTTGGATTTCTACTCTTCCAGAATTGTTAGTAATTGAATCATTCTGTCATGAGTCAAATCCCAATTTTGACAAATTAAGCTTTGAGGTATTAACATTTAGTTTTTTCTTAGAATCTTCAATCTTACTCTTTATGTTTTCACTAGTGGCTAATGAGGGTGCTAAATAGTGCTTTGAATTTTCAAACAGACTTAATATTGTATAAACCATTCTTGTTATATGTTTTTTCTTCTCATGCTACTCTGAGGTTGCTTTTTATGTGGTGGATATTTTAGTTATGACTTGTTAGTACTGTAGTAATAAGATTTTTGGTGTAGTTAATGTTTTTGGGAATTCCTTATAATCTTTTTGGTGTCTGGTGCACATTGTGTATACCACATGTCCTCTTTATTGTTTTAAAGAAGCTCCAATTACTAGAACATTTTGGTTTTTATTGACTTTTGAAGTTTTTGATTAAATTGAAATCAGGCAACTATGTACTATGATAGGAGTTAGTGGACCATGATAAGGATCCCCTTGCTCTACAAAATGCACATTCTACTCTATTACAATAAGATTGCTGATGCAAATTTTCTTTGTCTTTCTTTGTTTACATTTTTCAAAGTGAAAGAAGTCTTTTATAGATCACAAAGTTTATAGAAAATACATGCTTTTCGATTTGAAGGTCTTCACTTAAATCTTACTGATTATATTGTAATTGAAATTAAAACAATGTCAAAAAGTTGTACACTTGTATGTAAGCTTACCCCTCTTTAGCAAAAAGTTGTACACTAGTTCTTGCTCTGCATATCATAGTAATCTGCATTCTAGGTGGCACCGAATCAGATGCTATTGCTGCCATGTCATGGACAATAGCACTAAGGAAAAGGTTCCTGTTGCGAATTCTTCATGATCCTCAAGCAAATCAGTCTAGCTTTGGCAGAGCTATTGCCTACCTCTATTGACTTGGACTCTCGCATTTTTCTTTCATTCCATTAAGCACTTAGATCCGCCCGAAATTGATAGGCCTAGGATAAGCAAACTTGTTATCACCACCTTTGTGGGTGAAAAGAGGAAGAGACTAACCAATGGACCACCAGTATTTTTACCATCTTGGGGTGATTCACTTTGTCAGGTTTATTTAGTTTATAGTTATATAAGTAGTATAGTAATGCATTGCCTCAATAGCTCATTATTCTCAATTGAGTTTTTTATCCACAGTTAAAGGTCTGTATAGAAGGAAGGAACTGCTTAATTCAATAGAAATTTAAATTCCAACCAAACTTTGGTACTAGAAAACCTTTTTATCTCCGTCTCAATTAGGATGAGGGGAGAGGGCTTACCAACAGAGTCCTCATAAACTTTTTTTCCCACTTGCTAAATCTCACATTGGAGGATTGTTCAGAAAGCAAGAAAGATGGATCTTGATAGTGAACACTAGAAATCTAATTTCACTGTTAAAGGAAACTAATAGTAATAGTTTATGACTTTATGTTCATATTAAAGGAACTAGGTGAGCTTTTGTTTTATGTCTAGTAATTGTTAATCTTAGTGGAGAAATTTATTAACGTGATTTATCTAATTAATTTTGTGTGGCTTATGCTTTGTTTAGTCAAAGGATCGACCATATCAAATAAGAAATAATCTGTGTTTTATTATTGCAAACAAAAATATGTAATTTAGATTACAAAATTTGTGGTAGTTTATATCCGAAGAAAAATATGATTGTAAGAGCAAAACTTCAATTATTACTCTTCCTTTCTTTGGTGGTTCTACATGTCACATTCATCTGTGATTGTGTAACCAATTTGATCATATGGATCATGATAATCCAAACTTTCGTCCTCTTTCTTTTATTTCACTATTTTCAAAAGGAAAGAAGACAATACTATCCAAATATTATATGGATCATAGTGCTTTCCAGTAATTGATGCTTTAAATATGAAGACTGTAATTTATATCTTACTGATTTCATTCTAACTAAAATTGAACAAGTACGAAAAGTTAGATGAAAGCATACTCCTTTCCACTGTTCAAGCTAATTGTCATATCATGTTCTAGTATATATCATAGTGATTTACATTCTAGGTCTCAAAGAATCAGGTGCTATTGTTGGCATGAAATGAGCAATAGCATTAAGAAAAAGTTCCTCCATTAAACTGCAACTACCTACCTTGATTATGAAACCTTAATGATCCTCAAGCCAAATAGGTTTACTTTGTGAAAGTTATTAAGGTTCTTTTTCTTTTTTTTGGGACTGAAAAGGAATAGTCTTTTCGTGTGTTTTCGAAATTGTTGGAAAAAGTTTAGCTTTTTATTATTATCATTATTTTTGTCTCAGTTGTTTTTTTAATTTAAATAATCTAATTTTTTTAATAAATAAATCAGCTTTTAATTTTTTTAAAACATTTCTACTAACTATATAAAAAGAGCAAATGCCTCTATGTACAGTAACTTTCGTTTAGTCAACTTTTGTCGGCTTGTTGAGGCCTAAACAACGCGTTCTGTGGACACAGCCCTTTCACTTCAAAACACAAACAAAACGTTCTGGAACTCTCTCCATGTCTCTTCTCTTTTTTTTATTTTTTATTTTAGGATCTCTCTCTCTTTTCTCTCTCTGGAACAGATCGGCTTTACGCTCAAATCAAATTTCTATGGGAGATAGTGAGGGAAGAAAGACTGACTCATCCTTTTTGCAATAAGTATCTCTTCTTCTTCTTCTTCTTCTTTTATTTCTCCGTTTCTTCAAAAAAAAAAAATTTTCCCCTTAAGATCTGTGTTTGTATTTGTTTCCTTGTGGGTTACAATCTTTGATTGTTTGCTAATTTGGGTCTTTTAGGTTTATGGTATTGTGGGTATTTTGGGTGTCTTTGGCTTCTTTTTCTTCGTAACTTTTACTTGGGTTTCTAATTTTTTAGGTTAGAAGAGATTGAAAGAGGAATAGAGAAACAGATAATAAAGAAAGGGGGATATCTCTTCTTCTTCTTCTTTTATTTCTCCATTTCATCAAAATTTATTTATTTTTTCTTAAGATCTGTGTTTGTATTTGTTTCCTTGTGGGTTTCAATATTTGATTGTTTGCTAATTTGGGTCTTTTAGGTTTATGTATTGATCTTAGGTGCTTGGGTTTCTAATTTTTTAGATTGAAAGGGGAATAGAGAAATAGATAATAAAGAAAGGAGGATTTGGTTCCATTTTTGGTATTTTTGGCTAACACAAGACAGGTAACATCCATCTCTCTCTCTCTAAAATTTCCAGTTTAATTTGGTTCATTTTTGTTCGTTTTTGCCTAATTTCATGCCATTCTCTCTATTTTTACGTATATACTCTCTCTCTCTCTCTCTCTCTCTCTCTCTCTCTCTCTTTTTGGTTGAAATAAAATTTTTGGGTGCTAACCTGTTATATTGGATTTGTAGCCACCAAGCTGAGCTGTGTTACAAAGCAAGGACTGATCTTTGGGATATCAGTAAGGTATCCTTTTGAATTTTGGCAAAAGTTGGTTTTTTATTTTTTTGAGTAATGGATCAAGATGAGGTTAAGGTAGTTAGTCAGTTTGGTCCAGGATAAGTTAGAATCTTATAACTTTGTGTTATAGAGTGGTGTTTTACCTTTCAATTTTTTTTTTTTTTTGGTGTGTGTGAAATCAGAAGAATGGGATATTATGTGTGGCTGTGATGAAAACACACATGATATATTATAATACTTCCTCTCAATAAATTACAACTGAAAATTTAAAAGAGCAATGAAATCCAAGAAAGAATTTAAAATGCATGAGGACTAATATTCAGGTTCATAATCTTAGTTTCAATTTTTCTTCATTAAAATTTGGAGTTCAAGTAGGATTCATATACAGCCACCTCAAGCATGATAAGACTTAACATCAAAATACTTGCATTCCCTTCGTTGTTATCCTCATTAGAATAAATATTCAAACTTGGAATTATATACAACAATTTGTAAGCAAGAAGTTAATATTATAACAAAGCATTGGAGACATAAACTCAGGGTTGGATCTTTGAGTTTCTTGGCCTTTTGTTCATTGAAGATTAAGTTCCTGTCTCTACTAGAGTTTATTTATGGTCATAAGATTTTTGTAATTTTCCTTTTCCCATAAAAACACACATACACTTATAAATTTGCAAAATTTAGTAATTTTTAGTATCCATGTTGTAAAATATTTTTGTATACATGTTGTAATTATATGTTTCAGAAAATTGAGTGATTAGATTAATTTATTTTTAAATCATGTTATTGCATCATAAATTCTTAACGATTGATGAGAATATATATTTTTATATATGCAAAATGTTTTGTATGGTACAATAAATTCATATAAAACTCAATTTGGTTGCTGAAGAACCCATTAGGTCTTACTAAAAAAAATAATAGATTCTTAGAGTTCACACTCAAAATGAAGGTTTAGCAGTATCATGACTACTGCTAAACCTTCTTTTTGAGTGTGAACTCTAAGAATCTATTCTGCCAAATTTTTTTTGGGATCAGATAGACCATAACATGAATTTGTTCAATGTTGTACAATTTCGCACCCACCATAACAACCAATGAAAATGAAAACCAAAGAAATAAACAGCAAACAACCTAAAGAAAATAAAAACAATAAAGGAATTTCTGCTCTTCAGTCAATTTTTTCCTTTCATTTTTTTTTTATTTTTCTTCAGCATTACTTATAACGACTGATATTTTTCTTCAGTCATTTTTTATTTTTCCTTTTGTAAAGGTTATAATTAATTTTGCTGATATTGACAAGTATTCAATTTTCGGATATAAGGATTACAACTAGCTGTCACCAATGTTGATGTGATCTTATTTATTTTTTTGCCAACAGTCAATTGAATCATTAAATTCTATACAAGATCACCCAGTTGGGATCCAAATGCCAACAAGCCTAAAGGTCATCTATCGTTGTAATGTTGATGTGATAATTTCAAGAAAAAAAAATTGACAAGTTCTATAGTTACTGTAATTAATGCTGATGTGATAATTTCATGAAAAAGAATGCCAAATTCTATAGTTACAGCAAGTATATTTTTATTTAGCTTTGGAATGTTTCAATTGTGTGGTCTCCATCAATCATAGACAAAACCCTACCATCTTTTTTTTTTTTTTTTTTTTTTTTTTTCTGTCTCTTTCTCTTTGGAAGGGAGTGTAGGGGCATTTAACCAAGGGACTCTAGCCAGCTTGAACATTATTTTCCTTTTGGTCACCGTGATTTACTAGAATGGGAAATTTCATTTTCCCCTGCCGGATGTGAATTTTATGATTATGTATTTCCATCTCTTTCCAAGTTTTTGATGATCACACACAGCATTAATGTGAAAATAGATAAAAGAAAAAGGCTCTTTGTTAGCACCTAATAACATTTCAAAGAACACCAAGTTAGCATTTTAGGAGGAATAATATTAGAGACATTCAATTTTTCACTATCTTATTTACATTAGTTAATACGATAAGTTATAATTAGAACAAAATCAATTTTACATGAGTCCGTTATTGTTACCACTTTTCTTAACAACAATCACGACATGTTAATTACGTCTGTAGTTGTGAAATTTTAAAATCAATTTTGTCTTTAGATTTATTGCTTTAGAGGAAGCTGACCCAAAATCACCTCAATAGATCCCAATCAAATATCACCATGAATAAATCATTAGCAGGTGAGATAGAAAATTGAGCATCCTGGGTCTTGGGACAAGATGGTACTGGATGGCTATTTGATATATAATAGCATTTTGGTGCTAAGATTTGGGAGTGAGTTTTTTGGGCTTTTTTCACTTTTCACTTGAGAGTATTGGCAGAGTATGTGCTTCCCATGATTTTGTTGTCGTACCATATGCTTTAGCTAATTTAATTGGACAAGAAAGCGTATATTCTTTTATAGGAAGGCGAACGTCAAAACACATGTAGTTGTTGATGAACCAAATGATAATATTTGTAAAGTTGTTGGGAATCAGCTTTAGCAAGTGGATTTACTTGTGATGGGGTTAATAGTCTATTGTTGGAGACTAATGCATAAGGTTGTTATTTATATTGGCAATCTATTTACATTTTAGAAAGTATTTGAATTGGAAGTTACTAGGTGTTTCTTCTATAATTTCAATCAAACTGGTGGCACCTAATAGGTTCTATTTTATAATTGAATTTAGTTCACAGTGTTTATCAAAGTGCTATTATTTATGAATTAGCTATATTTATCTTGATCTTGCTGTTTATGCCCTTTTAAGATATGTTTATCTCACTGAGAAATAGTAGGTGCTTTGAAGATAAGGAGAGATCAAGATCAGATTTGAAGCTATTTTTCTTTAGAACTTTAATGGATTGGTTGGTTGCATTGCGGAACCAATCATTTTTATCTTTTCTTGATTTCCTACATTCTTGTAATTTTTGTTCTTGATTGTTTGCCCCCTTGTACACTCCCTGTGTACTAGGGTGCTCCCCTTTTTGATATCAATAAACTTATTACTTATAAAAAAAAAAGATATGTTTATCTCACTTAGAGTTAGCTTCTTCATAATGGGTTCATCTTTTCTTTTTTTTTTTTGGACAGAAAGATAAGAAAATGTGGATTATTACTTTATTTCTATCTAATATGTTTTAATTCCTTACATAGTCATGTTATATATATGGTTTTTTTTTTTTTTTTTTTTTCATCCTGATAGAATTTGTTGGTGACTCATTAATCAAAGCTTATATGTCATTTGTTTCTTCTCCTTCTTTATTTCTTTCGTCTAGGGGGACTTCTCAAATATCTAAGCAGAAATAAATCGAGGTCTCTAAAACCCTAAGAACATCAATGAACAAGATGCATGGTTGAAAGAAAATTAGGGCAATTACAAATCTAAATTTTTTTACATCCAAAATTTAAAAGACTTTATAGAGTAGGTTAACAACACCTTCCACTTATACGACAGACAGACATACATACATACATACATATATATATATATATATATATATATATATATTTTTTTTTTTTTCAATTTTCTTTTAGATGATGAGGTTTAAACTTTGGACAACTCTTTCATTCGGTTATAGATTAATGGCTCTTCATAGGAAGAACACTTTGATTGTTTGTACATGTGAACTTTTTAGTAATTATCCCAAGCAACAAAATTCATTATAATGTATTTGTATCAAATAATGTCTTGCATGTTCCAATTAGGATGTTGAAATTATTAATGTGCTCTGTATAATATACCTTCTTCTGACAAAAATGTGGACTTTACATGTGAATCCCACATATAGCATCCATCTTTATGTGTAGAAAGAGTAGTACATCATATATATAGAATAATTTCTTTTTTTTTTGAGGAACTATAGAATAATTTCTTGATTGGGTGTTAGATTAAATTAGAGTTGGTTGAAAAATTAAAATCTGATTTGGACTTGGTACTCAGCTAACACCCCTTAATTAATAATTTTTGTCTAATTTTTTAGCAGGTAGTTGTGATAGCAGGGAAAAAATAAATTGAAGTGCAAAAAAAAAAACCTATAAAACGCGGCTATAGGTTGTTCCAATGTAGCTGAAAACGAATCTATAGCTGCGTTTGTACAGGTCTGACATACGGTGACGGTTAGAAAGGTGGCTCAAACAGGGCCGATACGATAGCCGCGTTTCTGATAAACGCGGCTATAGGTCCGACGCCTTATAAGTTGACACTTATTATGAGCTCTCCTCCAATCTGGGAACACGTAATAAGTACAATTATTAGCTGTAACATAAATTGAGGAAGTCTTGATAAACAATTAGAATTTCTCAAATAGTTAAAAGGAACTCTTGCCAAATTTGTGCATATCCTAGATTTTTTTTTTTTTTTTTTTTTTTTCAGGCCTTCTACCTAAGATTGACACTTACATTATAGTAGTAATAATAACAAAAAGAAATGAACACTAGAAGTAACATGACAATTTTGTTGCTACCTGAGCACCCCATCCTAAACCAACAGAGAATATGGCCGATGGGGCAGACCATGATCCATCTGACCTTCGAGAAATGACGAAGCCTGTGCCAAGTTTGTAAGCAAGAAGAACACCAGCTTTAGCTACAGTTAAAATTGCCAGGCCTTTTGCTCCTTTCAAAATTGCTAAGGGTATTGACTTGTCAGGATTCAACCTAGCAACCTGTCAATTCCAATCAAAACTATAAAGTCAGGAAAAAAAAAAGAAAAATGAAAAGAAAAGAAGGAAAACCACTTTACAAAGGACTGCATATTTAGAATGTTGATGCAAAGTACGAATTTCTAAAATACCATTATAGTCCAGTTGACAAGTAGGTGAAAAGAAGCAAAGAGTAAACATAGAAACAAAGCTCCAAAATAGAATCTATGACCTAGCAAGCACTACCCACTAGAATTTTACAATCCTATCTCTTTGACATTACAAAGCAGGAAAGAGATGTTAGTTTTACAAAGATAAAACAAGTTGACATGTAAAATTAAGCTGAGATGCAAATGAAAATCAAACCTGGCAATAGCTTCTCAAAGTATTGGAGGCCTTGTATATCTCATGTTCCATAGACAAACCAAGTGGAAGATTCAACCATCCTCTTGTGCAAGTCCAATCTATCACATCATGCTTTGCTACTTGCACGGCATTGCTGATGCTATTAATAAGAACACCCTGGAATGGATCAAGCCTATCATAGCAGGCATCACAGACCCTCTGGGGATCCCTCTCCCTGAACTTAACAGGTAACAAACACCTCCCCTTGGTACATACTCTGCAGAAAACTCCTCCACAAAACCGACAATGATGTCTGCCACGAGTAAGTGCAGTGAAAGGAGCAGTGCACTGCATGCAAACTGTAGTAGAACTATCCGGCAGCTAGTCAGGAGGCTCAGCCTCCAATACATCTTTGTAAACACTATAATTAACTGACGCAGGACAACCAGAACAAAACTGAAACAACGGAAAAATAAAGGGATATGACCTAGGAGTCAGCACCTAGGCCTTGCTTGGAGTCAGCACCAAGCGGGGAAACCACTAGGAGTCAGCACCTAGGGTAGACCTGGAGTCAGCACCAGACCAAAGAAAGACCAAACGGCCATTGTTTTCATTCATCAAAATATCAACTGTCTCTCAAGGAGTACAATAGGTTGCTTATAAAGGATTGCTAAACCCTAGTTCTAATTGGCTAGGAAACCCTAATTGCCTTATTACAAAAATAACCTTACTTCTAAATTAAAATACTAAAAGCCTAATAAACTACTAGGACCTAAAACATAAAAATACAATTGACTTGCAAATATAAATAATATTAAATAATAATTCTCTTTCATCTCCCGCATCATTCTCCTCTGGTTGGAGAAAACTCGACCTCGAGTTTTAAAGCATTGAAGGATTAGGATACTAACAAACAACACTTGCTTCAAGTTTGAAATCACCTTAGGGAGCATAGGGAAAAGAAAAACCTTGAATTCCACCGCATTAAACTCATTTGGAATAACAAAATCAATGTGTGGAATCAGTATAATCTCTTCTTGAACCTTATGAGCCATAGGAAGCACTTTGGTTTCAACCTCTTCGACTTCACCAAGATGTAGATCTTCAAGGACTGTGGAGGGTTGATCAGAAGCACATTCAACAACTTCAACTTTCACATCATGTGCACCCTCTAACATAATACTCTCTTTAGGCACCATCCTTTCACCTTGCTGTTCTTCAATAGAAACAACTTCAACTTTCACAACATGTGCACCCTCTAACATAATACTCTCTTTAGGCGCCATCCTTTCACCTTGCTGTTCTTCAATAGATTCATTCTCTTGCACGCTTGTTAAAGCAACACTTGTCGAGGCATGTACGTCTATGTCAACATTAGGCTTTGGTGTTGCTGGAGGATTCTCCACGACCAAGATATCACCATCAATGTTGTCTTCTATGGGGGCAGCAATAAGTTCATTGTGATCAATTATCCTTGATTTCCTAATTGAATCGGGTTGAGTCTTCATTTGCTTCATCTGAGCAATCCTGTCTTGAATCTCTTTCATGAGCTTTACAGTTAATTCTGTTACTTTCCTGGTAGATAATTCCTTGGTAGATTGTTCAAAAGTGCGCTGAGGACATGATATGGGATGAGGATGAGGAGTCATCGCATTTGCTTCAACTTGAAAAGTACCACACTGAGATTGGGGCAGATACTTAGCTCGATAGTATGGTGACAAATACTCATCACAAAGCTTTTCTTTCATATCTTCCCACATAGTAATGGCAGGTTCATAATCCATATAGCGGAAACGTTTAAGATTCTCCCAAAACCTCTGTGCTTTACCTATTAACTTCGACTTGGCATACCTAACCTTTATGTTATCTGCAAAATTTGCTTGCTCAAAGAATCGCTCCATCCCATTCATCCAGTTGACAAAATCTCGTGGATAAGTTTCATAACCATCAAAATAAGGTGCTTCTAATATTTCCATGATTCTCTAAAATAGTGCGTCAAAAAATAGTTTGGAGTTGGAACAAGAACCTAGGCTGCTGTGATGTTCTCTGGACAGGTAGTGCTGGAACTGGGCTTGGACTGGTCTGCCACGGGCCTGGACTCTGCGTGGTCTTTTTTTTTTTTTTTTTTTTTTTTGCAAAATAATAAAATACGCTACTGGACTTAAGGAACTACAGACTTAAAGAAAGCAAACAATAGACTTAAAAAGAACGCAAACTACAGGACAGACTTTTTTTAAAAAAAGAAAAAGGAAACCATAGAAACTAAAAGAGACAACATTCTCTAAACTGAAAAGAGGCTCGGTGATGGACGCGGTGCTAGGGATCGACGGCTGTGGCGGCGCGAAGACGGGGAAGACAGCGGCGGCTTGAATCGTAGAGGAGTGGCGGCGCGATGTCTTGGGTCTTGGCATCGGTGGCGGTCGACGTCCTCAGCGGCGGTAGTTGAAGGTGAAGATGGTGTCGGCGGCGGTGGCTGATGGGTCGGCGGCGGCTAAGTGCTGGTCCGTGGGTTTTGGCGGCTGGTGGGTCAATCTCAACGGTGGTGAGTCGAGGTTGCCGATGGGTCTTGACGTGGTTTTTTTCGCTCTTTGTGGTTGCAAGGGATTTGGAAACTTGATTGCGGGTTCTGGACTAGAGGTTTCTGGTTGGCTTCAAAATCTGGTTTTTTTTTTTTTTTTTTTTTGGGTGGTACTTTCTGGCTCTTTCCTGCGGTGATGCTTCAACAGATCGGTGTTTGCTCTGATACCAAAACTGACGCAGGACAACCAGAACAAAACTGAAACAACGGAAAAATAAAGGGATATGACCTAGGAGTCAGCACCTAGGCCTTGCTTGGAGTCAGCACCAAGCGGGGAAACCACTAGGAGTCAGCACCTAGGGTAGACCTGGAGTCAACACCAGACCAAAGAAAGACCAAACGGCCATTGTTTTCATTCATCAAAATATCAACTGTCTCTCAAGGAGTACAATAGGTTGCTTATAAAGGATTGCTAAACCCTAGTTCTAATTGGCTAGGAAACCCTAATTGCCTTATTACAAAAATAACCTTACTTCTAAATTAAAATACTAAAAGCCTAATAAACTACTAGGACCTAAAACATAAAAATACAATTGACTTGCAAACATAAATAATATTAAATAATAATTCTCTTTCATCTCCTGCATCAAAAACTGACGCAGGACAACCAGAACAAAACTGAAACAACGGAAAAATAAAAGATATGACTTAGGAGTCAGTACTTAGGCCTTGCTTGGAGTCAGCACCAAGCGGGGAAACCACTAGAAGTCAGCACTTAGGGTAGACCTGGAGTCAGCACCAGACCAAAGAAAGACCAAATGGCCATTGTTTTCATTCATCAAAATATCAACTGTCTCTCAAGGAGTACAATAGGTTGCTTATAAAGGATTGCTAAACCCTAGTTCTAATTGGTTAGGAAACCCTAATTGCCTTATTACAAAAATAACCTTACTTCTAAATTAAAATACTAAAAGCCCAATAAACTACTAAGACCTAAAACATAAAAATACAATTGACTTGCAAACATAAATAATATTAAATAATAATTCTCTTTCATCTCCCGCATCATTAACCCCACTTGATCCACTGGGCTCAAGGAGTGGTGGGGCGCTAGGTATGTAAACGGAGGAGTTCAAGAAGGTATCACCATCCTTTGCAGACCCAAGAAATGAAACATTTGAAGTAGAGAGTAGCGACTGCTGATTTGAAATGAAACTCGGAAGTTTGCTCCGGCCAGTCACAATGGCAAATATACCATTGAGCACATTCTTCAAGTTAACCTCAGGATGATGCATGCTATTATTATTATAAGGTTGCACCGAATTACGAGTGTCATCGCTTGAATCATATCCTTCTTCTCCATCAACAGCAAAATCATCCTTGTAAAACGCGTGATCCGGTGGAGAGGACTTTGAGTTTGAGTCCCATGGAGAGTCATGAGTGTAGTCATCAACATAGTGGAATTGAGCATTATTATTATTATTATCCTTTTCAACAACCTTAGAAAGTGAAGAATAAGAAACCCTGGTTGAATCAAAGTTTGCAATGGCCCATACACACGCTTTTCTTTCTTTTTCTACAATAAAAAGAAAAGCCAACCCCACCAGACAGAGATCAGCAAAGGCCTAAGCAAAGCACTGAAATTTGAACATAGATGCCCCTCTCAGCTCAGCAACAAATATAATAAGACAAAAATTATACAACAATAATTAACAATAAAACAGAGCAAACCCATTAAATTCATAAACCCAAATATTCACTTCAGATGGGGTCCTAGCCTAGGATTGGAATTATAAATTAAAATAAATTTCCATAACATTGGTGCCCATCTCATCTACAAATACAAGACAAGACAAGACAGATTCAATAATAAACAAACCCCCCCCATTTTTAGTTAGAAGCCTGTCAATACAATTCATAATAAAGCTTAGTATTGTATTCAATTCAAATGAGCTTGGCAATCATGTTAAGGTCCTAGAACAAGAAGAACATAGAAAGAATTAGGGTTTTGAAAACGGTAGAGACATCACATCATGTTCTATAGACTGACTGGGGTTACCTTAATTTCAAGGAAATTAAAAAAACGATACCTTATTATTAGACTTCGAATTCAAATTCTTCGATGAATATCCGTTTTCTAATTCTCACTGCAAAAGCAAAACACAAATAGAAATATATATATATAATCAAGAGGGATCAAATAAAATAAATTCAGATCTAAGATCCGAATAAGAATGAGAAATTAGAAAATACGAACGAAGGGAGAGGAGACAGCAAAGCAAAATTGGAATCAAACAGATAGTTTGTTTATTTCATGCTCGTTGGCTTTGCTTCTTTTTGTTGATTCCAGGACTGAATTACTGTCGTTGCACAAGTAATATTTTTCTTTTTTCTTTTCAGTTCTTTTGCTAATACTATTGTTGGGTATTGTTAGTGCTACTTTTTGATATATATATATATATATATATATATATATATATATATATATATATATATATTTTTGGATTGAATTTTGTGAATTCTTATCTGAGTTCTTGTGAATTTATGTTTGGACATAGACAAAGAGTGTGTGTTGTCTCTATTGTGACTCGTAAAACTAATTGGCAAACATGTTTGAGTTCTTGGGACTGCCATCATAGTATCAGCAATTAAATATATATATATATAACAAGCATGCTATATGACCAAATTGTGCTTGTAATTGCAAAAACAAAGCCATATGATTCTTAGCTGATGATTTAATCAATAGTTTCACTGTCAATTTTTTGTGTAGTTCCAATCAGCTTCGGTTTTATATTTTTGCACAATGTTTTTGAGAGCCAAAACCTACTAGTTTTAATAGATTTTGGCAGTAAGATCTTGTAGATGAATTAGTTGTTTATGCAAATGAATGTTCTACCTTGGATCAAAATGTTAGATCTCTCGATATACTTGATGCAATTTATGTGCAAGGAGTTGTAATACTTATATGTCAACTTTCTTATCCTAGTAGGCAAGAGGAATTTTTGAGGGATGTGATGCAGTTTCTGACCCTCCGTGGACATACTCGTCTCATTCCTCAAGGTGGGTTAACTGAGTTCCCTGATGCCGTTCTCAATGCTAAGCGCGTCTTGACCTTTTCAACTTGTATAGAGAAGTAAGTTCTTTACCTTATTAAAGGTTATTGAAAATATGCCAAGAATTAGCTTTAAAAAAGTTGGTCCCTTAGGTGGTTTCACGAGGAGGCTTTCATGTCGGGAATGGCATCAATTGGAAAGGACAAGTTTTCTCAAAAATGCTTTATCACACATTGACCAATAGAATGACTGTATGGTTTTTCAACTTTCATTCTTGAGATGCTTTATGTTGCATGATATGCAATTAAAGGTTAGACCTTAATTACAAAATTAATATTATGTCACATTGCGTAGTAAATGCCTTTTGTGATTGCAAGCTTATCTAATTGGGAAAATTTGAAGTATCTAGGAGATGGTGTTTGCTAATGATGATTTTTTACTATTTGTTTTCAAAATATTCTTGACACAAATTTATTTTCAATATTTTCTGTTGAGCTTTATGACTTAACTTGAGGGGGCTAGATAGGCTGAAAGTAACTCTGGCAGTTTTTTTTTTTTTTTTTTTTTTTTTTTTTTAAATTGCGATTTTCTCCTGGGATTGGTTTCATATGATGTTATTCTTTCATACTTCAAATTTCATTAACTTGTTGTAACTTACAAGGATTTTGGAAAACTTTTGGAGGACTCAAGTTGTATTTCTGATAATTAGGGTGTGGGGAATACACTAAAAAGGCATTACAAAACTTATCTTCTAGAATATGAACTGGCTCATGATGATGTAGATGGAAAATGCTGCTTGTTGTGTCATAGGTCTCTCTCTCTCTCTCTCTCTCTCTCTCTCTCTCTCTCTCTCTCTCCATGTTGCTGTTTACTGTATGCATGCACACAAAACTAAATGCCTTACTAAATAATTTGAGTCTGCATGATATAACAGTAGTGCAGCTGGTGATTGGGTGAACTGCGGAATATGTGGCGAGTGGGCTCACTTTGGCAGTGATAGGCGGCAGGGGCTTGGTGCTTTTAAGGTATGGTTGCCTTATTTGAGTTCTTATACAAAATGTAGGTGAATGCTGTGGCAATTTACATGAACCCTTAGTAAGATTTCTTTTAATTCAGTGGTGTCATGAATTGCAAATTTACCTCAGCTTTTGGTTTCCTTCCATTTGGCTTTCCCTATTTGATCCATCTGCATGAAGATACAGACAGCATAAGTAGATTCGAAAATGTATATTTGATGTCTTAACGTCTTTATGATGATTGGCAGGACTATGCTAAAACGGATGGGCTGGAGTACATTTGTCCGCACTGCAGCATCGCAAATTTCAAGAAAAAATCTCAGAAAATAACTAATGGATATTAATAGATGTCAGGAAGACATCTCAGGAAACTGCTAGTGAATATTGATAAGCCTTAGCCCACAACCTGCATGCCCTCCCCGTGCTCTTTTTGCTCTAGAAAATCCCCCCAACCCTATCCCAAATATAATCTGAGGGAAGGTGGGTGTAGTCGTGTAGGAATGTAATTATCATTTTATATTCCCATTGTTTTTAATTATAGATAGATTATGCTCAACACAAGCCCCTTAAATTTTCCCATTATTCCTCTGTACCCTGCAAAAGGAGGAGTCTCAAAATAGAATTGTAGATGTCAGTTTATGCAAATTAATTCAATAACATAGTTCTGTAGTTGTATGATATTGAAATAGTCAAATAATTTCCCTTGTGTTAAGGTGTATTCCCCATTGTTACAAATCATTTTTCCCCATTGGACTAGGTATGCTGTCTATATAATACAGCCCGCTGTTTAGTCTTAACAACGACAGTTCTATCACATTTTAGATTTCATTTTCATGTAACTTAGAACTTTGCTAAATTCATGTAACTTGATCGTGATAACAATTTGATATGTATCTGATATGACATCAAGAGACTTTATCGAGTTATCATAACTTTCACATGCATTCTCCTTATTTATTTCTCCACTAGTGTGGAAAATACTGAAGGCAATATTGGTGTATAAATTAATCAAGTTGTTATTGCTTGCTCAATCAGCTGCTAGAGGATTTTCAAGTCCAAACCTGTCTATTGGAAGCCATATCCTTGAAGTCACGTACAAAGTTTATAGTTATCACTTTGATCCAATTGCCATGCAGAGTTCAATTGTAGAGGTGATGGCTGAAGTTGCTCTCGGTTTGGTTCATATTAAGGCATACTTCCATAACATATTCTAATACAACTTATAGAGCACATGCTCTTGGGCATTTTGACATTAATCCACAACAAAATGAAATAGACCTTTTACTGTTTAAAATATAACAACATTATCCATATTACAAACTAATTATTACCATTGACACATTAGAGTAATTAGAATGTTATTTAGATGCCATTAGAGCATTGGCATCATGTGTGCCAAAATATTTGGCATTTGGCACACTAAACACCAAAAACCATGCCTCAGAGGTGTTAGGGAGCTACCCATTTGATAAGCATTGCTAATAGCCATTTGATAAGGATTGTATGATTAGCATTGTTAATTGAGTAGTGGCTGTGCTGAGTTGTATTCAGTTAGTTAGTTGAATTATGTTAGTCAGTTAGTAGTTGCTGTGCTTAGTTAGTTAGTTGCATTGGTTGGGTAGTTTAGGCGAGAAAATGGGATTGAATTGTATAAGAGGAGATTTCAGATGTTGAATGGGGATTATCCAGAAAATTAACCACTTGCTCTTCCTATTTCTCTCTAAGTCTCTCTTTTCCTTTCTTTAAGTCTTTCCTTTGCTAAGGAGGTGGTTACCCTCGAAGTAACCAATCTTTCTTTCCCAAATCTATTTGTGGGTTTGTTAAATTTTGGTTGTTTTATGTGTGATTTTGGTTGGTTATTGAGATGATTTTGTTGCAAATTTGGTGGATTTGGGTTGTGGTAATTGGGGCCAATGGGCAGTGGAGGTGGCTGTGGGTTGTGGGTTTGCTAGTTGTTCTTCAAAAACTTCATATGAGAGAGGGAGAGATAGATAAAGTGAGTTGTGTAAGAAATAATAAAAAATTAATAAAGAAATAATATTTAAATGAAAAACAAAAGAAATAATAAATTAAAAGTGAGTTGTATTGATTTTAATGGGTTTTTCTTTGTTGGGATTTGTTGCTTGCAAAAAGTTGAGACACACATAGATTTGTTTCCTGTAATTGGGTTTATTTCATTTTTAATTGAAACTGGGTCTTGATTTTGAGCTTTTATACTGTAAAAATTTGTGAGTGGGTTCCTTAATTAATTGGGTTGATTTATCTTTTGTTTTGATGAATTCCAAACAAATATTTGTTCATTATGTTGTAAGAGTAGAGAAATTAAATGGCAAAACAGAAAGCTCAATTTTTTTGTTTCTCTAATAATGTTTTTTTTTTCGACAACATGGATGAGATGAGTTGTTTTTGCAGAGGTTGCATAGATCATCATTATCTGAGCTTTGAGGTTTTTTTTTTTTTTACTTTTCTATTGTATTTTGCCTATATTTAAAAGCTTTGTAAATTATCAAGTGATGTAAGGTTACAAGTAGAAAGCTATTTTTATTTAGAGGTTAGTAAAACTAAATATGTTTGCACGGTGCAGTATTTTGGATGAAATATACTTGTTCACCTTGTTTTTACTAATGTATAGAGTTTCGTTCCACGTTTGGGAGACTGCTGATTCAATTATTGTACTTTCAATTATCTAGACAGGGTTGTTATCTCTATTTAAATGTGAAATATAGTGAGGGGGTAGTCTTTGATGTTGCACTTAGACCCTTTACTCTTAATTCACAATGGCCGACTACAAGATAATACAAGATAGAAGTATATCCCTTTCCTCCATCTCCACGCCAAGAGGAGGACCACCAAAACAATATTTGTGGACACGACAAAACATTGCTCTACTGATATGTAAAGAAAACCTTGAGTGGACGATATTTCATAGCTCTTTCCTAGGTGTAATACATTTCTATTCTACAAAAGCCTACCTTGACTAAATGATTAATTTAGAAAAATCTCACACACAGTCCCACACAGGGGCCTCTATATATCCACTCCCCTATCAAACCCCATCAACCAATTCTCAAAAAAAAAAAAAAAAAAAAAACCCCATCAACCATATTTCAAAACTATTCTCTTATAGTCTCTTACTGCTGTCTCTCTTTCTCTCTGTAAACATGGGTTCAGAAGGAGGAGGAGGAGGAGGAGTTGAATGTGAAAGTGAGCAAGAGGGAGGTTGTGGCTGCAGTGCTGCCACTGCAGGAGCATTGGCTACCACTATCCAACCTAGACTTGCTTCTACCCCCAGTTGACGTGGGTGTGTTTTTCTGTTACAAGAAGAACACCAGCTTATTGGGAAAGGACCTCTCTAATAATTTTGGCTCCATGGTTGGGGTTCTTAAGAAGGCCTTGGCCCAAGCTCTCGTGACATACTATGCTTTTGCTGGTGAGGTGGTGTCAAACCCTGTTGGTGAACCTGAGATTCTTTGCAATAACCGTGGTGTGGACTTTGTCGAAGCTTTTGCTGAGGCAGAGCTTAAAGACCTCGACTTTTATAACCCTGATGACACCATTGAAGGCAAACTTGTGCCCAAGAAGAAGCATGGTGTGCTCGCTGTCCAGGTTCGTCACGTGTTTCTTATTCCCAATGTATTCACGTACACCCCACACGCACACGCACATAGCGGTAATATTTTTGGCTCCTGCTAGAGCGAAAATTATCTTAGCGTATAAAACGTCCCTATCACGTTATAACGTCAAGAGGTGCACGTACACAACCCAGTCACCGTTGCAACTTGGACTTGGCATTGGCATCACATACCCTGAGTCACCTCCCCATGGAAAATGGTATGACCCAAATATTGGCTTACCCCATCCAAAATCCACCTTTGACTCTGGGAATTACCTTTGCCCTGATGATACCACAAAAGCTGGTCCATCTTCACTCCCACTACAATATATCTTAGCCAACCCTCTTGTTAAGAATAGCATGTTTAGCAACCATCTTCCACAAGAAGGCACTAAAGGACTCTAGTTTAGTCCTCCTGCAACCATTGGTTGTGGTAGCTAGTGATTGGAGCAGGTTGAGTTGGTCAGCCTTAATGTAGTATATGCGGCTAATAAGATAATCATCACCAGGTTGTGGGTCTTTGGGTGGAGGCAATGAGGTCACTGGAACATACATGTCGTTCAAGGATGGATGAATTGAACCAGGGCGTCTAGGATTGAGCAAAGAACGACGAAAACATGGCACCGTAGAGATGGGTTTTGACCGAGCCATCTCAGCCCATGACACAAGAAATAGGTTGGCCGAGTAGGCGTCTGCAATTCTATGGTCAAACGTGCACGCCACAACCAACCCACCACACTTGAGCTCGGTTGCCTGCATATTCCAAATACAAAACCAAAAATGTCAGTATTAGACTATTAGTATTTATTTTTTTACTACGTGCCTTGTCAAACACTTAATATTTGACTAATTCGTCCTCACCAAATTCATGTACTTGTTGCGTTTATTTGGATTGGTTGCTGTTTTAATTTTAACAAGTTATTGGGTTAGTAGGTTATGACTTTTGGTATATAATAATTAATATCAAAAGGAGCCCTTCTTTTTTAATTAATTTTATTCTTTTTTTTCTCTCCGAAATATGATTAATTTATGAAGTTTGTTAGTCCTACATATATAATAGATTCCATTTTTTTATTACAAAAAAAAAAAAAAAAAGAATCCATTTTTTACAGCTTGTTTTTCTAAATAGTTAATAATAATTAACTATAGCAATATCACGTGTGTGAAAATAATGCCTTACTTTTGACAAATTCAATTAAAGTGAGTAAAAACAAAAAAAAATATTAATAATAATTTGAAATTTAATTCCTTTTACCAAAAAAAAAAAACAATATTAAATTCCATCTTTAACATAGAGTTTATAGTCACGTGGAACCTACACATTATTAAGGAACAAATATCCCACACATAAGATATTTTCTTATCAATAACAGTTAAACCTTTCATTTTCCATACAAACCAGGACCATTAGAAAATAAAACAATTTATGAGTTATTGTTCAATATCACGAACCATATAATTTAATTTTCACCCTCAAAAAAAAATATAAATTAAAAAACTGAAAAAATAGAACACATAAGAAATAGTAGCTAGGATTTGTTCAAAGCAATTATTGATCATAATATAGTGTCCATTTGGATTCCACTGAAGCTGCGTCTACGTTTGTGAAGCTGCATTTTTGTTCTTTTTTTTTCACACGTTTTGGAGTAATGCGGTTACTGTTCATGCACTGTTTATTGAACAGTAACCACAAATGTTGACTTTTCTACATTGAACAGTGCATCCGTGTACTGTTCACGGACCTATAAATTACACTTTTCAGTAACTTTTTCATTAAAAATGGGTCTCACGGTACTATTCACACATTTAAAAAAATTATTTTATTACAGTATTTTTAGTTTTCAATTTCAGCAAAATAAGTTCTATCCAGACAAACCCATAATATAATTGAAGCGGCAAATTAAGGTGCGGCAGCCGGCATGGTTTAGAAACAGAGGCAGATTTTTCTCAAAAAAAAAAAAAAAAAAAAAAAACCAAACAAACAAACAAAACAGAGACAGACTGAAACTACGAATAACCGTACGATCCAAATGAAAGAAAGATATCATTCAAAAAGTTTCAAAACCAGCAATTTGGCATTTGGGAAGAAGCCAAAAAGTAAAACGCATCTTTTTCATATTAGTTTCTTGTATGGGGACGGTACGTCAAACTTTGATCAGCCGTCTAATTTCGGATATTTGTGAGTTAGGATAACTTGGGGACCTCACAAGTTTTTTAATAAAGGAAATGTAACATCTAAACTGGATTCCATGAGATGCCTAAACAAAGACAAGGAATATTTCTGATTTAAAAACAAATTAAGTAATACTACTTCATTAAAAGTGGTTTTAATTAAGATAAAATCTATTTTTGGTTTTGATCTATTTATTTATAAATAGATAATCATAAATAAAAAAGGCATAATGTTTTTTTCAAAGTAGTGTCAAAAACTATTCTCATTTCTTATTATTTCAGATTTTTAGTTCATCGCAAAATACTCTACTGGCTATTAAAATTGAATTGTTTGCATGTAAAATTATGTGGCTAGCATCTTCCAAAAACACATTTTACGGAGAAAAAAAAATTATATCCAAAAAAAGTTTCCAGGATTTTCTCCCTTCAAAGGAAAAAAAAAAAAAAAAAAAAAGGTTCATTTGAGATGTATTAGGGGTTGGAGAAAGATTGACGTTATAATGTGATAGGGACTTTTTATACGCTAAGATAATTTTCGCTCTAGCAGGAGCCAAAAAAATTACCGCTGTGTGTGTGGGGAAATTATTGTGTACTCCGGTCCCCGGAGTATCATAAATGCGTACTCCCTCCTCTCATATGAATGGTGAGTCTCACTAATTAAATTCATAATAAAATCTACCATTTATGTGAGAGGGGAGAGTACGCATTTATGATATTTCGAGAGTATTTAATAATTTTCCGTGTGCATACGTGAATACGTTGGGAATAAGAAACACGTGACGAACCTGGACAGCGAGCACACCATGCTTCTTCTTGGGCACAAGTTTGCCTTCAATGGTGTCATCAGGGTTATAAAAGTCGAGGTCTTTAAGCTCTGCCTCAGCAAAAGCTTCGACAAAGTCCACACCACGGTTATTGCAAAGAATCTCAGGTTCACCAACAGGGTTTGACACCACCTCACCAGCAAAAGCATAGTATGTCACGAGAGCTTGGGCCAAGGCCTTCTTAAGAACCCCAACCATGGAGCTAAAATTATTAGAGAGGTCCTTTCCCAATAAGCTGGTGTTCTTCTTGTAACAGAAAAACACACCCACGTCAACTGGGGGTAGAAGCAAGTCTAGGTTGGATAGTGGTAGCCAATGCTCTTGCAGTGGCAGCACTGCTGCCACAACCTCCCTCTTGCTCACTTTCACATTCAACTCTCCTCCTCCTCCTCCTTCTGAACCCAGGTTTACAGAGAGAAAGAGAGACAACAGTAAGAGACAATAAGAGAATAGTTTTGAAATATGGTTGATGGTGTTTAATAGGGGAGTAGGTCTGTTTGGATAGAACTTATTTTGCTGAAACTGAAAACACTGTAGCAACATAATTTTTAAATGTGTAAATAGTACCATGAGACCCATTTTTAATGAAAAAATTATTGAAAAGTGGAATTTGTGGGACTGTAAACAGTACATAGATATACTGTTTACAGTGAAAAAGTCAACAAATGCGGACTGAAAAAAAAAAAAAAAAAAAAAAAAAAAACGTAGAAAACGTAAATGCAGTTTCAACCGAATCCAAACCGCACCATAGAGGCCCCTGTGGGCTGTGTGGGACTGTGTGTGAGATTTTTCTTAATTAATCATTTAAAGGTAGGCTTTTGTAGAATAGAAATGTATTACACCTAGGAAAGAGCTATGCAGCAACGAAGCCAACTATCCAAAATTAATTTGTACATGCATCTTTTTTTTTTGGGGTAAACTTTTTTACATCTTTTCTTCTTATAAACATTTTTTCTTTTGGTAAAAGCGGGAATCTTTTAGCTAGTAAAGCTAGAAAATAGAAATATGGAATACAAGAGAGTTCGTATAAATAAATAAAAAAGTTATACACGACAGTAGCTTATTGTTCAAAACAAAGGCTTTGGCTTCTCCAACATGGGAGTGACACTTATAACTTATTTACGGCCCTTGCGATAGTAACAAAGTAACTGCCCTGTTTAAAAATCAATAATATAAACAAAGAAATCAAAGGATGTATAATTTAATTTGGACCCTTTCTGTGTATTTGTATAATTTTATATACCTAGCTTAACAAGGACTCACTCTCATCATCAAAAAAAAAAAAAAAAAAAGACTAACTCCACTTACAACCACCTAATCGCCGAATTTAATCTGAACTTTGGAGGATCTCACTATCAGCTACACAGGTTTAGCTTATTTTCAGTTTTTCTTAACTGGATGTCTCCTTTTGTTTTAAATACATAATAGCAAGTGATAGTGGACTTTAATCTCCACCTTTTATTTAGTTGGTGAGCGATTTGACAGTTTCTTATTAAAATAAAAGGAGATTCCAGTTAAAAGAATACTTAATATCACTATCAGCTACACGGGTTTAGCTTATTTTCAGTTCTTTTTTAACTGGATGTCTCATTTTGTTTTAAATACACAATAGCAAGTGATAGTGGACTTTAATCTCCACATTTTAGTTAGTTAGTGGACGATGTGATAGTTTCTTATTAAAATAAAATGAGATTTTAGTTTAAAAAGTACTAAAAGTAAGTCAAACCCTAACTACACTTAGACTTATAATAAACTTTTGAGTCACAATTTTTAACTTTTGTTATAACTTTGATATGATAAATTATGAGTTATTGTTTATTACTTTCATATTGTTTACCAATTTTTTTTTTTTTTTCACAACAAAGAAATTGCATGACAATAGTTACACCATCTCTTTTATTATTGTTATTTTGTTGTCCAAAGAAACAATAAAAACTCTAGGGAAAATGCTAGGGACACAAAAAAAACAAATTACTTGCTAACATGCCAAGTTTTGATTAGACTAAATCACTTTTATATGAGTCAACCACTCACAATTTTTTTTTTATAACACAATAAGTAGTCTAGATATGCAATAAATTTAAAATAAATAAAAATTCCCTAATGTCTTCATGATAGGCAGTGATTGTTATTCAATTAAGTAATGTTGGTGAATACTAAAAAAAAAAGCCACATCATCAATTATGTAAATCAACTTCAAAAGATTGATACTACAGGGATTTTACATCAAAGAAATGACTCTGTAGGAATATTACAAATTTCATTACGTAAATTTTACAAACCAATATGTCAACTTTTAAACATTATACAAAAATCACCAATTGCATTTATTTTCATGTTAATTTGTAAATCATTTATAATAAAATTTATAGTCATTTAAATTTTTTTCTAAAGAAAAAAAAAAAGTTTGAAGAGTAGTCTACATGTAACCAAATCATGTTTTGGAAAGTTATATATATGGCTCATCCTCACAGTTAGAGGTGAGGTTAGGTTTGGGGTATTTTCCAACCCGACCCAACTTTCTTAAATCAGAAAATCTCCAACCTAACTTGAAGGCATTGGTGGAGTTGTCGAATCAAGGAAGGGAAATATTGTTAGAGCATCTGTAGTAGCTGTTGCAAAAATTATGCCATTTTACCACACCAAATGCCTACTTTATTATTTTACCACATTATTTTACAACATCACATTTATCAGATGTTTTATCATTCAATTCTATACATTAAAATAATATTTACAACTCATCAACACAATCAATAGCCATCACACTGCTGCCAACAACCAACAGCCTCCACCACACAACCACCACATCCTCCACAACCAAAAACACAACTCAAAGCAAACCCAAACAAATCCAGCCAAATTCCACAACAAACAACCATAACCCCAACCCAAACAACCCATCAAATCCCAGCCAAATCCTTCACGACCCAAACAAATCCTAGCCAAAACCCAACCCAAACAAATCCAGCCAAACCCCAGCCAAATCCTCCACACCCATCAACTGCCTCAACCAATCACCGACCCAAAACCCCAACCCAACCACCCTATCAACAAACAAACTCAAGTAACCACCGGACCAAAACCCACAACGCTGCCGCAACCAACCTCGACCCACAATGCCGCCGACCCAAAACCTTGACCCACAACCCATAGCCCACCAACACCAAATCGAAAGCCCCACCACCACCACCACCTCAATCACAAACCCCGACAAACCCACCACCACCACCACCTCACCCACACCCACTTCCAAACCCAAAACCGTCATAATCCAAGTCAACCCAGACTCCAAACCCACCATCTTCATCACTGTCATCGTCATTGCCGACCCACACAACAAACCCACACCGGCATTACTCCCACACCGACATCGCCAACCCATAGCCTAGCCCATCCGAACCCACCCACCTCCGTCGGAACCGAACCCATCAAACCACAACAAAAAAAAAAAAAAAAAAAAAAAAAAAAAAAAAAAAAAACCATTGCTAGAGAGAGATCGGCGTCGGCGTCGGCGTCGGCGTGGAAGTGATCGTCGGCGTCGGCGTCGGCGTGGAAGTGATCGTCGGCATCGGCGTGGAAGAGCAGTGAGAGTTGGGGTTTGAGAGGAGAGGATTGGGGTGAAAGAGAGAGGAGAGGATTGGGGTGAGAGAGAGAGGAGAGGATTGGGGTTTACCAGGTGAGACTGAAGGAGAGATGAGAGAGAAAGAGGAATAAAAAAAAGAATAAATCATATGCCACACACGTTCCATACCGTGGCAAATTTGTGACTCTACTGTAGCATGTTGCAAAAAATATGAGATATGGCACATCTGATAAATGGGGTCAAATGGTATTTGGTGTGCCAAATGTGCCAAATATTTAGCATTTGGCACATATGGCACATCTGCTGTGAGTGCTCTTAAGCCCGATAAAATGTGTTTTTTTTTTTTTTTAAATTTGATTTTGAATTGATAGATACTGAAAATTGTATAACACAATGTGATAAAAATTTAATTATTATTTTGTGTTATAATAATAATAATAATAATAGAGTTTAGTTCAAGTTACACCTGATGTAACTTTAAATAATGTTACATCACTAAATATTTTACCAAAATAAATCAATTTTGAAATGTTATGTTACAATAAGGAAATTGGAATGGCCACCAAACAAAATTGATAATTTTGATATAACTATAAAAAAAATCATATATATAAAATCATATTTATATATAGCAGCTAGATATGCCTGCTGTATGCCCAAGGTACGAGAAAGTATACCATATTTCGGTAATACCAACTCAGCATCTGTTTTGGTATTTCCTACCCAATAAATGAGTGACACTTATTTCAAAAAACCACATCAGACTATTCCAATAAATTAATCACAATCTTCAATATTATTGGAATAGTCTGATGTGGTTTTTTGAAACAGATGTCACTCATTTATTGGGTAGGAAATACCAAAACAGATGCTGAGTTGATATTATCGAAATATGGTATACTTTCTCCCAAGGTACATACAACTTATATGGTCCTTTGTGGCATTCGAGGGAGTTAGTGAAATGGGCTCATTATTATAATGTAATTTTTTATTTTCTTCTCTCTCTTTTTTTTGACTCAGAACGGGTATTTCTTGTCACATCCTCAATTTGCACTGCAAACGTCCTATGGTGGCTTTTTACTTAGAATAGATACGCTGAAACGATCAAATTCCGCTGCCTAGACTTTTATTAACCATGCCTCCGACAAAATTGCAGAAATAGATCATAGAAATAGTACGTTTCGAATATAGCCAAAGAGACATTTATTTTGATGAACATAGCCAAATGCATCATCATCATCACTTCAATAATTTTATACATATGCATCATCTCACTTCAATATATGTCTCTTTGGCTTTTTTATAGCCAAAGAGACATATGTTCAAGTGATGATGATGCATAAAAAAGCCAAAGAGACATATGTTCAAGTGATGATGATGCATTTGTATAAAATTAAAATGTGCGACTAAAGTCTATCATATGATATAGCTCATATAATACAAGTAATTATTTAGCAACGTGAAAAAAATTAAAAAAAAGAAGAAGTCCAAATCACAATTAAAAATAGCAAGTAATTATTCCTATTTGGTTTTTATGTTGATGAATTAGTACTAATTAATGATCAGTTAGTACTATTTTTCTTTTCTTAAGAAAGAAGTAAAGCAAATATATATCCAAATGCTGTAAGTTGTTTATCTTGAATGAGTAATCTACAATATTATATTGAATGAGGAATCTATATTCTATAGACAATATTTTTCTCAATAAACTTCATAATTGTTTATTTTATTGTTGGTTTTTATATAGGTCCATCATTACTTTATTATCCACCATTAAGATTTTGTCACATAGATAATTGTAAAATATTTTTTAATTTTATGCCATTTCTTTTTGAGAAACAATTTTTTATGCCATTTTAACCGCGGGATATGGTAGAAAAAAAAAATTTCTAGTTTTCTATCATATGTATTTAATTGGGAGAATAAAAAAATAAGTATAAAAATATCTTTTTCATGGTTAAAAAATGAGAATATTAAAAATGTAAATTATATAAATTTACTCTTAGATTTCTATTAAATAAAATAAATAAATAAACAAATAAAAACTTCTAGATATGTGTGGAGGGAAGAGAGAAATAGATGGGTACTTTACCATCAAAGACCCTCTCCTTCCCTATTTTCTCCTCACTTTTATTTCTCTCATTTTCATTTCCCACTTTTCACCCGACCAAACTAAAGTCACTATTGGAGAGTTTTTCTACAAATACCACAAAGTCTTTGAGTAAAAAGTTTATAATAATGAATTATTGCGCAATGAACGTACTCCAGTGGGGAAGGAATGGTGTGAGGAGTAAAGCTACAGATATTTATCCGAATAGTCATAAGCATTAATTTTATAGCGTTGAACTGGCAGTCGCAGCCACAGCCCACTGGACAGGACTACTATCATCTTGGAAGATTCTTTGGATGTCCCCTCATGCTGCTTTTACTTTTATAATAAGCTTATATATAGCCATAGCCAACAAGTAGTGCAACAAAATTAAAAAATGATGCAGACGAAATTGACAAATGCTACTAGTCATATCCATGACATAAATAATTAGAAAAGAAAAAAAAAAGTTGGTATTCTACTATTCTTCGCTAGCTTTTCGAATTCATACAAATCACAAATGCAATAAAGAATGTTCGTTTCTTCTTGGCATTTTACATAAAAGAAAGAAATAAACGTGAACAATCTAACAGCAACATATATGTGTTGGTCAAATTAGGACAGCGCTTCCTTAATTTCCTTGCACGCACCACTTTTCGTGTCTGACTCTGACCCAATCTCTTTCTTTTCATCCATTTTTGAAACTTTAGTTCATGACTCGATCATTAAAAATGTTCTACTATTCATTAACCACCTCTACAGGTTGCCGGCGGAAATAAATAAATAAATAAATGAGAACAATCATATATGAAATGGGATTTGACTACCCCTTTTGGAGCGTAAGGGTAGACACGACTAGTGCTTTTCTTTAGTAGTTATAATGGTTGGACATATCTCAACAATTTACTTTTGTGATAAAGTAAAAGGAATAATACACAGATCTAAATATAAACAATAACATAAATAGATATGATAAACAAGAGCAATAAACAAATACTGAATATATTTAAAAAGAAATTTGCTAATAATTAAAAACTCACAGATCAAATGCGTGAAGAATGAACAATTCAGATCAAGTCTTGTGTTTGACACAACCTCCTTAAAGCAAATTTCGCCCCTCACACAATCACTATGGTGCTTTGAGACTCGCGGACAACTACCTCCTAGGATAAAATGATCTACAGCATGAAAACGAAGCACACAAGGTCGTGCTCTGCGAACTACTCAATGTCTCTTTCTCTCTCTTTGACACAAAATGAATGAACAAAAAATATTCTCACTCTGAGAGTTTTTTTTGATGCGTGAAAAGTGGTTTTCATGAATGAGGGACTATGAAACTTATACGTTACTGAACAGGAATTCTGTTTCAGTGATAACTGTTGTGCACAGACTAATTGACTCAATAATTAAAATAATAAAATATTATTATTAATTGGATAAGTGGGCCTAGTCCACACATGCCTAAAGCCCAACCCAATATTCAGCCCAAAGCTCATATTTTCTGTTATTTCCAATGTGGGACTCAAGGATTTTCACCACTAATAATAATATCTTCAAGTGAACATAGAAAACATCAATTTTTTATTCACTCCATGCTATTTTTCCAACAATAATTTAATTATTAATTATTAACATAAATTTTTATGAACTTAATTTAGTTATTAATTATTACCATAAATTAATGAAGGACAAATTGGTTGCCAATATATGAAAAAATAATAAATCAATCAAATAGCTTTTAAATAAATTCAAGAATATTAGACAATAAAATAAAATAAGTATGAATATGTAATCTAATAAGAATAAAGCAATCAAATAGAAAGGAAGTTCCTATAAAAAAATAAAAATAAAAAAGCAAGGAAGCTAGTAAACCAAGACCGGAGTGAGTCAAATGTTGATATGGATGGGCAGGTGGGTCCTATCCACCCACACCAGTCACTCACCAGGCACCACCCCACCACCACCGGACAATAGATTCCAATTTGGCAAAACATGAAAGAAACCCAACGCGCACGTTAAGGGAAAATCGGTAAATTGAGAGAGAGAAAGAGAGAGAGAGAGGGTTGGGCTCACTCAGACTCAGGGGGACCAAATTAAAGCATCAAATCCAACCCAACTGTACCTATCAAAGGCTGACCATATTGCATCCCCAAAAACAATGTGCAGACAAAAGATCTTACCCTTCATTTCGTGTTGCTTTTCTTTTATTCTTCCCACTTAGCATGAAATTTACATTTTCTCCAAGTGAAAAGATAGGATTGCCCTCCCAAAATCTGTATTTTTCTATACAAAAACTAGGGTAAGTTCGAAATTTTGATCCTATTAAGCAATGTAGCAAAGGAAACTAGAAGTGTTCATATCAGTAAGGTATTTATTGTCAACACTTAAATATATCTGCAATGTTTTTGAAGTCAAATTATAAAAAAGATAATGACATCCAAACTTGTTAATGTTTTTACATTAACAAGTTGCAAAGCGAAATAGGGACGTTGACAATCATATATGAAATATTGTCCACTCAAGGTTTTCTTTACATATCAGTAGAGCAATGTTTTGTTGTGTCCACAAATATTGTTTTGGTGGTCCTCCTCTTGGCGTGGAGATGGAGGAAAGGGATATACTTCTATCTTGTATTATCTTGTAGTCAGCCATTGTGAATTAGAGCATCCGTAGCAACCGTTGCAAAAATTATGTCATTTTGTCACACCACAAGCCTACTTTATTATTTTACCACATCATTTTACAATATCTCATTTATCAGATGTTCTATATTTTTACCACTTCATTTAAATATTATTTCTTAATTCTTATTTTATTCTTTCTTTATATTTGTTCCTAACGGTAATATTTGTTCCTACAACAGTCATATTTTCAAATCTCATCAATTCTAACAATAACAGTTTCAAACAATCCTCTTAATTCAACTGTCATATTTTGGCCAGTTTAGACCTCGAATTGACAAGACTCACATTTGCATGACCCTTAATACATAGTTGAACAGATAGAGATTACAAAAAAGACAAACAAATGGTTAAGGCCATTAAAATCAATGCTCTCTTCATTGTACACTACCCTTACTTCAAAAGACACAGAGTTTGAATTGGAGTGTAAAGCTGAGGCTCCTTCCAATATATACAAAAGCAAAAAGGATTAACAAGTAAAGAAAAGCCTAACTTCCATTTAATTTCCTGAAATTATTCACTTTCCCTAACCAAAGCAAAAAGTAAGAACAATTACAACTAAAAAAATGAATGAACAATACTACTTTCTTCACTGTACATAAAGCCGTAGTTCCATATGCAAAGATCAATAATTAAACAAAAAGCCTAACTTCCATTTAATTTGTAGCAAACACCCAATTTCTCTAAATTTTAGCTCTCCCTTTTGAATTCTGTCTTCTGTGTCCAAAAACATAAAGATTAATTTCCCAAATAACAAGGAAAATAGTAAAGAATTCAAGACTGGGTTTTTATTGAGCAAATCCTAAAAGCACTTTCCTTTCCTTTATTTCTTACTTCTTACAAACAAAAATGCTTCTCTAAATCATCAATTACTATATTCTTCCTTAAACAGCTTGATTAAACCATGTTTTTCATCGAAAACTTTTCTAGGTATTTTCCCATAGAGGCAAACAGAGCTTTAGCAAGCAATTGCAGCACCCAAACCCACAAATTAATTAAAACCCAGATGATAAGATTAAAAACCCAGATCAAATATAATATTTAATTTAAAAATACTAAGCCAATTAGTGGTAAAGGTTCAAGCTTTCAAATTCAGTAACGAAAAAAAGCAAGCAGAAAAATAAAACCTTGACGGAGAACTTACCTGTATGCAGTAGATGTAGAACGAATTGATGAAACCAACTTGGCTCATAGTGAATCGATGAAACCTTTAGAGATAGAACAGCGAATCGACGCTCTGAGAACGACGAACAGCGAATTAGCGACTCAAGATAGAACAGAGAGGAGATACCCACAACCCAGAGACTCACAACCCAGAGACCCACGCCGATCACAATCCGAAGTCACAAACCCACAATCCAAAGTCACAAACCCACAACTCGATAGGCGACTCTGAGATAGAACAGAGAGGAGAGAGCGAACAAAAGGGGGGAAAAAAACCGGTGAAGGGACAAATTAGATCAGTGATGGTAGAGAGGAAATCAGTGGTGGCTCATATTCATGAATGGGAAGAGAATAGAGCAAAAGGGGAAAGGGAAGAAGAAAGAGTGTGGGAGAGTGGAGATGGAGGCACATATGTAGATCGGGCTAAAGGAGAAGAACAAAGAGATATGTGAGAGAGTGGAGATGGAGGCGGTGAGGAATTGCTGAAGGAGAAGATGAAAGAGATATGAGAGAGAAAGAGGAATAAACAAAGAATAAATAATATGCCACACGCGTTCCGTACCGTGGCAAATTTGTCACGGTACTGTTCAATGTTGCAAAAAATATACCATATCCCACATCTGCTAAATGGGCTCAAATTGGGTTTGGTGTGGGATATGTGCCAAATATTTAGCATTTGGCACATATCCCACATCTACTGTGGGTGCTCTTAAGAGTAAAGGGTCTAAGTGCAACATCAAAGACTACCCCCTCACCATATTTCACGTTTAAATAGAGATAACAACCTTGTCTAGATAATTGAAAGTACAATAATTGAATCAACAGTCTCCCAAACGTGGAACGAAACTCTATACATTAGTAAAAACAAGGTGAACAAATATATTTCATCCAAAATACTGCACCGTGCAAACATATTTAGTTTTACTAACCTCTAAACAAAAATAGCTTTCTACTTGTAACCTTACATCACTTGATAATTTACAAAACTTTTAAATATAGGCAAAATACAATAGAAAAGTCAAAAAAAACCCCAAAGCTCAGATAATGATGATCTATACAACCTCTGCAAAAACAACTCGTCTCATCCATGTTGTCGAAAAAAAAAACATTATTAGAGAAACAAAAAAATTGAGCTTTCTGTTTTGCCATTTAATTTCTCTACTCTTACAACATAATGCACAAATATTTGTTTGGAATTCATCAAAACAAAAGATAAATCAACCTAGTTAAGGAACCCACTCACAAATTTTTACAGTATAAAAGCTCAAAATCAAGACCCAGTTTCAATTAAAAATGAAATAAACCCAATTACAGGAAACAAATCTGTGTGTGTCTCAACTTTTTGCAAGCAACAAATCCCAACAAAGAAAAACCCATTAAAATCAATACAACTCACTTTTAATTTATTATTTCTTTCACTTTTCATTTAAATATTATTTCTTTATTAATTTTTTATTATTTCTTACACAACTCACTTTATCTATCTCTCCCTCTCTCATATGAAGTTTTTGAAGAACAACTAGCAAATCCACAACCCACAGCCACCTCCACTGCCCACTGGCCCCCATTACCACAACCCAAATCCACCAAATTTGCAACAAAATCATCTCAATAACCAACCAAAATCACACATAAAACAACCAAAATTTAACAAACCCACAAATAGATTTGGGAAAGAAAGATTGGTTACTTCGAGGGTAACCACCTCCTTAGCAAAGGAAAGACTTAAAGAAAGGAAAAGAGAGACTTAGAGAGAAATAGGAAGAACAAGTGGTTAATTTTCTGGATAATCCCCATTCAACATCTGAAATCTCCTCTTATACAATTCAATCCCATTTTCTCGCCTAAACTACCCAACCAATGCAACTAACTAACTGAGCACAGCAACTACTAACTGACTAACAGAATTCAACTAACTAACTGAATACAACTCAGCACAGCCACTACTCAATTAACAATGCTAATCAAACAATCCTTATCAAATGGCTATTAGCAATGCTTATCAAATGGATAGCTCCCTAACACCTCTGAGGCATGGTTTTTGGTGTTTAGTGTGCCAAATGCCAAATATTTTGGCACACATGATGCCAATGCTCTAATGGCATCTAAATAACATTCTAATTAATCTAAAGTGTCAATGGTAATAATTAGTTTGTAATATGGATAATGTTGTTATATTTTAAACAGTAAAAGGTCTATTTCACTTTGTTGTGGATTAATGTCAAAATGCCCAAGAGCATGTGCTCTATAAGTTGTATTAGAATATGTTATGGAAGTATGCCTTAAGATGAGCCAAACCGAGAGCAACTTCAGCCATCACCTCTACAATTGAACTCTGCATGGCAATTGGATCAAAGTGATAACTATAAACTTTGTACGTGACTTCAAGGATATGGCTTCCAATAGACAGGTTTGGACTTGAAAATCCTCTAGCAGCTGATTGAGCAAGCAATAACAACTTGATTAATTTATACACCAATATAGCGTTCAGTATTTTCCACACTAGTGGAGAAGTAAATAAGGAGAATGCATGTGAAAGTTATGATAACTCGATAAAGTCTCTTGATGTCATATCAGATACATATCAAATTGTTATCACGATCAAGTTACACGAATTTAGCAAAGTTCTAAGTTACATGAAAATGAAATCTAAAATGTGATAGAACTGTCGTTGCTAAGACTAAACAGCAGGCTGTATTATATAGACAGCGTACTTAGTCCAATGGGGAAAAATGATTTGTAACAATGGGGAATACACCTTAACACAAGGGAAATTATTTGACTATTTCAATATCATATAGCTATAGAACTATGTTATTGAATTAATTTGCATAAACTGACATCTACAATTCTATTTTGAGACTCCTCCTTCTGCAGCGTACAGAGGAACAATGGGAAAATTTAAGGGGCTTGTGTTAAGCATAATCTATCTATAATTAAAAACAATGGGAATATAAAATGATAATTACATTCCTACACAACTACACCCACCTTCCCTCAGATTATATTTGGGAGAGGGTTGGGGGGATTTTCTAGAGCAAAAAGAGCACGAGGAGGGCATGCAGGTTGTGGGCAAAGGCTCATTAATATTCACTAGCAATTTCTTGAGATGTCTACCTGACATCTATTAATATCCATTAGTTATTTTCTGAGATTTTTTCTTGAAATTTGCGATGCTACACTGCGGACAAATGTACTCCAGCCCATCCGTTTTAGCATAGTCCTGCCAATCATCATAAAGACATTAAGACATCAAATATACATTTTCGAATCTATTTATGTTGTCTGTATCTTCACGCAGATGGATCAAATAGGGAAAGCCAAATGGAAGGAAACCAAAAGCTAAGGTAAATTTGCAATTCATGACACCACTGAATTAAAAGAAATCTTACTAAGGGTTCATGTAAATTGCCACAGCATTCACCTACATTTTGTATAAGAACTCAAATAAGGCAACCATACCTTAAAAGCACCAAGCCCCCGCCGCCTATCACTGCCAAAGTGAGCCCACTCGCCACATATTCTGCAGTTCACCCAATCACCAGCTACACTACTGTTATATCATGCAGACTCAAATTATTTAGTAAGGCATTTAGTTTTGTGTGCATGCATACAGTAAACAGCAACATGGAGAGAGAGAGAGAGAGAAAGAGAGAAAGAGACCAGTGACACAACAAGCAGCATTTTCCATCTACATCATCATGAGCCAGTTCATACTCTAGAAGATAAGTTTTGTATTGCATTTTTAGTGTATTCCCCACACCCTAATTATCAGAAATACAACTTGAGTCCTCCAAAAGTTTTCCAAAATCCTTTTAAATTACAACAGGTTAATGAAATTTGAAGTATGAAAGAATAACATCATATGAAACCAATCCCAAGAGAAAATCGCAATTTAAAAAAAAAAAAAAAAAAAAAAAAAAAAAAAAAAACTGTCAGAGTTACTTTCAGCCTATCTAGCCCCCTCAAGTTAAGTCATAAAGCTCAACAAAAAATATTGAAAATAAATTTGTGTCAAGAATATTTTGAAAACAAATAGTAAAAAATCATCATTAGGAAACACCATCTCCCAGATACTTCAAATTTTCCCAATTAGATAAGCTTGCAATCACAAAAGGCATTTACTACGCAATGTGACATAATACAAAAAACACCAACTCCTAAACTCGTCCATATGGCTCGTCCAATAAAAGACCAGCTAGGGCGAACCAGGCAAACAAGGTGATCATCCCAAGCGTCCATGTTGACCTCGTCCGTCTTTGGACGGACGAGATCCCATGGGAAGCTTGTCCATCCTTAGAATCATTTGGACAAGGATGAGCCGTCCTTGATAGTCTCGTCTGTCCTTGATGAAGGATGGACGAGTTCATTGGATTGAACTACTAAGTGCCAAATTCTCCATTAACCACTATGGAACGCAAGTCCAACTGAGGTAACTTCCATGGCAGTTATGGAAGTTACCTCCAAATTCTCCGGACTTCTCGACATTAGGAACAGTTATCAAACAGATAACTGTTCCACACATGCTATATAAGGATTCTTCGATGAGAAGGTAAGGCATTCAAAAATTTTTATTTGAGAAATCACTCCCTACTTACAGAGAATTCCAAATTCACTAACTTCACCATCGGAGGACTTTTGGCCGGTCCCTATCGGTCTCCCCTAATTTAGTGTTTGTTTTCAGGATCCAACCCTAAGATCATCAGCGCCCGAGACTTGTCAACCTACTGATATCCAAGGAACTATCAGCATTTACTACGCAATGTGACATAATATTAATTTTGTAATTAAGGTCTAACCTTCAATTGCATATCATGCAACATAAAGCATCTCAAGAATGAAAGTTGAAAAACCATACAGTCATTCTATTGGTCAATGTGTGATTATGCATTTTTGAGAAAACTTGTCCTTTCCAATTGATGCCATTCCCGACATGAAAGCCTCCTCGTGAAACCACCTGAGGGACCAACTTTTTTAAAGCTAATTCTTGTCATATTTTCAATAACCTTTAATAAGGTAAAGAACTTACTTCTCTATACAAGTTGAAAAGGTCAAGGCGTGCTTAGCATTGAGAACGGCATCAGGGAACTCAGCTAACCCACCTTGAGGAATGAGACGAGTATGTCCACGGAGGGTCAGAAACTGCATCACATCCCTCAAAAATTCCTCCTGCCTGCCAGGATAAGAAAGTTGACATATAAGTATTACAACTCCTTTCACATAAATTGCATCAAGTATATCGAGAGATCCAACATTTTGATCCAAGGTAGAACATTCATTTGCATAAACAACTAATTCATCTACAAGATCTTACTGCCAAAATCTATTAAAACTAGTAGGTTTTGGCTCTCAAAAACATTGTGCAAAAATATAAAACCGAAGCTGATTGGAACTACACAAGAAATTGACAATGAAACTATTGATTAAATCATCAGCTAAGAATCATATGGCTTTGTTTTTGCAATTACAAGCACAATTTGTGTGTATATATATATATATATATCAAAAAGTAGCACTAACAATACCCAACAATAGTATTAGCAAAAGAACTGAAAAGAAAAAAGAAAAATGTTACTTGTGCAACAACAATAATTCAGTCCTGGAATCAACAAAAAGAAGCAAAGCCAACGAGCATGAAATAAACCAATGTTTTTAGAAAGAGAAAGAGTGGGGAAGATTGGACGGACCTATAAAGGTTTGGGTTTGGGTTTGAGTTTGGGTTTAGCTTTTTGAATGGGCCGTTATAGTGGGCCTAGACCTAGGACCAAGAACCAAGGACTCAGGCTTAGCGTAGCATGTGAGGAACCAAAATAGTACTCTAGAAAGTGTAGAACGAAAGAAATCGTAACGTTATCTTGGATAGACTTTTAATAGTATTTGGCTGGCAATTATCTTTTCTAAAAGTGGAGGAAGAAAAAACACAAAAAAAAAAAAAAAAAAAAAAAGGGGGATTTGTGAGAACGTGGTCAACAAAATCAAAATCTTAAAATCCTTAAAAAAAGGATTTTTTTTTTTTTAAACACTGTTTAGAAAATAGGATCACTCGCTCACGTAACACACACCTTGTTTGTTTCTTCCGCACAGTAGTTTTATCTTCTTTTTCTCCCTTTCTTTACCCCAACTCCAACAAAGGTGTAACTAAGGCTCTAATCAAATATTCTGCTGTAGCTGGCTGGCCTTAACCAAATCATTCATTCAGGTACTTCCTCTTTATTTTCACAAACTATCTCTTTGATCCCGATTTTTCTTTGCTGTCTCCTCTCCCTCGCTTCGTATTTTCTAATTTCTCATTCTTATTCGGCGGATCTTAGATCTGAATTTATTTGATCCTTCGTCTTTTGCTTTTGCAGTGAGAATTAGAAAACGGATATTCATCGAATTCCAAGTCTAATAATAAGGTATCGTATTTTTAATTTCCTTGAAAGTCAGTCTATAGAACATGATGTGATGTCTCTACCGTTTTCAAAACCCTAATTCTTTCTATGTTCTTCTTGTTCTAGGACCTTAACATGATTGCCAACCTCATTTCAATTGAATTGAATTGAATACTAAGCTTTATTATGAATTGTATTGACAGGCTTCTAACTAAGAATGGGATGAGATGGGCACCAATGTTATGGAAATTTATTTTAATTTATAATTCCAATCCTAGGCTAGGACCCCATCTGAAGTGAATATTTGGGTTTATGAATTTAATGGGTTTGCTTTGTTTTATTGTTAATTATTGTTGTATAATTTTTGTCTTATTATATTTGTTGCTGAGCTGAGAGGGGCATCTATGTTCAAATTTCAGTGCTTTGCTTAGGCCTTTGCTGAGCTCTGTCTGGTGGGGTTGGCTTTTCTTTTTATTGTAGATAAAGAAAGAAAACCGTGTGTATGGGCCATGGCAAACTTTGATTCAGCCAGGGTTTCTTATTCTTCACTTTCTAAGGTTGTTGAAAAGGATAATAATAATGCCCAATTCCACTATGTTGATGACTACACTGACTCTCCATGGGACTCAAACTCAAAAAAGTCCTCTGCACCGGATCACGCGTTTTACGAGGATGATTTTGCTGTTGATGGAGAAGAAGGATATGATTCAAGCGATGACACTCGTAATTCAGTGCAACCTTATAATAATAATAATAGCATGCATCATCCTGAGGTTAACTTGAAGAATGTGCTCAATGGTATATTTGCCATTGTGACTGGCCGGAGCAAACTTCCGAGTTTCATTTCAAATCAGCAGTCGCTACTCCCTACTTCAAATGTTTCATTTCTTGGGTCCGCAAAGGATGGTGATTCCTTCTTGAACTCCTCCGTTTACATACCTAGTGCCCCACCACTCCTTGAGCCCAGTGGATCAAGTGGGGTTAATTATAGTGTTTACAAGGATGTATTGGAGGCTGAGCCTCCTGACTGGCTGCCAGATAGTTCTACAACAGTTTGCATGCAGTGCACTGCTCCTTTCACTGCACTTACTCGTGGCAGACATCATTGTCGGTTTTGTGGAGGAGTTTTCTGCAGAGTATGTACCAAGGGGAGGTGTTTGTTACCTGTTAAGTTCAGGGAGAGGGATCCCCAGAGGGTCTGTGATGCCTGCTATGATAGGCTTGATCCATTACAGGGTGTTCTTATTAACAGCATCAGCAATGCCGCGCAAGTAGCAAAGCATGATGTGATAGATTGGACTTGCACAAGAGGATGGTTGAATCTTCCACTTGGTTTGTCTATGGAACATGAGATATACAAGGCCTCCAATACTTTGAGAAGCTATTGCCAGGTTTGATTTTCATTTGCATCTCAACTTAATTTTACATGTCAACTTGTTTTATCTTTGTAAAACTAACATCTCTTTCCTGCTTTGTAATGTCAAAGAGATAGAATTGTAAAATTCTAATGGGTAGTTCTTGCTAGGTCATAGATTCTATTTTGGAGCTTTGTTTCTGTGTTTACTCTTTGCTTCTTTTCACCTTCTTGTCAACTGGACTATAATGGTATTTTAGAAATTCATACTTTGCATCAACATTCTAAATATGCAGTCCTTTGTAAATTGGTTTTCCTTCTTTTTTTTTTTTCTTTTTTTTTTTCTCTTTTTTTTCCCCGACTTTATAGTTTTGATTGGAATTGACAGGTTGCTAGGTTGAATCCTGACAAGTCGATACCCTTAGCAATTTTGAAAGGAGCAAAAGGCCTGGCAATTTTAACTGTAGCTAAAGCTGGTGTTCTACTTGCTTACAAACTTGGCACAGGCTTGGTCATTTCTCGAAGGTCAGATGGATCATGGTCTGCCCCATCGGCCATATTCTCTGTTGGTTTAGGATGGGGTGCTCAGGTAACAACAAAATTGTTATGTTACTTCTAGTGTTCATTTCTTTTTGTTATTATTACTACTATAATGTCTGTAAGTGTCAATCTTAGGTAGAAGGCCTGAAAAAAAAAAAAAAAAAAAAAAAAATCTAGGATATGCACAAGTTTGGCAAGAGTTCCTTTTAACTATTTGTGAAATTCTAATTGTTTATCAAGACTTCCTCAATTTATGTTACAGCTAATAATTGTACTTATTATGTGTTCCCAGATTGGAGGAGAGCTCATGGACTTCATAATTGTGCTTCATGATTCAAAAGCTGTGAAGACATTTTGTAGTCGCATGCATTTTTCTCTTGGTGCTGGTTGTAGTGCTGCAGCCGGACCTGTAGGGAGAGTGCTGGAAGCAGATCTTCGTGCTGGAGATAGAGGTTCTGGAATGTGCTATACATACAGTTGTAGCAAAGGTATTGTGTCATGATTTAAGCTTTGTGTGTGTCTGTAACTTTTGGTTATATGAATAATTAGAATCATACATGTATTTAGTATGATGGCTTAACATGAAAAGAAAAAATGAAGATCTTCAGAGGTTGTGTATGATGGCTTAACATAAAAAGAAAAAATGAAGATCTGCAGAGGTTACAAACTGCGAACCTTTTATTATAGTATCATTGGCCGTGATCTCAATGTTCCTAAACTCTTTTTTTTTTTTTGATAAATGAAAAATTTTATTAGAAAAAAGCAAACCTAGTACGCCGGTAGTGTACTAAGAGAGAAGTACAATCAATTCAAAATACAATGATCAGACAAGTGGAAGAGAGAAAAACAAGGGGGAGAGTGAAAAGCAGCACTGAATGTTCCTAAAATCTTGTTCAAATCTTTGGAATCTACTGACAGTTGACATCCAAATGGCTAAGGATTGTTCTTTGGGCTATTGAAAGCATGCCGTAGGCTTCTTTTGTTCAATCATTTTCTGCTATTTGTTGATTTTGCAATCTCTTGAAAAGGGAGAAAAATTGTGGGAACATTGGAACTTGCTTCCTCATATGGTTCCTGTTTATGGCTTCATATCAATTAGTGACTTTACTAAACCTTAATCCAGTTGATTAAGGTTGGTCATTGGCTCCATGAATTGTTGGACTTAAAACTAAAGGAAATTGTTGTGAAAAGTATCTTAAGTGGATGCTAGCACATTAGTCGATACTAATCTACCTGTATTCCAGTGATTTATGGTAGAATTACAACAGTTAGATGTCCACATGTTTCTGTGCTGGCATTTGGTAGTGGGGTGGGTGGGGGAAGGCATGGTTCTGTTAGGACAGTTTCTTTCAAGTGAGGGAGGCAAGATATATATCATATTTCTAATTTCAATAGATTGTGGGTTATCTTGTATTCTCCTACGCTACCATAACAACATTACTTAATTTATTCTTGTTGTTTTCATGTTTTCTTTATATCTTTGATTCTTTTAAGATTAAATCTTCTTGATTGTTTTAATAGTAGTCAACATCTTAAAGTTTTGAAGTAAATTGGAAGCGTAAGGATTTTTTAAAGATTGAGAGCCTAAAATAAATGCAAATAGTGAAGAGACTAGAGGAAGATACCAAAATCTTTAGTTTTAGAGATCAGCCTAAAATAAATAAATATTCATTTTTGCAAGGTAGTGCTACTCAAGGATGTTGTTTTCTGTACTTTTCCCCATTCTAGTATGATTTGTGCATTTTAAAGTAATTTTGCGATAGCCTGAAAGTTGATAACTACTGACACTTGCAAACTATGGCAGGCGCATTTGTGGGAGTGTCATTGGAAGGGAATGTTGTTGCAACAAGGATGGATACCAATTTACGTTTTTATGGTGATCCTTATCTCACCACATCAGACATTCTTCTTGGGATGGTGAGCAGACCAAAGGCTGCTGAGCCCTTGTATGCCGCACTTGAAGACCTATTCTCCAGTCTACGGTGATAATTCCAGTTGTCTGCAATTTGGCATCTTTCTGATGCATGTGAAGCATCCCCATGAGCATTGGTGTAGATCACTTTTCAGACATGTCTGGATTCTGATACAGATTCCTCATTTTAGATTTATAACTGTAAAAAAGTTATTTCGGATTGTTTCGTCTTCTATCTGTATAAAGGGATATACTTAATGCCACAGGCAACTTAGTCTATTGTTTCTATCTTAATCCTATACATCTGTGATTGTCAAACCGGTAAGTATAATATGATGTAAATATACTAAGATTCATTGGGACTTCTACGTGTATATATGCAACAGAATAATAAAAATTAAATTTAGTTGGCATGAATCAAATATTGCTTAGTACTTATCAAATGGTTTGTCTAGTGTATTTGGATGAGTTCATTTTCATTTGTCTGTTTTGTTTAAAAAATAATTTGTGTAAAAGTAGAGCTGTCTACTAATGACATAAAAAGAGTGTGAAGATGCTTAGGGGTGTTTGGTTTGAGCATTGCTCAAAACTCAGTTTTTCAAATTCAATACCTATCACTCAAAATTCTAACCCATATCTCATTTCTTATTTTCTATTTATCTCTTGACTTACCTAACAATGTGTTTCGCTCAAATATTTGCTTTAGTTTTCAGCTTAAGAAGTCCACCTTTAAGTTAAAAAAAGGTCCCACACGAATAGGTTTTTTTTTTTTTGTTAATAAATGGAGATTTTCTAATAGCTTAATTTGCATTTCAAAAAATATTACGTTTTATTCCACAATTTGTTTTATTTACACGAATATTACGTTTTATTTATTTAACGGGGGTCTTAAAACCCTTTTATAAAATTGGGACAAATAGGGGGTCTAAGGCCTAAGCTTAAGTGGCTTAGGCCTTGAGTCACCCCTGTCCACTTCATAAGTATCTAGCCTCGAGCTTAAATTTATTATTCGTGATGAATGATGTTTGAGTTGATGCATTCTAATGTTATACACATCACATTCTTAAATTTTATAATTGGTTATGTTGTAGGGAATAAATCCACCGACTTTGTCATTGGATCCTATCCATTTGACATCAATGTTACCATAATACCGTTCTTTTCATCTTTTGGAGTGTGTGAATTTCAGTGAAATGTGTTTGCTGTTTCACATTTTTTTTAATGTATAAGTTTGGCTTTGTCACCTTTGATATAATCTCCTATGACCTGTGTAATGAGTCCAAATCTTCTGTCCCATTTTTCCTGTTCCACCCTATACTTCATCAATAAAAACTTGTCACATGTTCATCTAATTAATTAATTACTATCATTAATTAATAATAGTAGTATTAATAAGTCAATAATGGTAGTATTTAATTAGTTAGGTGAACATGTGGCAAGTTTTTATTGATGGAGTATAGAGTGAAACAGAAAAAGTGGGACAGAAGATTTGGACTCCTGTGTAATACGAGCAACATTATCTTCTTATAATATTATTCAGCTATCTTTTTTTTTTTTTTTTTTTTGAGTAAATTGTTTAGTTATCTTTGATTTAGGATAAATCATACTTTTCTTGAATATATGGAAATACTGATCCTAGCCAAATGCAATCCTAAGTCCCAACTTATTTCATTAATTGAAAAAATATTGACGCGATGATGCCGCGGAAGATTGAAAAAAGCACACACGATACTCTCTTAATAGAACAGAAACTAAACTATTAGTTCCTAGTAGTAAACTACCAAAGAAATAATTTGACAAAGTCTGTGTTTATTGATAATAGTCTATTTTGCCTCTAACAGCTACAAAACATATAAATATTGAAAAAAAAAAACGTTTAAAACTCTAATTCGCACTAATTACGCGATTAGGTGACAAAATACCGAAATTTACTAAAAATGGCAAAATTGAGTTAAATGCAGAATCATAAACTATTGACCTTAAGGTCGTCCTTAAACAGACGGGACCTTATTCTGATTTTTAAACTAAAAGTTATTAATGAAAAACAAATATTACTATAAATAGCAAAAATACTGTTTTCGAAGCTTTAATGAAGGAATTCGCCTAAATTTTGGCAACGATCATGGCATCATGAATCTGGATTAGAACGTCGTTTCCCTTCAATCTGCTAATTTTCATGCAATTTTGACACTGTCACCTTGATGGCCTATACTGACACTCTCCTTTGATCTTGCGTTGTGACTTCTTGTGCCTCTGCTGCTCCAAGAAGGCATGTGCTGTCTGTTCTACATCAAGCGATTTGAAGAAGTAACAAATATTGTTTATAAGAGCACTCACAGCAGTGGAGCTAAATAGCTATATAGCTATTTTAGCTCCACCAAAATACAAAAAACCACCATCTAGCAATGGAGTTATAGCTATTTTTTTTAGCTTCATTGCTACCGTGTGCACTGTAGCTGAGAGCTAAAAAAAAAAAAAAATTATTAAATTTCTCTCTCCTCTTTCATTTAAAAAATATTTTCTCTTTCTTTCTTTTTCTCTCTCCGGCTTCTCTTCTTTCTTCCTTTTTCCTTCTCATTTTTTTTTTTCTCTCCCTCATCTACTCTTTGCTTCGCTGATCTGTTCTGGGTTCATCTTCATCGCCGATCTTCATCTTCATCGCCGTCCCACGCCCCTGACCCATCTCGCCTAGTCCTCCATCTCACTGCCGATCCAAGCTCCATTGCCGACCTAAGCTTCATCGTCGATCCAAGCTCCACCGGCACCGCCTTCATCGAACTCAAGAGCGCTGCAGATTTCGTGGTTGGATTTTGTGGCTGTGGCTGGATTTCGTGGTGGCAGTTTGGCTGGATTTCAAGGTGGCTATGGGCGATTGTTCTTGGTTGGCCGTGGTGGTGGATCGATTTGTGGTGTTTTTATTGTAGTAGGATAGATTATTTTATTGTAGTAGATATATTATTTTATTGTGTTGAAAGCTAAAATAGATCCACTGCTGCAGCATATGTGTAAGTAAAATAGATAAAGTAACTTTTGGTGGAGCTAAATAGCTAAATTTTTAGCTCCACTGTTGTGGATGCTCTAATCGATTTATAATATGGATGAAAAGGATAATTTGTGACCCCATATCCAATAAATTGTTGATTCATCTACTTGTACAAACTAATCAATTATCAAAGTTTTTTTTAAAACAAATTTGCCAAATAAATGGATGATAAAAGGGCTTAAAGGTTTTTAAGCTTCCCAAAACGTGGAGGCTTTATTATTTTGAAACTTGGAACCTGTCTTTTGCAAAATTTATAGCTTGACATAAGGGAGTTCTCTTTAGGTAGTTGCGTGTCATTGTTTATATTAAAAGGTTTTTTAAATTTGGGTTAATTTATCGATTAAAATTGATATGCACCATTCACTTTCTGATGACCAAATTGACATTTGACTACTTTCTCAAAAAAAAAAAAATTTGACATTTGACTAGTGATACAAAAAGAGAAAATAAATGAATAAAAAAAACTAATCAATTCAATAAAAAAATCTGAGCAACAAAAAATAGGAGTCCATTTAAAATTGAGAAAATATAATTAAAAAAAAAACACAAGCCACGCCAACACAACTCACGTCAGATAACCTGCGCTTCCACTCTGTCTCTTGCCTTCCGCTTTGCATACTCTCAGCTGAAAACTCAAAAGCTTTTTGCCTATTTCTCTCAGGTACATGTACATAGTTTTAATGTTCATTTTCAATTTGGTTTTTGCTTTCAATAATTCGCTTTACCAGTTGTTTTATTCAACTTATGCCATTGAGTCATCATAATTCTATGAAAATCATAAGAACTTTCATCTCTTTTTTTTTTTTTTTTTTTTTCATTTGGGTGGTGTAAACTTTTCTTTTGTGGGTACTTAAGATTCATTTCCTGTATATAGTTTTTGAATATTTCCACTTTCCCATGTGATTACAATAGTTACCCCTCTGTTCTGTTTAATGGGTTTTTCTTTCTTACGTTTTTCTTGCGAACTATTTGGTGCTTTTTGTGGAAAAGTAGCAAAATTTGGATTGATTTGATCAAACAAAATATGGGTTCTTTGTAATTCAGTTTAATGTCAGGAGGGTATGTGTCCAGCTTTCAGTTGATTTATTTTTCCATATTCTTATTTCTAGGAGCTAAATTTGAGATCTTTTATAGAAGTGAGTTCATGAGTCTTCATATGATATGTTAATCCCCTCTGCTTGAAATGAAAAGAAACAATAAATTGACAATTGGAGATTAAATAAAAAGATTTTAATAGTGCAGTATTTGATGTCTTGCAAATGAAAAACTTGAAACATAATCTTTAGTTGGGAATTGATTTCTTTGTCTTTTCTTTTCTTTTTTTTTTTGGGTGGGGGGGGTGGGGGGGTGTTGGAGCCATCTCTGGGGTGCTTTTACCCAATCAGTTCAGATTCAGAATTTCAGATTAAGGCTTTGTACTGACAGCAGCTTGAAATGTCATTTCATGATACAATTGGGGCCTTATGACTTTCAAAAGGAATTTAAATATATAGTCATTTTTGTGGAACTCCAAAAAACCCATGATTTTTTTTCCTTCCTTTTCTTGTTAGTCATTTTCATGGAAATTTTATCCCCATTTTGGTAAACATGGAAACTCTACTTTCTTACTTAAAAAAGAAAAAATAATTATCTTAAACTTCTTCTTTCACATCATTTATGGCGGCCTATTTGGATAGCAATGTTTTTCCCTTTTTTTTCTCAATCTGAACTTGCAGTAAAAACTTTTCGAGTGGCACATTAATTCTTTTGTATATATATACTTTTGACTTTGGCTCATGTTTTGCAGAATTCTAATGACAGATAACATAGACGATGACACTATAACATCAGTTGATAATTCAGTTGAAAAGCTTCCTGATCATCTCCTGATAGAAATTTTCATTCGAGTTCCTATCTCAGATTGGGCACAAATATCTTGTGTGAAAAAGCAATGGGCTAATCTGTTTCGTGGAGAATGCTTGTGGCAAGCTGCTCTAATCAAGACTTATCCATTGGCTGGCCAAGCTAAAAGGTGGCCTGGACCTATCCCTCGAGGGTTGAGCAGAAGGTAAAGTTGAGTCGCTTGTTAGTGTTCTTCATATGACAAATAATTTCTCAGAAATTCTTGTTGCAATATTTAGTTTTTATTTTAATGGCTTAGAGAAAGACTAAAATTGATAGAATATGGATTGCCTTCTTGGGAACATGAGCTTCCAATATTCTAACATGCAGCTAGGAATTATTTTGGGTGATGGTTTAGGGCCTTTAGGCTTAGCTTGATTATCTTAATGTATTTGATAGAGCATGATTGGTTAAATTTTGATTATCTGTAGATGATAAAAATGAAGATGCAGTGTCGTGACAGTAATGGATATATTGTGTGTATCTTGGATTTTCCTTTTCTTCCAAAACTAAAAGTTGCCTCTCTCTCCTTGGACCCCATTTGTTTCTGTGAAAGGTCATTTAAGGAAGTGATAGTTAATTGCTACCCTTTTGAATAAGTAGTGTTCATCAATTTCAAACTTGTGCAAGATATACATTAGGGTGGATCAGCTTGTAACGCCTGTCACCTTGTCACATTATTATCAATGTCAACTAACATTCGTTATGTCAATGTATAACCTTGGCCTCTCTTTGGAGAATTATTCTAGCTTTGCCACTGATTATAATTTTTTTTTTTTTAATTGGTAAGAATAATTTTATTTAAAAGAGATTACTTCATGAATAATGACACGAAGTAGCCTAAAGAATTACAAATGGAAAAAAATATCTACATATGAATTGACTCTATGAAATTTTTTGAACAGAAGTACTATCTGTAACCCCCAAAGCAAAGCACCACTCATAATGAAAACTAATGAAAGATGCTAAAGAAATAGACTAACAGAGAATGAAAAATATCTACATTCTCTCTTATATTTGTTTCAATGACAGGAAATAGTTGCTTTCAGGCACCAAGATTTTATTATTATAAGCTTTACTAGCATTATAACAGCCTCACTAAATTTCTTCAGGAGATTCACAGCTTTATACATTAGTAAACACAGCTTTGCTCTTGATGGTGACATAGACGAGCTTGTTGGACACACTTATTTGTTTTTGAAAGAGCAACTTGAACTTTCCTCAATGGCACCTCCGTCGGCAATCCTTCATGGAACCATAATTGGTGTGTCTTCTATCTTTATTTATGAGTTGAGCTAAGTGTCAATTCCTTTCTTGCATTTCATCAGTTGTAGGTCAGATAAACATCTTATAAGCCGGCACTTGCTTGTTCCTTATGGTCGCATGTCAACATTTTTTGTTTAATGTGATTTTGAAGGTCCTTGCTTCTGCCTTCCACTCATTTGCCGTGATGTACTTGTATTGTCAATGTCCAAATTTATGAAGTTTATTGCTTTGTATCTCCGTCTCTTATCAAGCCCATCATCCTTGTATGTTCCATGTAGTGATAATGTCTGTTTTAACGAAGACAATTTGGACCAAATCTGTAAGTGAAATCCAGTCATCACTCATCAACAAGCCTTTACTAGGCTTCATGTAGCTTGTCATCTCAAGTCATTGCATCAGTGACTTAACAGTCATTAGTTTCTCAGTGGGGTGCCCAGAACCCTGAGTGCTCAATATGCACTGACTGGATCTCATTGTGTTTTGGCAGATCAATTTATTGCTTGTGGGAAATCAAATGACATGGCCCATGAGCTTGCTTCGCAAATCTGGCTTGCTGTTCTTGACAGTTTGGATGAAAACGAGAACACATTTTGCTTGCTTAAAAGTTTTGCACAAGAGGGTGATGTAAGCTATACCTTTAAGAAATTTGTTTGTCTTTCTGTCACATACTAGTAGCTACAAAACCATTCTAGAGATACTAAGATTTCTTGAGTAGAATAATGAAACACTGTACATATATATATGTGGAGAGAGAGAGAGAGGATTCTCCCTTGAGAAGGTGATGGACAAATTGTGCTGCAAAGATAAATATGTGCACATTGTTGTTGCTAGTTGCTACAATCACAATAATTTAATGTGTCCCACGTATTTTCTCTCTGTAACTATTAAATCCATATAGATGTTGATTACCCTGCCTCTATCACTTGCAGGTTTTTCTCCCATACCCGTACTCAAGATCAACCAAAGTCCAATGGAGGGTGTTTGAAAAGCTCTTCACCGATTTCCGAGACTGCTTTAGTCATGTAGATTACTATGATGTATTGGCATGTGCCAAGAACAAGTTTCAGCCTATACCATCTGCTTGGTTAGGTTACTAGCCCACTTCAAATGCATATTCCTGGATCACGCACATATTTGTACATATGAATATAACTCTTGCTTATCCCTATACAATGAATGTATAGAGAAAAGAGAAACTGTATATCGGTTGCAGTTGCTACTTTTTTTGGTTACCAGACTCGAAATGTATTAAACACAAATAAGTTTAGCCTATCAAAGGATATTAAATTCTCCAAGTGTGGTGGGTTATCATAAACAACAAAATTACAAGATTGTTGAGCCCCTATTTTAGCTAAAGCATTTGCACGTTAGTTAGTTTTGTGGAACACGTTCAACAATCTTGTTCAACAAGTTCCTCAATAGGCTTCTGTGATAAAGAGAATAGGTGCCATCAGTTGTAGTTGCTACTTCAGTGTCTTCCTAAGATAGATATCGATCATATTAAGTTTTTTGTACGGAAAATATTCAAAGGTCTAAGTTTATAACCATCTTTTGGTTACTTTCAACTGGAAAATATATATATATATATATATATATATATATATGTTTTGTCAAGAATCTTGTAGTTCAACTAACACCTCCTAGTGTTCTTAATAGTGATGTTCAGAGTTCAAATCTCTCTTCCCTCATTGTAACAATCAAATTATCAAAATATATATATATATATATATATATATATATATATATATATATATATATATAAAATTTAACCTTTTTAGCAACTATCAACAATTGTGGGATGATCAATATATAACGCTTTTTTCCTCCTCTTTTTGGATGAATAAAGCAGGTATAATATGTTGTTAGTAAGCTAGTATGATTCCAATTAGGATATTTATCCCATAGTAGTTTTCTATGGACGAAGTTTCTACTAAAATAAATCAAGGTAAAAATATGGCAGGCATTGGAATTTTCTTCCACCTGGGGTCTGAAGCAATTGTCTAAGTTGGCTAAAATTTAGAGCCGGTCTGGAGACACAGATGATATAAAGAACTGTAATCCAAAGTCAGGCAGGGTGGAACATGTGCATGAGTATTAGGTAGGGTGTAGGATGGGAGCAAATTTTATAAATTGATTGTGGGAAATTTCACCTAAGGGCGAGGCAATACGGGTAAGTTGAGAGATTTTAAGATGGAAACTTGGATGAATGTTTTAGAATCTAAAATTTTTAGGTTAAGAACATTTATAACAGAGTACATGAAAAAAACCTAATGTAGGTTTAGTACAAGGAAAAAGAAAGATAGAAATGTTGTAAAACTTGATTAGGAGAATTCAACGAATTAATGTTTTCGATATCTTGGATCAATAATCCATAAGGATTGAGGGATTAAAAATTGTATGAATCATACGATAAGAGCATGGTGGATATAGTGGAAAAGTGCATTAGGAGCATTATGTGATCATAAAATACTTTTTAAGCTAGAGAATTTTTTTCATGTGATTGCTATAAGACTAGCTATGCTATATGATACTAAATGTTGGGCTATTAAGGTTTGTTTTTTTTTTTTTTTTGAGAAGATGAGCTATTAAATAGTTATGTCCATAAAATGAATGTAATTGAAATAAGAATATTAAATTTGATAATTGGAAGTACCAATATATATATATATATATTTTGTAGTTGGTTCAAATCTCGTTTGGTTGACTTTCCTACAATAAATTTATTAATTGAAGAAGTGTCTACTGAAACTCAATACATCATGAGTCATGGGGGGGTGTCCTCAGGGGAAGGTGCTTGAAAGGGTCAAAGATAGTGTACCTAAGAGGATCAAAGAGTGTGTACTTGAGAGCATCAAAGGTAGTCCTTAGGAAAATGTCATCGGGCAAAGGGAGTTCTCAGGCAAATCTCTGCGGCAAAGTCAGAGAATGTGTTTGAGAAGGTTAGAAAAAGTACTCTAAAAGGTCTCCTCGACCAAATGAAGTCCTTCAGCTAGTCTCCTCGGCCAAGTCAGGGAGTGTGTATCTAAGAAAGTCAGAGAGAGTACTTAAGAAGGTCTCATTAATCAAAGGGAGTCATCGGGTTAGTCTCCACAGCAAAGTCAAAGAGAGTGTGTACTTGAGAGGATTAGTGAGAGTACTCCAGAATGTCTCCTCGGCCAAAGAGAGTCCTTAGGCTAGTCTCTTTGGCCAAGTTCGAGAGTGTGTCTGAGAGGGTTAGAGAGAGTACCCCTGAAGGTCTCCTCGCCCAAATGGAATCTTCGGGATAGTTTCCTTGGCCAAGTTAGAGAGTATATATCTAACAGAGTTAAAGAGAATACTCTGGAAGATCACCTTGGGCAAGTCAAAGATAGTTCCTAAAAGGATTAGAGTCCTAGTAGAATTAAAGAGAGAGAGAGAGAACCCCCCCCCCCCCCCCCCCCCAAAAAAAAAAGGGTCTTCCTTTTTATAGAGAGATGTGTGACCATAGGAGTCCAAAGGAATATGTGGTCGTGGGTGAGTAGAGAATTTGTGGTTGTAGGAGCTCAAGGGAATATGTTGTGGTGGGTGAATAGAGAATATGCAATTATAATTGTTTTTTTTTTTAATAGTGAGACCCCCACATAATTGACTTGTCATGTGCAAATAAAAGTAATCAATGTACTAGTGAGGAAGTGTGATTTGATTCAAGTCACAAAGATGAAAGGGATATAAGAATATTTAAAATAACACTAGTACAATAAAAATAATGAACAATATAACTAATTAAACAGCAAAATGTCTAATTTTAGATAAGATATAATGGCATAAGAGAATACATTAAAGTAACCTTGATAAGTTTGCGGATCATTCATATAGATGATTTCAAATTTTGGGACTAAAGGTTTGTTATTGTGGGTGGATGAAATTTGAGGGACATAATGGAACTGGAAGAACTTCTAATACAATTGAATTGTGATGAACTCCTAACAGAGTCAATCATTTGCTAAAAGAGATGGTCTTAGACCAACCTAGGTCACCTGAAGGTGGGTGGCCAAAAAGGCTATGATGATTAAGTCAAAAAACTAGTAGAGAAGATGAAAAATGGAAAAGTTCCGATTCATAGAGCTTCTTAGGCCTATTTCAATAGTGGGGGAATATTTATAGAGTATAGAGAGATATTTTTGGCATTGATTTGACCTAAATCCTGGCAGTAGACATGTCAATTGATTGTTCTGTCAAGCCAATAAAATGAATGTATATCAAGAGGAAGTATACCCTGTTTCGGATGTATACTTCCTCCCACTCACAGCTAGGTAGGTCCCACCAACTATGAGTGAGAGAAAACATGCACCTGAAACAAAGTGTATTTTCTTGTGTATCTAAATAATAGACCTAATATGCAGAAGAACGGGACATGTACATAACATTAAATGTGATAACTAGAGTTCAAATGCTAAGATAAGCCATGATCCTTGGAGAATTTGTATTTTATTTTAGGGCTGTGGAGCCCATAGTTATAATTACTTTTGTGGGGAGGACAGGTCACCCAAGCTAATAGCTATGAGCCTTGCCTTCCTTATAATTATCCTATTTGTTCTATTAAATGATGGTGAATATGTTGCTTCGTAATTGTTAAGACTTTACTTGTCAAACAAACTAAAAGGCTACTAATAATAATTATTGTTAGGTTCTAAATGTTTAGAACAATTGGCAAATCGTGAACACAAACTTGTCTAGATATAGATCTTAGAGTCTATAGGTTTTATTAGACAATGCTCAAGGTGATTCAAGTCAAGATTCAAGAACATACAAGCTGCAGGAAGAAGACTTCATATTCTGCCTGGTTCGATCGATCGAAGAACAGGCTCGATCGATCGAAAGTCGTATCTGTAGAATTTTAATTAAACCCAAACAGCAGTTCAAGCCCATTAAGGATTAGGGTTTCTAATCTACTTCTCCCAGTATATAAAGGAAACCCTAAGCACGTTTTTATAAGGCTTTTCAGAGAGAAAAGAGTGTGCCTCTTTTGTATTTAGGGTTTTGTTCCTAAAAAGCTCTCTTATGTCTTCTACCGGTGCTATTCCTTGAAGAATCTCAAGATCCGGTATTGTAGAAGTTGCTGCCTTCTCTAGTTATCAAAGGTGCTGATGATCTAAACCTTCAAGGGTGGTCTTGGAGTCACAAACAGGAGAGCTTGTGTTGCTAAACCTTTGAGTGGGATCTCAAAGTCACAAACGGGGGTGTTTGTGTTTTGCAAAGGCCAAAGAAAGAAGGAGTCCGTGGATTCGAAGCTTGCACGTGGTCGTGTCAGTAAGTTCTACTGGTGGGTAGCAATAAGAAATCGAGCGTGGAGGCTTGTAAGTCTTATTGTATGAACTTCGATTCTTTCTAGTGGATTTGCTTTTTACCTTGAGGATAGCTAGGTCAAATCCTCCCCAGGTTTTTACCGGTTTGGTTTCCTAGGTGATCATATCTTGTGTTATTTATTTTTCACTGCTTTGCATGATATGATCTTTATTATTGTGATAACCTAGTTGTGTTAAATTGGACTAAGTAACAACTTGGCTAATTACCTAGATTAAATCAATTGTGTTTTAAGGGGTCTAAAAACCAACAATTATAATTGACACTTGCAAGTTCATTACAGATACTCAAAAATAGAAATGGATAGTATAAAACCATTTTCACAAATCCATTGTAGTGTAGTTGGTTAGGAATAGGATAGCTCATACTCATATTCTTCTTCATGAAATGAAACTATCACGCGGAGCACAAGCCCAAGATTAATTCCATCATGTGTTCCAAGCCCGTAGGAAATTAAAACTAAACGGAAAAGTGTAGTAGTGGCTTTAGCCTTTAGATAGAGATAGAAGACATACAAAAAAATATTTTTTCCTCACAAAGGAGACTTGTGAGCTGTTGGATAAAGATAAACTAACCTAAAATCTTAAAGTGTTGTGCTGTGTTGTGAAAAGTTGGGAAATCTATTGAGTCTAATTAGAAGAGGATAATTAAACTGGTCAAGCTTGGGTATTAAGGAATGTGTGCTATAGCTTATTGCATTACTTTTACTAATGTAGACTTGTAATATGATGGTTAAATTAATCAAGTTGTTGTAGTATTTGGGAATGGCTTACCAAATATTCTACTGTATTTTTTTATTAAAAAAAAGAGGAAAAAGTCTTATGTAAATGTTGTGTATTGTCTTAAGAGAGACTACCTCAACTTGGTTTGTAGAATATGGCTTGAATTAGGAGTTCAACTCCTTGTTGGATTTGGATAAGAAAGAAATTTTATTCCTTTTAGGTTACTGTTGTTTGAAGTTATCAAGCTCTATTATGAGTCTTGTCTACCACTTGATTTTGAGTTCTATTTGGAATAGGAGTGATTCTCCTTTTGTGTGTGGAAAATAAGTTTAGTTCTTCTTGGTTTTAGATATGCTAGCCAACTCAAATTCTCCTATATAAACATAGTGTTGCTATGGTAAAGAGTGTGTGAGATAAAAAGGCTTTCTCTTGTTTTGGTTCTTTGATATATGTGGATTGCGATTTGGAATAGTGAGAGAGGTTTGTTGCCGCCTAGTTTTGGTTCTGTGATTTGCTGATTTGCTCTCTCTTGGTTTGTTGCAACTTTTGGAATTGATTTGTGGCTCTTTTTAGTTTGTGCGCAATTCGTATTTAGTATTTGTGAACCTTTGGTTCTTTGGTTTTGTATTTGTGAGAGAGAGCTATTTGAGTGTATTTGGGATTTGGGTTTATGAGAATGCCTCAATACCAATTTGAATTATTCCAAATTTGTTTTAGTGAAATTTGTTCATTGTTGCCCATTGATGTAGGCTATTGCTAAACCATGTAAGGTATTTTGTGTCTATTTTCTTTTAGATTAATTTTCTTTGTTCCTATTATTTGTTTGGAGATCTTTCTTAGGCCTAAAATATTTTCACAATTAATCTTGGTAAATTTGAGATTCGGCTATTTTACAACATGGTTACCCTTAATTTTTTGGAAAAGGATAGATAAATAATAAGTAGGGTTTTCTTGTCATCTTTTGAAGTACAATAAGGTGATATCTCTCTTTTATCATTTTCTTCTTTTCCCTTTTATACAGAGGTAAATTAAATTCTTATGCATTGAAATAAATAAGTTATGTTTTTATATATATACTAGCCTCATCACAATGATGCTTTTTTTGTTTAGTGTCATAATTTTCTTTTTCTTTTTGAAATTTTGGAAAAGTTTGTTTTAAAAACATGAATTAGTAAGAGAATGTCTTATTTTATATGCATTTTAAGGGGAGTTGGAAATATATTTTTACCGAATTGTCCTTAAATTTTTTTTTCTATTAAACTTAAGGTTTATAAGGGTCCGTTTGGATACAGCTGAAAATTGAAAACTGAAAAACACGGTAGCAAAATAATTTTTAAATGTGTGAATAGTACCGTGTGACCTATTTTTAATGAAAAAGTTGCTGAAAAGTGATGTTTGTGAGTCTCATAAACAGTGCACGGGTGCACTGTTCACGGGAGAAAAGTTAAAAGTTCCGACTTTGAAAAAAAAAAAAAAAAAAGTCACAAAAACGCAAATGTGCGTCTGGGAAGCGCGTTTGCGCTTCCCAAACGCACTCTAAGTATTTCTAAATCACATAAAAGTCTAAACCAGAAAAAAAGAATCCTCCTACAAATATAGATGGTATGGATAAAAAAAGACACAAGAAAAAAAAGAGGCAAGTACAAATTAGGCACAGCAGAAAATGATCTAAATTCATTCGAAAACAAGTTGGGCAATGGCAAATTGCAATGGGGATGAATTTGATTGGGTTGGAGGAGATAGAGGAAGGGCAGAAGCGTCATTTGGTGGGATCCGTACACAAATCAAAACGCCTTTATTAGCGCGGCTTTTTTGAGACGTTATAACAAAATAATAAAATAATAAAATAAGAAGAAATGATAGTGTATTAGTAGAGTAGTGTAGTGTAGTGGATCTTTTCTTTTCTTTTCTGACAATATTCTCTTTCTCTGTACGAGGACTCTGTCTCAGTCCTGTCCACTGTTCTGTTTTCTTTGGGTTATGTGTTTTCAATCTCACTCCACTCCATTTTACCATAATAATAATAATAAATCCAACCTCTTTAATTTTTATTACTATCTTCTTAATTACTACTTAACTCAATTACTTACACTGCTTCTATTACTATAAAAACCAAGTTTTTTATTGGAAATGCAAATCAACTCAATTTATTGCTCACTGTCACAACACATTACAACACCTCCACATTCACTGTGTTCTCTCTTCACTCACTCATCACTCTTCTTCTTCTTCTTCTTCTTCTTCTTCTAGGGTTTCTCTTTCAAGCCCTTCTTCACTTCTCTCTTCTCACAAAATGGGTTTTATTTATTTTGTGAGAGGCATTGAGGCTTCTTCTTGTGGTTTTTGCTTTTCTGTGTAATGCTGCCCAAAGATGTGCCTTTTCAGCACTCAACAGTGAAGAAGTTGGGAAATCTTGTTTCTGATCATTGTCAATGACGATCGTTGTAGAGGTTTGTTGCATACTGTTGCTCACAAAAACTGTTCTCCTTTAAGTAATAAAATGCTGGAGGGATCTGCAAACCTTTGACAAGTCCTTTGGGTTATGGTCTCTGTTAGTGCACCCACATTGTTCACCAAAAGGTAAATGCTTCATCTATTCTGAGTCTTTCAAGCATTTAATGGATTGAGTACTTAGTATTTTCTGTAACCAATTGTGCTCTAGTTCAGTTTTGTGACCCATAAAAATCTACTTGTATTTTGAGGTTGAATCACAATTGGGAAAGTTGCCTTCTTTCTCAAAAGAATTTATTTTGAATCTGATGTCAGCTTCAAAGTAAGTGTACTTTTGTTTTTCTGGTATTTGATCACTGACTCCTTGTTAAGAGGAATTTGGATTTGAAAGGTTTCTTTCTTGCTTATCAGATTCTGGATTTTCCATTTGAAAAAACTTGGGGATTTGTTTGTTAATGATTTCATTAGGCAGATTTTTCACTGTAGGGTTTCACATTTGGTCTATTAGCTGTTAGGCATAAACAGGAGGTTTTATTCCTAGAATAAGAAAATTGTTTTGTGTCTACAAAGTTGCTTTTGAGTACTAGTGTGATTTTGGGGGATTTGAATTGTGATTTTGAAGAAAGAATCTTATTGATACTCTTGGCAACAGAAAAGCTTATTAGTGAAGAACGGTAGCTGAACATGGATTTCTTTAAAGTCAAAAAATTCAGAAAAGCTCACAAACCAGTCCCAGAAAAAGATTTAGAGGATAAGCCAGTGCCAGAGTCTGAAGAACCAAAGAATGACAATGCTGGTGATGATTTGAATAAATCAGCTAATGCTGATCCTGTTGCTGAAGCTGAGGACGATGATGATGATTTTATCACAAATGAGGTGAAGAGGAGGTTAAAAGAACTGAGAAGAAATAGTTTCATGGTGTTGATTCCAGAAGAAGAGTCATGTGCAGAAGAGGAAGAGGATGAGGAGGAGGAAGGTGAGACAAGCTCTAGTGAGTGGAGGGATGTTGAAGCAGAAGCTCGGCAGTGGTGGTGTGGGTTTGATGCTGTGTATGACAAGTACTGTGATCGGATGTTGTTCTTTGATCGGATGAGCAGGCAGCAGCTCAACGAAATTAGTAAAGGTAGCTTGCTTTGATAGATGATGTCTTTGAATACATCAATTCTTTAACGAGTGGTATTTCTTGTTTCAAAAGTGACTAACTTATTTGTATTTTCTAATTAGCAAAATATATACTTTTCTTACATGTGCTATCTGTGAGTTTTAAATATTTAATGCCCAGTGAAATAATAATAATAGTATTCAAAGAATTTATCAAACTTAGCTGACTAGACAAGCTTCAGAATACTAGAAACTTGATCGATTTGAGCTCCCATGAGTTTGGAGTGGGCTCAGAGTTGGACTTGATGAAACCCAATTGAGCTTCCAGTTTCAAATATTGTTTGGTCAATTTTAGTATCATTATAAAACCTATTAAATTCTTTATGCTGTTTCACCAAGGCATCAATTTTGTGCAAAATGGAAATCACAAATAAAACACTATCAGATTGTTTGAAAATTTAATCATAAAAAGGTATAAATGCTCCTTTCTATGCTTTAATGTTTAAGCTGGATTTTAATAAAAAAAATTTTATTTACTTATTAAAAAAAATGGATTTGCTATGATTTAAGAGTAGAAGGCAATTGTAAGAGGGACAGGAAGACATACTAAAACATCTGAAACAATTTTAAAAACGCATTTTGGAAGTGAAGCGCCTTTTTGGCTTCCTGGCCCTTTTCTGGGATATAGAGACCAAATTTGCACTTGGCTACATTGGACAAACAAACAAGCATGTCTATCTGGTGCTTGCTTTCATACCTGGGTTGCAACTGTATGCTCCGTAGAGTCACTTACCTAATATATATATATATATGTAATTTTTTTTGTCATAAATCATCTCCAGTTTATTTAATTTATTCTCCAGCTTCCTATAAATTTGCTTTGTAATTGTAACTTTGTAAGACAAATTTTTTAAATCCTCTTCACGAATAAAGGTTGTCTTCCAGGATCTCAGACCCCTGCAACTCCATCACCAAGATCTGCATCTAAGAAGCTCACGTCACCTCTTCGCTGTCTTTCTTTGAAGAAGATTGAGGAACCTGATGATGAAACCGAGCATCTTCAGCAGCCAGGTCATGACCCATACCAAGATATTGAAACAGCATATGTAGCTCAAATTTGCTTGACTTGGGAAGCACTTCACTGCCAATACACTCAACTGATTCAGAAAATCACATGCCAACCTGATAATCCCACCAGTTATATTCACAATGCTCAGCAGTTTCAACAATTCCAGGTTCTATTACAAAGGTTTATTGAGAATGAACCCTTTGAGGAAGGTCTTAGGGCAGAAATTTATGCTCGATCAAGGAATACTTTGCCTAAACTGCTCCAGGTTCCCAATATAAAAGGTAAATTCTTGTGAATTAATCCATAAAACTTTGATCATTTCAATTCTAGATGATGATGTGACTCTTTCATGATTATTGTTTCACTTGGCGTACGGTAACTAGATCATATTTAGCAAATGTGTATGCTTTACTTGCCAAACTGGGCTGTTAAGTAATTGCTTCAATTATCTGTTCAGGTTCAGATAAGAAAGTAATGGATGAAGAAGAATCAGATCTGACAGTCCTCGCCCCAGATCTCATCAGAATCCTTGAGAGCTCAATCCTCACTTTCCACTTGTTCCTGAAGATGGACAAGAAAAAATCTAGTGGTGTTCTTCAACTGTTTGGAAATCAGAACCAGATTGCAACCCCTCTTCAACAGATTCAATCTGCTCTTGAGAAGGTAAGGTTCTATGATATATCCTGTATTTCAACTTTCTATGCTAACATCTTTATCTGATATAACCATAAGCAAGTCTTCTTAGGAGTATAGTGTGGGAAATGCTTGTTGCTCATTAAACCTTCCCAATCGTGTAATATCCTATCAGTATTATTAAATGCACTGTTTGTTTGAGAGTCACACTGCCCTTTGTTCAAATAATTAATTCTTGTTTGAATGGCTGCTTTCAACAACCTGTTCTCAGTTTGCATGAAATGCAATGTAGCAACACGATAGTTCTGCATATGCTTGTACCAATGTTTGAATATACTGAAGTTCATTCTACAGTGCTTATAACATATTTTGGATGATGGAGCAACTTGCTTTTGGTTGAGCTGAGGTAACAATTGATGTAAAATTTTCCAAGATAAGAGTATAAATAATAATAATAAAACAAACTAATTAAAAATTCATTGTTGACATGAAGCAACAAATTAAAAGTTCATTGAATGAAATTTGCTAAAAATCATCTTGCTTCACTAACTTAGAGAATGAATAACATCTTCCTTTTTTGACATGAAGCAACAAACTTGAAGTTCATTATCCATGCTACTAACTTTTTGCACGTTGAATAAAATTTGCTAAAAATCATCTGGCTTCACTAACTTAAAAACTTTTGATGGCTGGAATATTTTCTATAATTGTGTCCCATTGAACTGCAGAAAGGGATAAGACTGAAGGAACTGAGAAAAAAGAGGAAAGGCGGGAAGAAGAACTCTTGGCCCCAGACACATGAAGAGATTCAGCTATTGTTTAGCCTCGTTGATGTGAAAGTCTTATATAGGGTTCTCAGAATGGTGAGGATCACCAAAGAGCAGTTATTTTGGTGTGAAGAAAAGATGAAAAAGCTTGATTTATCAGATGGGAAGTTAAGGAGAGACCCCTCTCCCACCCTTTTCCCTTGTTAATAATAGTAGCTGTTAGCTGTGGTGTTAAGATGGGTAGAGAAAGCAGGTTTTTGTTTTTGTTTTTGTTGGATGGTTAGCTGCAAGTGAACCCCATTTTGGTCCTTTTGTTAATGCTGCAAAGGAATTCTCATATCCTCCTAGTAGGAACGGCTAATGTTTTTGCTGATTCGTTATAAGAATTGCAGAAAGGGCTCTCTGCTGTGTATCATCTGACAAAATCGTTAAATTGTTTAGAGAGTATGTAACTTTTGTATAACCATGTTGGTGTTGCAGTGCAGATGATTGTTATGGATATTTCTTCTTGTAATGTATAATTCAGTGCCTTTTTTTTCAAAATTATTTTTAGGTGGTTGCTAACAAATTTCTAAATTATATAAAAAATCAACTCCCCAACTGGTTTGATTTCATTAGTGGCAGTAATTATCTCATGCATCCGAGAGGTGTAAGTAACACAAAATTCTTCTCATAACATGTGGCGTGTCCTAGTAGAGCTTTTGTGAGACTTGCAACTGTTTGATGCTTGAGATATGTTCACCATTCCAGAGACTAGTCCGTTTGGATTGAGCTTATTTTTGCTGAAACTGAAAATTGAAACTGAAAATACTGTAATAAAATAATTTTTAAATGTGTGAATAGTGTCATGGGATTCATTCTTAATGAAAAAGTTGTTAAAAAGTGGAATTTGTGAGTTCGTAAACAGTGCACGGGTGTACTGTTTACTGTGAAAAAGTCAACTTTATAATTACTGTTCATGAACAGTATTTACTGAAACGCGTGAAAAAAAAAAAAAAAAAAAAACACAAACATAAACATTGAATCCAAGCGTGTACTATATATATTTTTATATAAAAAAAGAATGCCATGATAGTTTTGCCGTCACAAGTTTTTGTAACGAAATTTCTTTTGATACTTTTTTGACCAGGGAAGATCTACATTTAGTGGCAGGTTTTATTGGTTCCAACTTGCAAGTTACGACTTCCAATAGAGCTAGACTTTTATTTAACCTTTTTTTGTTTCTGTATTTTTATGTTTGTTTGTTTGTTTGTTGTAACTTGCTCTTGACTTTTGCTTTAACCCTAAGTGCATCAATTTCGAGAAGGATCTTGGGCTTTTGCTTTTTGTTCGTGACCTTACATTGGTTTCATCAACTGCATGCGGAAAGGATATTGGGCTTCATTGTAGGAAAGAAAAACACCAACTAGCTTATTTGGCTTTAAATGAGGTTCAAACTTCAAATACAAGTTCTTTTATCTCAATTAGGTTTCAGGAAATGGCATTATTTTTCTATTTTTGGAGTTGGGAATGTGGTGTTTTCTTCTTCTTCTTTTTTCATGTAGTTTTCTTATGTAAGCTGTGAAAATTCACTTGAATGTTGTTTGCATTTTTTTTCCTTTGATTTGCTAATTCTTACTCTCTCTTTTTTGGCTTACAGGGATTTGAAAATATTTTCTCTGATAATCAGATATTATTATTAAGCCACAAGACTTTTTGGTCTTTTTTAAATTAACAATGATTATATTCCAAAGCCTCAAAATGATCGTAAACATCTTATTTTGTAAGTTCTCTCAACAATTTGGCTTTAAAAGATCATGCTTCTTCCTCTTCCTTGGCATTTCCTTTGCCACCACACACACCCCAAAGCCAAATCTAGCAACATTTAGCTAAAGGGGGTTTAACCGTTTAAGAAATTTTGGAAGTAAAAAGAAACCAAAGAAAGTGAAAGGGGAAAAAAAAAAAAAAAACACAATGGAAAAAAGCATCAATCTCCATTAAAGAAAAAAGAACTTTTTAACTTTTTTAAGTCTTAAGGTCTTGGTAGTAGGGAAGAGTAATAAGGGAAGAGAGAGGGATAATTGATTTAGGATGCACCCTTAGAAGAAATTATTCAATACAACAGGATAAAGTTTTAACTTCTAATAAGTCTTAGGGTCTTGGTAGTAGGAAAGAATAATAAGAAAAGAGAATGGTGATTGATTTAAGGTGCACCCTTTACCCCTAGGAGAAATTATTTGAAAAAACACTTTTTAAGTCTTAGGATGTTCGTAGTAGGAAAGAATGATAGGGGGGAGGGAGCGGTGATTAACTCATGGTGCATCCTTAGGAGAAATTATTTAATACAGCAAGAGAAAAGTCACGTTGTCCACTGACCAATAAAAGAAGACATTTCTTATCGACTGCTAATTTCAAAGGATCCAAAATTCTTTAATAGTATTAGTTGGGAGGACCATTTGTTTGCCCTCTCATTGTGTTGAATAATTTTTTCACTCTTAGATGTCTTACATCAAGAGTTTTTATTTTTATTTTTTTTATAGATAGAACAGAATTTCAGTCTATGGCATTCACTATGATTACTTTTTATTATTAAGCTAAAACACCAATTGATTTTTGGTGTAAGCGAGGTTCAAAACGCAAACTTTACACTTTAACCCCCCCCCCTCCCCCCTCCCCCTAAAATATATCACATTTTACACTTACTCTCCTAAACTATGAGAATGTACATTTACCCCCTTAAACTATTACTTGTGTAACACTTTACACCCTATCTCATGGATAATTGTTTAGAGAAGCGTGTACTATCATAGTCTAGGGGGGTAAGTGTAAAAGGTGATATAGTTTTTGGGGTTAAGTGTAAAAAAGGTATAGTTTAGGGGGGTAAGTGTAAAATGGGACATTGTTTAGAGGGTAATGTGTAAAGTGTAATATGTGATCATGGTGATGATGCCAAATGTAATATGTGATAATGGTGATGATGCCAAGTGTAATATGTGATACCACTGGTCTAAACTTAAAATCTTTTTATAGTTGTATTAGAGCCAATATTGTAAATAACATTTACCTTTTCTACTACTAAAATATTTTTGGCTTGATTTTGGACTTCATCTGCATCGTACTCATTAATATGGATGCAATTAATTTATTCCTTAATATCAGTTTATTCTTGTTCGGCTAATTTCTTGTGACTTTTTTTAAAATATTATTTGATAATTCAATGATTAGTGAAAGAGGAAGAATTCAAATTATGGATGCCTTCATTTAAAACACTAACAAGTGAGAAATGAAATAAAAGACTATAAACAATTTATTATAACTTCTTAGGCTATTGAGTATGAAAGTCTGGAGTTGCTTTTTTTTTGTTCAAACTTCAAACTATTAGTGGCTTTCAAATTATGTTGTGGCAATGATGTTGGGTTTACACATGAGTAAAGTCCCACATTGAATAATAATGAGAAGAATGAGTGATTAATATAACATAATTGAGCACATACTCAGAGAGTTTTGACCTTTTGGGTTAAAGTATGTCTCTATATGTTATATTAATTATTTAAGGAAGCTCCCCAATTTATCTCTCCAACAAATGGTATTAGAGCCTATGGTAATGTGGAGCAAAGGAGGTAAGGTTAATGAAGTTCCTTTTGCAATTGGATCGGAAAGGGGTGTGTGTACTTAAAGCCCTTTTGCAAATGAAGTAGGGCAGGTCCCTTTCGCAGTTGGAGTGGGGACGGTATATTGCACTAAGCAAGTCCATAGAGCCCACGCAAACGATCTTAACAAAAGGCCCAACAGAGGAATATTATTACCAATGGTGCTAAACAATGGTGAAGTGCGAGGTTCTCATGGAGAATAAAAGACGTACGGGGTTGGCACGTAGAAGACTATGGATGATGCACTAGTGTAGGAAAAAGCTCATTAGGCAAGGGGGAGCGAATATGACTTGTTCATAGCTCACAGAGAGACAGAGACTCACATGTGAATGAGACATACTTTAACCCAAACGGCCTTTTGGGTTAAAATGTGTCTTTATATATTATATTAATTACTCAAAAAAGCTTCCCAAAGTATTTATTTCCCCCAACAAACGATGCTGATATGATGCTGTTAAATCTAACCTCATTTGAACGTGTCGCATATAAGAACGTTTTTTTTTTTTTTTTTTTGAGAAAGAATACTCTATATAATCATCTGTAACCGATGCACAGGTACCTGACATTGACATATTTTAGAGAAGATAGTGGTAATCATGCTCTTATTTGGTCAACCAATTACGCTGATCTAGCTTCACTTTATTGATTTGAACTTTCACCTACTTAACTATGTTCTACTTTGTAAAGTAAGACCTATGTTCTAATTTTGTTATATTTCAAAACCCTTTCAAACTAGAAGATATCTTATATATCTGAAATCTTACATAAATCTCATTTAGAATTCATTCATCTCAAATACAATTTAATTTTTCCTGTGATCACGCTTAAAGTTAGCTTATTTTACTTTTTAGTTTATTTTTACTCTTAAAATAAGTCCTATTGCATTGTTAAAATGGTCTCATTTCTCCAAAAGTCAATTTCTATTTTTTATTTTTTTATACTTTTAATAAAAAAATTTTAATTTTAGCAAAATAAATTAGCGGTTCCAAAACCTTATATATTACAATAATTATGATATCTAAGCAAGCTTTCCGAAAGTTTTTGGTACTAGGCTTTAGCCAAAGGGAATAGGGGGGAATTAATTTAGGATCATCATCTATGTATCTCATTGCCTATGGAAAAGATAGACAAGTGCCATCACAATTCACACATGCAATTAATGCAATGTCCTAACAAACCAACCCCAAGTGAAGACAACGTACCTGAGCAGTGAGCCCTCCCCTACACAAGATTTGGGTCATCATCATTTTGTCCTTCCACTGGACCCATCCAAGAATCATTTCACATTTGTCAATACTAAGCTAGCTAGGACAAGGGGATGTATATACTTATATCAGTTATATGCATGCCAAGGTCTTCTTTTTTTAATATGTGCTCATGGTTAAGAGGCATCTGTTCTTTTTTTTTTTTTTGAAGAGAAAGAGGCATCTGTTCTGCTCTACTTTTTTTTTTGGTGGGCAATGCGTACGATTTACCTAAAACATACCAAGGTTAATATGATGAGTGTTAATTTAATTTAATTTAATGGTTGAAAATTGGAATTAAGGGTGGCCTTTAATTATAGACCCGCTTCAGTGTTCGATCATTATTAGTTGTCTTTGATTTGGACTTGTGGAGAGTGCAGTTTAAAAATATATGGCATTTTGGCATCACTCTCATTTTACTATTATTGTTCGTACGTTGTACAATATACGGAGTACATAATTGGGAATCATTATTATTACTGTTACACGTTTCAACTGTAGTTGATGTTGGTGTCCGCTTATATTGTGTTAACACTTAACACCAAACCAATGAGTCATATTAGAATCTGAAAACTTTAGTATAACTAATAGATAAGGAAGTGCCATCACTAGCATAATTGACACAATTTGAAAAGATTAATTTGCTAAATAAGTTGAATAATTCTAATGGAAATTCCTATAAAAAAAAAAATTCTAATGGAAATTATTGGTACCAAAGTTTCTTACTTTGGCTAGACATTTATAATGGAAACCCTACTTCTCTCTCTCTCTCTCTCTCTCTCTCTCTCTCTCTCTCTCTTATTTGACAAGTTCTAACTTTAAAAAGATCATGCCTAATAATTGAGCTTCATATAAGAAAGGTAATAAAATAATCAAAAGTTACAGCTTCAAGGTAGATAAGAGCATTTGCAGCAGTGGAGCTAAAAAGCTATAATGCTATTTTAGCTCCACCAATTTACCAAAAAATGCTTGCAGCAGTGGAGGTAAAGCTAAAATTTTTAGTTGATTTGCTACAGTGCACATCTATCTATAGATGTGCACTGTAGCACACATCTAAAAAATAAAAATAATTTTTTAATCTAACTCCTATTAAAATAATAAAACTTACTCTATTTTTCTTCATTCTTTTATTCAATCTCCGTGCCTCTCTCAGAGCTCTCTCTCATCTCAGTTCTCTCAGAGCTCTCTCAGAGCTCTCAGTTCTCTCACTCATCAAGCTCTCCACGCCATCGCCATCCCGTCGCCGTCCCACGCCGTCGCCGTCCCACGCCGTCGCCGTCCACGCCGTCTGTCAAACTCTCATCTCTCTCATCTCCCAGCCCACGCCGTCGCCGTCCCGTCCCGTCCCAGCCGCGACGAGGCCTGTTCAATGCGACGCTCGGTGTTTAGGTACCATTCGTTGCCGCCGTCGATGATGGAGTCGCCTGGCTCCATGAAAGAGGAGAGGGCGGCGATGGTTTGATCGACCGGGGAGCCGGCCTTGATGAGGATGATGATGGATCTGGGGCGCTGGATTGAGAGGACGAAGTCGCGAGGAGTGTATTGATCGACCGGGGAGCCGACGATGGTTTTTTTTTTTTTTTCTCTCTGTTGTGTATTGCTGGTGGTGGTGCTGTGTGGTGGTGGTGGTGGTGGTGGAGGATGTTTGTGCTGTGTGGTGGTGGTGGTGGTGATGATGATGATGATATATTATTTTGTTGTAGTAAAAATATTATTATTTTATTGTAGTAGAAATATTATTTTATTGTGTTGAATATATTATTTTATTGTGTTGAAAGCTAAAATAGATCCACTGCTGCAGCATGTGTGTAGGTAAAATAGATAAAGTAACTTTTGGTGGAGCTAAATTGCTAAAAATTTAGCTCCACTGCTGTGAATGCTCTAACTATATATAATAAATACAAATTGTAAAAGTAAAATAAAAACAAAAACATAATCATTGTTGTCATCTTTTACTAACCTTTTATTATACGTGAGTTCCAATTAGCTCAATTGGTAAAGTCTTTGATTATTGAATAAAAGATCTAGAATTCAACCTCTGTCTACACCAAAAATTGATTAGTATCTTTATCTGATAATAAAGTTAAGAAATTTGGGGTTCAATTTTTACACCAAAAACTAGATGTTTGGAATGAAGAGAAAATGAGAGGAAAAGATAAGTGAAAAATAGAGGGGGAAAATGACCAAATAATTAAGTAATATATTTTAACCTCTATTTGTTCCAATGATTCTACTCTTTTCTTTGCCTCCTCCCATTCAATCGTGAAGTTGAAAATTTATTGGTTTTAATTTAAAAGAATAAAATGATAGTGTTTTGAAAACAAGAAGGATGAGTTAAAGGAGTAGTTTAAACAATAAAGATGAAGGGAGTATCATATATATAAAAAATAAAAAATAAAAAATAAAAGATGCAGTGAACGGTGTTGGTTAAGTTATTCCTCCTACATCAAAAACAGGGGGAACCAAAGTACCAACCCTAGACCTAGAGATTTGTTTTGTTTGTAGGTTGTTGTATCATGTATGGAATATTATGGAATATCGGTGACGAACTTGAACTGTTTTGCTTAAATGCAGCATCAGCCATTGATTCTCTCTCAAGAACAAAATAAGTCAACCATTTGACTAAAAACAAGATCAGGCGGTGGAGATATCAGTGGTTACCTTTGCTTTATGGATACGTTTTTCATAACCTAAAAATAGTTTATTCTCCATTAATATTCTAATATTCCATAAGTACAAAATTGCCCCAAAGCATGAACAATTAAGCTTTGCTTAATCTCAGACCTGGGGTTTGCTAATTTGACATGTTGGTATCAACTTAATGAATGAAGATCTTACCTATATATATTCCCAACTGGGTGGGCATTATCTACATCCTTTAGGGACTGTTTGCCTTGCTATTTCAAAGCAATCTACAAATAAATTTAGCATTTCAAAATTCAAATGGGGGCAAAGGCAATAAGTGAGGAAGAAACTGGGAATGATCTAAATTCATATAGGAAGGAAGCGTAAATTTAAATTAATTACAAGGCTTAAACTTATGAACTGCCTTCATGGATATATTAATTGTCGAGGGCTCTTATTTGAACTTTGAAGTAGTCATGTCAAAGTATATGTTTCTATTAGAGTTGATAAATTTTGTAATCATAATATACATCAAATGGGATATTGTATTTTTTTTCTTCTAAGTATACATGTATCCTATTCCTAGCACCATCAAAATGCTAAACAACGAAAAATGAACCATAGAATCCTCATAATCCTATATTGATTGATTTTTCATTTCTTGATCTTTTTTTTTTTTTTTCCTTAGGTTGACCTAAATTAGCAATATCCAAATAATATAAATGTCATAAAGTTAGCATATCCAAAACAAAATTTACAAGAAGATAAAATATTAATTTGAGCTGTGATAGTTTTTTCTTCAAATTAATTTAAAAATACATATGCCAGCTCATACATATGATGTACAACGTATTTTAATCATATAATCCATTAACTTATTGTAATTTGTAAGTAAATAAAATTTCAAAAGGAAAATTGTTACAAACATATGGGTACTCTATTAAGAAAGAGAAACATTATTTCATTTTGGACCAACTCACTGTTGGTTAGGGAGATTCCAATGATTTCATTTTGGACCAACTCAAAGTACACGTAACATAATCACTTTTGTTTGAAGCTTATTTGGAATTCTGGGGTTTGAAGGACCAATTAAGACATTGTTTGGATAGCGTTTTTCCAGCAGGTGTTGCGCATTTGTATTTAATATATGTGGATCCCGTGCACTGTTCATGAGACCTGTAAATACTTTTTTAAGTAAAAAAATTTAAAAATTGAATCCCACAATACTATTCACACATTTAAAAATTATTTTATTATAATATTTTTAATTTTTAATTTTCAACAGTAAATAATATCCACCAAATCCAATACGAAAGCCGAGGGTTACTTCCAAACAATTCTTACTGATCACAGCCAGGAAAGGAATAGACTCAACACAGACACGTGTTGGAACCTAGCATTTGAAAACTGAAAAACATCGAACAAAGCTGAATCAATGATCGCATGTCTACATTTATTTATGACGAAAAACACCCCAACTCCATACCCAAATTTGCAACCATTTCCAATTCCACCCATGAAATGTGTGGGATGGCATTAATGCCATTTCACGTAACTTGTGCACCCATTATTTACTTCCATTTATTTATTCCTCTTTGTGTTTTTTAATAGCAACACCAAAAAGAAAGGAAAAAGTAATAAAATAAATTAAAAAGTTTTGATATTCATATTTCAGAGTCACATCTTGCCTTGGGCTAAACCTCAACTGCAAATGGTTCTGGTTCTGGTTCTGGCTCTGGCAAGCAAGTTATGTTATTTTCTCCAAACCCAACAAACTCTCTCTCAAAGACTTTGTCTTTCTAATTCCTAAACGTGTTCCTACTTCTTCTTCATACAGATAAAGAGCTTCTAACAGACTTGGGGGGTTTTTGTTCCTGACTTTGAGGATTGTATCTTCTTTACCTGGTGAGACTCTCTCAATGCTTTAAGACTGTCCTATAAAGTTCTGGTTTTTATCTTTTAATTCTCGTACTTCTTCTTCTTTGTGATGTTCTTCTTGTTCAAACCAGTTACGGCCTTCTTGGGGTTAACGTGTTTTCTTCTCTTCTCTAATATTTTCAAATTATGTCTCATTTCCTGTTTCTTGAATTTTTTTTTCCTCTTTTGGGTTTGAGTTGTTGATTAATAGTTTCATGGGATTCATGTTTTCAGCTGTATGATTAATGGGTTTTGTTTTGTTTTGATGAACTTTCCTCTCAAGTTGGCTGTTTTAAATTTTGGTGTTTAACTGATGTGTGGGGTAGGTAATGTAAAACTGTTATGTGACCATTTTATGTTAAAATGTTGATGAAGTTTGACTTAAATTCGCTTGAGTTTTTGTTGCTCCTAATGATTTTAAGGAGCTTTTATAGCTGTACACTTAACAAGGTTGAAAGACCCAATTATGATTATTGTGAAAACATTACTGAAGTAGTGTTGTCAAAACCGAAGTGGCTTATGTAATGGAGAAAATTCAACATGTATGAACTTGTTTCTTATGGACTATTAGTGATCAAAGCAAGTGTGTTAGAAGAATTACTATTGAATATCATCAATGTAACCTACAAAAGGAAGATAAGAGACATTGCCTGTCACATTAGACCTTCATAGAAATTATGTAGAAATATGAATTTCAACTCAAGAGTGGACAATATAATGAAGTAGGAACTGAGTTTTTAATATAATGTTGACAGGTGGACCACTCTATCTAAAGCTGGTGAATTCTAGTATTTGCATGGGTGATTTTTCATTCGGTGCTTGCTATGAAAGATACTTTTTTTATTTTATTTTATGGAGAAGGCATATTTGAGATGGATTGCTGCTATGTTTCAACATTAGTGTTTTTTGTTTGTGCTATTGGGTATTATCATTAAAGCTGTATTAATTTATGGCTGTTGTTAAGGTAACTGTTGTTTAGATGTGTAATAGTCTTTACCCGAGTAGACTCATTGTGATGTAATTACTGTGGATGTTGTAATACAAATTTGCCTCTGTGGAACACTGGCCATCCAGTTTATGCATCAGGAAATTAGATGTGGATAAACATTTTGAAATTTCTGCATCAGTATCACCACAAAGTCGTGAAATAGTATGATAATCTCTGTTCAAGTCTTCAAAGTATGCTTGATATGAACTGGCTTGTAATTGATGATGTCATTTCTTTCTTTGCATATGTTATGTGTCCTCTTTTGGTGATGTCTTAAGATAGTTCTTTTTGCACCCTTATATGCAGCTATTTTTCCTGTCCGAATCTGTGAGTTTATTACCAAATTGACTTTCTTTTTCATTGTCAATTTGCTAAAATATGGCCAGAGCCAGACACTGTAAATTGTTACATGGAGCATTGGATTGAGTTTGCTCAACTATGGTGCAAAGTAAACTGTGAACTCAATATTTAATCAAAAAAGCAAAATGACAACTGAGAGCCCTGTGAGAATGGTGGAAAGCAGCGGAGATAGAACGTGGCACTCTTCTAAGGATGCTGCGACTTTTGGATCTCCATCAAAAAACATGGCGGCAGAGCAGTTGGGATTACTCTCGAAGGTGCAAAGAGTTAATGGAGGTCAAGCAGACATAATACCCAATAGAAGTGGTAGTGCTCCACCAAGCATGGAAGGTTCACTTGCAGCTATTAAGAATATCTTAATGCAACAGAACTCTAATCCAAATTCAAGCTTGGCTAATTTAAGCAGTGCAATTGAAAATTGCATGTCTGAGGAAGAACTGCGCTCTGATCCAGCATATGTTGCATACTACAGCTCTAACATCAACTTAAACCCAAGACTTCCTCCACCTCTTATCTCACAAGAGAATCAACGCCTGATGCGCCATATGGGTGTTTTTGGCAATAATTGGAGATCAACTTCAGTAGATGACAGTGGCAATGGATCCTTACATTTGTCTCAGGTCTCCCTTTCTACTCACAAGGAGGAGTCTGAGAATGATACATCACCAAGGCCAGCTTCCAACAATTTGGCTGAAAGTAGTACTGCACATATACCTGGACAGAACACAGTTTCTTTGGCTAGTCGTCATAAAAGTTTGGTTGATCTGATACAGGTATAGAATTCAGTAAGTGTTTTGGATTCTAATATGCATTATTCTCAATCAACAACCATTAAGCTTTAAAGTGCTTTTGAATGTTCTGTTGTTCATATTTGATTAAGTGTGTTTAGCCCCCTCCCCTCTTTTCCATCTTGAATATCACAAAAGAAAGTTCCTAATATCCAACAATTCAAGTAGGTAAAGTTAACAAGGAGATAGGAAAAGAAAAATATTATCAGTTTGCTTTCATATGGATTACCTCATGAATTTCAAAAAACTTGTATTTGAGGGCTAGAAATGCATTTATTCTTATAGATGGTTTACATAACAAACCACCCCCTCCTGAGTGAAGTTCTCCTATGTCATAAAAAATAAAAAAGTGTTAGCTAGTTAGTTACACAATTAGTCAACCAGATTCTAGGAGCCTATGTTGTAAGGTTAGGCAATGGCATGCATTCTTTCCAACTATAAGTAGGCAAGGCTATTGTATTTTGTAATCAGTTGTGATCTGAGTTTTAAAAGTACAGCCTAGAACTATTCTTTCCAAGAGTGTCCTCTTGAAGAGTTGTGTTTCCACTTTACATTCTCTAAGCAACTTAATCCCATTCCTCAAAACCAAAGTTCCTAGCCCGAGCCACATCACTCACTCCTTCTCTTGTCCCAATTAATTCATATACCAACAAAAAAAGAAAGATTGAGAGAGGGCCATTCTGTGTGTGGTGTGGTGCAATGCTAGTGGTTTCATTTAAAAGATGATCCAAGTAGGGGTGTTTTTTTTTTGGCACAGATAATCTCTTAGCTAGGATTGAAACACAAGTTGCGACAAATTGGAAATTGTCAGAGTCTACATTAAGATTGAGAAGATCTAATGATCTTTTGTTGGTGTTGAGCCATGTGTTTTATATACTTTGATCAATACAGAATTATGTTTGACATTTGTTTATGGCAGAAGGGTGAAACAAAGAAATAGTCTGGGAATTTGTTTCCCATAAAAAAAATTTCTTGGGATTTTTCTGTACATTCAATGTACTCTACAGATAAAAGAATACATAAAATTGAACATATAATTTTTCATATCATAATCTTTCAGAGACTGGCATCACTAGTTTCTGACTTTCTGGGATCTTTGATTGAGTGAGATTGATAGAACACAAAAACTTCATTGATGTTTTCTGTTTTTTGATCTTGTGGTGGCAACTAACCATCCAAAAGATGGCGAGTACCTCATTAATTTTAGTTGCTTGCTTGTCAAATTGTCTGTTTACTTTGACTTCTAGCATTTGGTGCTTTAAATCTTTATCAGTTCTTGTCACCCGATTGTAGCCTTTTCCATTTGTGACATATGTTTGTAATTTCAATTTAAACAATGTCTTGCTAATGGATTTTAATGCCTGATTTTACATGATGAATACTAGCCCTTTGATTCATAGTTTGCTACTTGCTTTTTATTTACAGACAATATCCTATTTCTGTCTGAACTTATCTTCTACATTTTCTTGGTGTATTTGTAGGAAGACTTTCCCCGTACTCCTTCTCCAGTATATAATCTGTCTCGTTCAGCAGGCCATGCAACAGCAGAGGAACCAGTTGATTCTGATGTCCTTGCAATTTCATTGAATGTTTCTTCTGTTAATATTTCAAAGCTACCAGAAACAAATTCAGGCCCTACTGATGTTTGTTCAGAGTCTTGTGCTCTGGATGCACATGCTGTTGGATTGATATCCGATAATAGTCCTTTAGTGACCTCTTTGACGAGTCCTGACGGGATAGGGAACTCACCAATGCAAGAAAGCAATGAATCAAGCAGGAAAGATGTTGTTTTAAAGGATGATGCGTCAATTAGTGGAGCCCTTGGGCCAGATGTTTCAAGAAAGGAAACTAGAGCATCCAATGCAGAGAGTAACAGGAACAAACAGGAAGAGCCACAATCTTATGGGAGGAATATGCTGCACCACCATCCTTCTTCACAACGCGGTACTCCATATCAATTTCAGGGGGTCCAGGCTCAAGTAATTTCTCCAGGAATGAATCGTTCACATGTTGTTATGGAAAAAGTTCCAAATGGTCATCCCCATTTCTCCTCTCTTGGGGTACAGCCTCCATTGCATTCTCCTGGACTCACACCTCCCTTATATGCAACAGCAGCAGCTTATATGACGTCAGGAAATCCATATTACCCCAATTTTTATCCACCAGGGTTATTTACTCCTCAATACAGTGTGGGTGGATATGCTGTGAGTCCAGCACATCTTCCCCCATATATGGCTGGATACACTTCTAATGGTGCCATTCCTCTACCATTTGATGCCACTTCTGGCCCAAACTTTAGTCGTCGAACTGTTGGTGCTTCAACAGGGGAAGGTTTCCCACTTGTGGGTGATGTGCAACATCTGAATAGACCTTATGGGCAGCAAGGGATAATGCTTCAACCTTCTTTTGTGGATGCGCATCATATGCAATACTATCCGCAACCTTTTGATAATGCATATAGCATTGCGTTTCATTCTCGGTTGGCATCAACAGGCGTCACAGAGGGCCAGTTTGATCCTTTTGCTTTACAAAAAGAGTCAAATGTTGCTTCTTATATGAGTGACCAGAAACTTCAGCATACAGCAAATGGAAGTCTGAGCATAATGAGTCCAAGAAACATGGGAGCAACTAATAGTGGCTATTTACGAAGTCCTAACTTGGGTATCATGACACAATTTCCAGCATCACCTCTTTCTAGTCCACTATTGCCATCATCTCCAGTGGGAGGAATGAACCATCCGGGTCAGCGAAATGAAATGAGGTTTCCACAAGGTTCAGTTAGAAATGCAGGAGTATATTCTGGATGGCAAGGGCAAAGAGGACTCTACAGCTTGGAGGAACCCAAAAGGCACTCTTTTCTTGAAGAGCTGAAGTCCAGCAATGCACGGAAGTTTGAACTCTCTGATATTGCAGGGCGTATTGTAGAATTCAGGCAAGGTTCTGTAGTATCTATTTTAAATTATATTTTTTGTTCTTTTCTTTCCCTTGATCTAAATAATGTGATTCATGTATCGTTTCCATTCTAAAAATAATAATTTTTCATTTGTGTTTAATGTCAGTGTTGATCAACATGGGAGTCGATTTATTCAGCAGAAGCTGGAATATTGCAGTGGTGAAGACAAGGCATCTGTTTTCAAAGAAGTTCTTCCACATGCTTCAAAATTAATGACAGATGTTTTTGGTAATTACGTTATCCAAAAGGTATGCTTTCCAAATTCATGTGCATCAAATTATAGATTTCTATAATCGTGTATGTTTTTGCTTGACGTGAACTTTCTGAATGGCTGGCTTGATTATTAAGTCATGTTGTTATTTTACAGTTTTTTGAACATGGAAGTCTTGAGCAGAGAAAGGAACTTGCAGATCAACTTGCAGGAATGATGTTGTCTTTAAGTTTGCAGATGTATGGTTGTCGTGTAATCCAGAAGGTATGTTAGAATGTGATGATAGATATGCAGGCTTATAATTCCACCAAATGTGCTGCCCATTGCTGATGGATCTTAAGATTATGCACTAACATTTTAAAGAGAGAAAACAAAAAAAGAAAAAGAATCCTAAGTCGATGCTTTTTGACCTCCATGTGATTCCATAAAAGCTTAGGGATGGAGATAGCATGTAGGGTCCATAACAGTGGTAGATTTCAAGATTGCATCACTGAAGTTTCCTTCCTGACAGAATTTTCTTAAGGATTTAGAAGAAGAGATATGTTAGTCAAAGAAATTTAATTTTGCTGTAAATTTGGGATGGAAATTTATTTTTGTCAAGTTTGTGTTTTGTGAATGGCTGCTTAGTATAATGGCTAGTGAATTTTCTTGGGACAGAGGTATTTGATTGACAGTGAGTTTGTTTAATGTTTCTCTGCTGGAGAGACAATCATGTTTGGTTGAATTCACAGTCTGACAATGGTCAACCTAATTAATCTTCCCTTTTCACTATCTCTATGATAGATTAATGAGTCATTGGTTTCTCACTAGGAAGGTTGGTTTTATGGCTTCTATCCTCGGGGTGCACTTGAATGATTGAGAGGCTTTATAGTTATGATTAAGTGATTAAATTCATCATCTCCTAATAGCTTAAACTTTTGGGAGAATCGGAAATTTATCATGATATCATAGCAAGAGGTTTGAGTTTGGTCCTTGTCTTCACTTTACCTCCCATTTGAAATGTTAAAAATCCCATGTGTTGGGTCCACTTGTTAAGGGGGAGTTTGGGTTCACATATAAGGGGGAATGTTAGAATTATGGTTATGTGATTAAATTCATCATTTTCTAACAATTTAAGCTATTGGGAGAATCAGTAATTTATCAAGAAGTTTTAAATTATATCAATAGCCTTCTTTCTTGAAACCTTGTTTTGGGGAAGTAATAAAAGTGCATTATATCTTTCCTGAAGTTTCTTTGAGTTCCTGATCGCTGAATTTGAGAGATACATTTAAGACATTTAATATTTGGATTTTAATTGAATCTGCATTTTCCCCCCTTGAATATATTAATTCTGCTATCATATAATATTATTAATAGAGAATCATTTTTGTCACAATTATCATGTGCATGATGTCTTCTGAAAAAATGCATGATCTTTTGTATCTGTAGATTGTGTTGCTGATCTTTTACATAGATCTTAAAAATCTTCTCAGGAATCACATTTTAAAAGAGGTGGACTACTTTCATAGTTGCAGTGCTTTTCTTTTCTTTTCTTTTCTTTTTTCTTTTTGAATAATTTAGTTTATCGTAATAAATGAGCAATGATACTCTTACACTCGTTTTTTAACATCTGTTTTCATGTTCTAAAATGTGGACATCCCTGCATCAATTGTGGATATTGATGTAAAATAGTGGATGTAAACAAGTGTGAGAAAATATTTTCCCGTAATCTATATCCTGGGTTGTATAGTATATTCTTGAGCTTACCTTTTTGGAGTGATAAAAACAGAATTTTCGCTTTATACACCATATGTTTTTGTAATTTTTATGCATTTTAGTCTTTTGTTCTGATATCCATAGTGCACTGCCTGTGTGCTCTGGGTTTTTGTAAAGCTTAGTTTTTCTTTCAGTGAAGCATTATTACTTATCAAAAATGTTTTTGTTTTAGTTTGAGAGTGAATTTGAAGAATCAATTTGAATGCTATATAACATTACCATTATTTATTCAATCTTATTTTTTGAAGGATGGGTCTAGCAAAGGGTGCCAAAGTGAATGTATTGATTTGTTGCTAGGATATATTGAAATATGTCAAAATTTTGGGGGTATAAACATTATTATAAGGGATTCAAATAAAATTAATATAAAGTTTCACTACTTAAAAAATAAAATTTAGGGTCCTTTGGGGGCCATGGCCCTCACTGATCCTACTGTAAAATTGTCTCCACTTCAATAGCATTCTCATTGACTCTTGATCGTGTGCTGGATTTTTATTTTAGGCCCTTGAAGTTATTGAGCTTGATCAGAAAATACAACTTGTGCATGAGCTTGATGGACATGTTATGAAATGCGTACGTGATCAAAATGGAAATCATGTTATACAGAAATGTATAGAATGTGTCCCTACAGAGAAAATTGGATTTATTATTTCTGCTTTTCGAGGTCAAGTCGCCACACTTTCTACCCATCCTTATGGTTGCCGTGTCATTCAGGTAAATAAAACATTTTGCTGGTTGCAGAGGCTCTAATCATACTGTGTTGTATCTTGGTATTGAATTTTTTATGTTTGATTTGTGATAGAGAGTTTTGGAGCATTGTTCAGATGAGCTGCATATTCAATCTATTGTGGATGAAATCTTAGAGTCAGCATATGTCCTTGCTCAAGATCAGTATGGCAATTATGTCACACAGGTTGGTCTTATCTACTTTTCAAAAAATTTATATTAATAGCATTAACTTTCCCTCGGTGAATCTTGGAAACTAAGATGGATCATACTGGTTGCAGCATGTTTTGGAGATGGGAAAGCTGCATGCAAGAAGTCAAATTATCAAGAAGTTGTGTGGGAAAATTGTACAAATGAGTCAGCATAAGTATGCCTCAAATGTTGTTGAGAAATGTTTGGAGCATGGAGATACTGCTGAACAAGAGCTCTTGATTGAGGAGATTATTGGGCAATCTGAGGAAAATGATACTTTATTGGTAAACCGTTTTATTTTTACTTTTTTCGCCTAGGGTAAATCAACTTACAAGCAGATATAGGAAGCTAATATCATGATATCTCAAGATTGATTATTACCTTCAGTCCTGATAATCTTACCTAGTACTTTGGCTTGGCCTGATGTTTAGGCTTGACTCACTGAGGTCAGCTGACCCAAGCCAGTTTATATTGGCTTCAACTGTTTCCCAGGGTTTAACAGTATAGTATGGATCTAATTCCAGGCTTTTTTATTTTATTTTATTTTTTGATAGAAACCGGATCCAGGATTAGTGCAAATATATAGGCCCCAAACCTTGCATGTTTATAACTGCTGCTTTTAGATGCTACCTATGAAGTTATCTCAAATCATGCCTTTTTTCTTAGGCAACTCTTAAGCTGTGCTTTTAGTTACCAGGAATCATGTATAAACATTAACAGAAAGTTATATGAGCAAGGTATAGGGTGAGGCCATAGATCAAAGACCCAATGGGTGCATGTGTAACTTAACATTTATAAAAAAAAAAAAAAAAGTTACAAGAAATCAAATTCGTTAAGAAAAATTGCCAAGGTCCACCCCCCCCCCCCCCCCCTCTCCTTGGGTCCCCCATCGGGGAAAAAAAAAAAAATCAAACTTGGCCCACCCAATTCCATATTAGTTTTTAGAACTTCTGCCAAGAAATTTGGGTCTCACAATGTAGCAAATAAAATATACCATTCTGGTGCTTTTCCTCATGTCTCCACCAGCTACAGATTAGATATGGCTAATTTGACATTAAATTAATTAACTTTTAATTTGTTTTGCTTTAGTTTTCAATACTGATGCATTCCCAATTCCATTGAATACTTAATTCTTGTGTCTTTTAACTGCTGAGATGCTTTTCCCCGTATATCCTAATGATACTTTATTTGTACTTTCATTGTTAATGTGAACCCATTTTCTCTTCCCTTAACTTGTTGTAAACTCTTTAAAGTGCTGAAAAAATGAAATAACATTGTGTTTTACTTGATATGCACCAGTGAGCTCTAGCTCAAATATTACTTCCTCCTTACATGGTGTGGTCATGGGTTTAAGATCCATTGAGTGCATGTGTAACTTACCAATGGGGAATACTCAATGTCATTGCATATTCTTCTCTCTTTAATGAGCTTGTTGTGAAGTAAAATATGGACATTTCTGGACATTGTTCATAGCTTGCTAGTCTTGGGAGTTATAATATGGAAATACATTATTTTGCATCTTGGAAGTCGGAACTTTTTTTTCCTAGTTACTAAAGCTTTTTGTTGTTTCAATTTTTATTTACTAGGCAATGATGAAGGACCAATTTGCAAATTATGTGGTCCAGAAGATTCTTGAAATGAGCAATGATAAACAGCGGGAAATATTGCTAAATCGTGTAAGAGTTCATCTACAAGCATTGAAGAAATACACTTACGGGAAACACATAGTTGCTCGATTTGAACAACTCATTGGTGAAGGTGTGAAAATTGTCTCTCTTTAATCCATGTGCATGTATAAATCCATGATTATTTGGCGTCCATTTTATCTATAAGGGAAATGGGACTAAAGCTTAGCTTGGCTTTGTACATGTACACACATTTATTTGCACGCAATTAAGCATGGCTTGAGCGAAATGCTTATTTAACATTCAGACCAAAGGGGTCCAAATATGCGAAATAGTTGTCATCATGAGTCCTCTTTGAACATACTATGAGTTCTACATCAGTTGCAATAGAAAGGTATTGGCCAATTAACGTATGATTCCATATCTCTGACCATTACATCCGCTTGTCCTCTCGCCTCTTTGACAAAGTCAGAATAATTGTTAATGCTATAAATTTTTATTTTTTTTAAATTTTAATGCTTAAGCTGTATATCAAACCCCACACTGCAGTCTATCCTTTGACCAGTCAGAATACAGGCTTGTTACTGAACAAGAAGGAACACTAACTTGGCTCTCTTTTTATTTCAACTGACTTATTGCAGTTAGCCTCAATGTTTGTTTAAATTGATGTAGTGATATTTTCAAAATTCTTTGTCAAAAGACTGATCAATTGATCTAGTTGTACGCAATATAACTTACCATCATTCATGAAGACATAATAGATTACCATTTAGTAGAAAGTATCGTAAATACTGATTGCCATTGTGATCTTATTCATCTTAGCATATACTTTGGTAAATGGCTTGTGCACACATCACTTTGTTGCAATTGGGCTTTCGAAATTGGTAGTTCAATAGAACAGCATCTCTCTCTCTCTTTCTCTCTCTCTGATGCATACTCACACTCAGATGCACTCCACAAGCACAGGATCTTTTTTATGTTAAAAATGAGACGAATATTTGCCTTGGATGGTGGGCTGCACCTAAACTGTGGCTTTCTTGATCAGATTATAAATATCTTCTGTTGTTGATTTTGTAACATGTAGAAAGTCAAGCCTCTGAATCTGAAGGTACTCAGAATGGGACAGCATTGCTTCCAGGTTAAATGCCGGTGGGAAGCAGATAGTCGGTAGTAGAAAAACTTAAGATGGGCAAAAACTGATTTCATTCTTTTTTTCAAATGTAATCCCATTATTGCTGCTGCTTCTGCTGTTGTTGGCTGCCAAGTATATTTATGTAATTAAATATCATCAAAGTGTGTCTGTGTATATATATGTATAGAAATTATCAATAAATCATTGATCAAAGTAATCTCACTGCCCGGAAATTATGTGGTTTCTTGTGCAATAATCTTTATCCTTGTTGAATTTCCGTTAATTATTATGCTATAAAGGAAAGCTTGTTCTTGCAAGCCATTGCGTGGCTGCTAGGTAATTGAAGTGAGGAAAAAAACGAATATGGGATTTGATCAGTCAGTTGGACTTTTACTTATATAAATCAAATATAGAAAAAGAAACTATATTAATAGGGAATGTTCAATTTCGGTTCTGAACAAACATTTGATGAATTTATGATGTTGGTAATGGTTGACGAGATGGAATGAAGTATGAATTTCTTATAATATAAGATTATGATTCTAAAAATATACTAAATCTTAAAAAATTAATGTTATATATATATTGTGATAATTTTGAAACAGTATATTTGGTATATATTATGTAAAAAATAAAAGAAATGGTAATAGAAACATAAATAAAAGTGTATAGGAGATGGATGGATGTAAATGGTAAATAATAATAAAATATGGGCTATAATTAAGTAAAAAGCTTATTAGATTAAAGATACAAGAATGACAAGTTTTTTTTTTTGATAGGAAATTGGAACTTTTAAAAATTAACCGAAAAAGAATACATCGTTTGAGAGAGCGTATTCTAGAAAATAAGAGCTCTCTTTAATCTAGGTAACATAATGCTCAACACTTTAAGCATGTTTTGCCAACAAACGAATAAGGCTATTGCTATTCCTATGAACATGAGAAACTTCAAATCTATGAAAAGTATAAGAAAGAGAAACAAAACAATTCCATACATAACTGGCATTAGAAACCACCATAGAATCACCCTCTAAGGATGACAAGTTATTGAAATTTGGGCTAATGTGATAGGAACATCTTGATGTTTTTAAATTTGGAGACATCCAAGTTTAAATCCCTCCCTCTATTGTGAAAAATAAAAAATGAGAGCTAAAAATTAGATAGGTTTTTTTTTTTTTTTTTTTTTTTTTTTTAGAATGAAAAATTAGATAGGCTGAATAATAAAAGTAGAAGTAGACAATGTTATTGCATAGGTGGGTGGGTCAAAGTTTGATTATTTGACCCGACCCACTGCGGCATTTTATATATATATATTGGGGTTTGAATGAGTCCAAGATGTCCAGATATAGAAACAAGAAGAAGAAGATGAAGAAGCAGTAGATGAGTAACAGTAACAGAAGGAAAGAGATGGATGGCAACAACAATAACAACAGCACAGCAAAGAGAGAAAAGAGGAGGAGGCAGAGTGAGAAATCTCGAGCGTTGATATTGATTGGAGTAATTGTAAGCGGTAGTTTGGTTTACTATCACTGCGCCTATCGAGGAGCCAGCGTCGTGTCTTTGATATCCGACGTACTCATCGTCCTCCTTTGCTCTCTCGCCATTCTCGGCCTCCTCTTCCGCCAACTCACCATCCAGTACTTCCTCTTCTCTTCTCTTTTTCTTTGCTTAATTAATTAATTACTATGATTTATTAATTGATAAATAAATATAGGGTTCCCGTAGACCCACTGGAGTGGCAGATATCTCAGGACACAGCCAATAGCATAGTGGCTTGGTTAGCTAATACCATTGGTGCTGCCGAGTCTGTTCTTAGGGTTGCTGCCACTGGTCATGACAAGCGCCTCTTTTTCAAGGTCTCTCTCTCTCTTTCTTTTACTTTCTTTATATGATGATTGTTGATTTGTGAGAATAGCAGCAGGGAATTGCGGGAAGGAACACCTTCTACTTCATTGTATTTGTATTACCATTTACAAATAATTGATTTTTCAGATGGGGGGAGATTTTTGTACTTCAAAAACTTAATTGAAGAACCTGCAACTAAATATTTTTCATTTTTAATAGAGACTTTCTAAGTGGATCTTCTAATTTGCGCACCATATTCCTGTGTATGTGACAATAACATTGCTGCAGGTGAAATAGGTTTAAATATACTGAAGCATGTTTTGGCATGCTAAAATGCTATGGCTTTGGTAGCTTCTTCATCTGAATAGTTGATTCCCTAGATTGCATGTGCACCTGTTGATCATCATTTAGTAAGCAACAACGTGAACCTAAACATCAACTTTAATGGTGGAATTTATTTGTGAGAATTTTGTGCCACTTGCAAGATGGAATTTTAATGAAGCACTCAAACCCTGCTACAAAATTATTAGAAACCCCCCCCCCCCTCTCTTTTTCCCCCTCTTCTTCTCTTATTAGGTGTGTGGAGGTGGCTCATTTCATCTAGGAAGCACGGACACTTCATTTTGGGTGTCGTACCGACCATGTCATGTTATAATTTTTCAGAAATTGCTCATGTCGTACCTGTACCTGCACCTATGTCTATGCTTCCTAGCATTTCATACTAGTAATATTGTAGTTAATGTCATCAGAGAATGAAATAAGTAACTTCTTTTTTTTCCTTTTTAGTTATGGTTGTTGTGGATAGCTAACCTGATAATTTATATATGATGTAATTCTTTCTTCAGGTGGTGATTTGTCTTTACATACTATCAGCTTTGGGAAGATTAGTTTCAGGTGTTACGGTTGCCTATGCTGGTATGTTGCTGCTTACATGTACATCAAAACTTGATGACAATCTGAATTGTTTTACATCAATGTTAGCAAATTTTTATGGGTGGCGCATGATTTTAATAACTTTCTTCAACAAAGATGCAATGAAGTCTTTAATTTGTAGATACATTGTGGTTGATGCCCTAGACTCATCTGTCTAGCTCATTCTTCTTTTTGTGGTATAAATCTCTGTTTGTACATGTCTGTGGTGAGTCTGATTGTCTACTCTTATTATTTTATGATGCCATCATTTTTGCTACCTTGTAATAGTGGGAAATGGTTCTGGTACATTTTCTCTTGAAGAATATGTTACATTGTTGCTAGGAACCGTGTAATGAAAGGAAGAATCATTTTTTCAAATGCTTGAGAGGCAGCTGGCTTCCTGGATGTGGACTTGCTGTGCATAGTGCAATTTTATATTATACATATATTTGGGTAATGTTGCATGGTAATGTTTGGCCATAATAAATAAGGTTAGAAAGTTGAGACCTCCTGCTGTCCTAGATCAATATTGATGCTAGCCAATTTGATCTGCTACTCATGGAGTGCCTACTGTGTAGGAATCATACTTAGATTTCACCATTTATGAAATACTCCCTTTTCTGATATCATTATGACTGCCAATTCTGAAGCCTTATCTAATTTTGTTGTAGTTTCCATGTCAAACTGTCCGTGTTAGCTTTAAGAATTTTATTTCTATACCATCCATGCTGTCATGCATGTAATGTCTAATGCCTAGTTAACAAAACAGTTAAAATTTGGATGCTATACTCCTAAAACTTTGGGGTCAGCTATGGCTCTTCAACAAGCTAATCAAAGATGGCCATATTTATTTTTTCCTGCCATTCTATCCTATGCAAAATCACTTTTTGTAAGCTCCTTCTCTGACACGTCATTTTTTACTATGAATATCATTTTAGGTCATCCTCCATCTTTTTACATTTCCTCGACTTGAATCAACTCACTCTTCTTCTTTGATGCATATTTTGCTCTTCTTTGCACATGACCAAACCATCTCAAGTGACTCTTCCTCATCTTTTCATTAATAAGGGTCATTGCTATCTTTAAGCAAATCTCTTCATTTTGAATATCTCTGTCTTGTATTTTCACTTATTCATTTCAATACTCATTTCAACTACACTTATTTTAGAACATGTTTCTAAATAGACCAATATTCAATATCATAGAGCATAGTTGGTCTTATGGCAGTCTTTTTAGAGGAAAATATTTGTGTAGGTTAAAGGAAAATTCCGAAGCCCTATTATGGTTGTTAAAAGTGTAGAAAAAACTCTTCAAAAAGGAATCATACATAAACTAGGGAAGATATTATAACTTGCTTAAAATATTCAAAGTTCATTTGTTTGGATTGTCTTCCATTTTAGTGAGGCTTATTTTTCTGATATATCCACGTTACATTTATAGATCTCAAAGCTTTTATGTATCTTTGAATCTCGCTTGAAATTCCAGCGACTTATTTGTATATTTTTTTTCTTCTTGCATCAGGGTTGTGCTTGTTTTGTCTGTACATGTTAGCAGAGACGTCTCAATCAGTGTCTCAGTTTCTGAGGGGAAGAAATGGCAATACAGATACTTCAGAGCAGGATATCATGTAGTCTGCTTGTTTTTTAATTTATCATGTATGGCCATTGTTATATTTGTAATTTATCATGTAGGCAGTCTCACTCGATAAGTGTTAACAAAGAGTTAGCTGTAGAGAACCAATTTCAGGTTTAAGATTTTATTTTTTTGGATCTTTTTTTTTATAAGATATTTTTTTGGATCTAACAATGGGTAAAGTCTCACATTATTTAAATTTTAAATAACGTGGTACTTTGATACATTGTTATATTTGTAATATCTAATCTTAGCAATGAAATGTAGCTATTTTAAATGTGGATGATCCTAATACCCAATGGAGATGCTACTGTTCTCCCTTTTTCTTTTTAAGTATTGGTTAATGAGTGTCCTGCAAGCACAAGTTAAGGTGCATTTGACACTTCATTTAATGATGTTTTTATATTTTCTTAAAAATAAAAATAAAATCAAACTATATACTAAATAGTATATACACATCTCCAGAAAAGCTTAAAAGATCACATTGAATTTGTACTTGCAAATCAATTAATTATTGATAAGTGAATTTTTATCTTCAAAAAATATACATTTTGGCTCATTATTAAATATATATTATTTCTCAACCTACACCTTTAAGGTGCTTGTTAACAAGACCTTTTTTATTCTTTGTCCTTTTTATGATATGCTCTTTTTGCATTTTATAATATGCTCTTTCTTTCACTGTCTTCTTTAAATTTATTAGTATTTCATAAATGAAACCTTGTAAATACCATCCTGGAATTTTGACAAAAATATTAATTTAACCAATTGAGTCTTTATTTGAAAAAATTAATTTTATTCATATGAAGTATGTGACAAATCAAACATTCAGTTAGTATTTTATGTATATCTTGTAACTCAGTGATGTTAGCTTCAGCTTGTTCTCTTTATAGGGAGAAATTAGGCTGGAATTTCCTGCCACTTATTATAAGGGAAAGCAAAATATATAAATAGTAGACCTATCGATGTTTCTTTTTTTTTTTTAGAAAACAGTAAGAAAATTTTATTAATAAAAATCAGATCGGAACACAGCGTCCAAATCATCAGGTAGATCTTCTACCCATACATCAGTATCTGCAGATAAAACTGCTCTTCTAGCTAATTCATGAGCTAACTTATTTCCTCCCCTTCCAACATGAAAAAACTGACAAGAATGTAAAGCATAGCCTAATCTCCGAGCATCATCAATCACGTGTCCATACAAGGTTTTGCACTGTCCCTGGGATTGCAAAGCACGAATAACCCCCTAACAATCCCCCTCAACCTGGATATGAAAGAAAGACATTTCTTGAGCAAAAGTGATTGCTCTATGGGCTGCCCGAGCTTCTGCCAATGCAACTGACTGAGGGAGAGCAATTTTTTGACTAAGGGCTGCCATAACTTCTCCTCTATGATCTCGAACAACCACCCCAATGCCCGCACAACCCAAATGATCAAACAGAGCTGCGTCGAAATTGATCTTATAACAGCTCTCAGGTGGAGGCGACCACCGTGCTACCAATCTTGGGCCTGGGTTACTGATATGTTTGTTCGCTTCTAGAAACTCTACAACCATAGCTTTAGCTCTTTCACCAACTTCATGCAATGGCCAAGTTCCTTGATTCTCCCTAAGTCGATTTTGACGCTGCCACAAACTCCACGCAATGGTGGAAAACAGAGCCACACGATAGCCCGAGCTGTTCTACATTACATCATCCAGCAAATCGAAAAAACTCCTGTGCTATGTTTGACTATGTAAAATTTTCTCAAGTAAAAATATTTTTTCTAAAAAGAAAATATTTTCAAGTGTTTAATTGCATCCCAAAAAAATGCTTTGGAAAATATTTTAATGTGTTTGGTTGTGTTTTTGAACATCCTCTAAAAAAACACATTCTCTACTAGTTCTCACATTTTTTTCAACTTCCAGACAATTATTATAATAGAAAATCTCAATATATAAACCAAAGAACCAAAAAATATAAGAAAAAAAATTGTCCTTCCTTAAACGGGACATCGATAATGAGAGAGGGGGAGAGAGATAGATTGAGAGAAAGAGATAGGTAAAGGCAATGGCAAGATTGTGAAAGATGGTGCCAAGCTTGAGGCGATGGTGACAAGATCGGTGGTTCGATCTAAAGGCGGCAGCGATGGCATGGGTGGGTGGCAGGTTGTAGATCGGTGACATGTGGTTCAAGATTTGGCATTTGTTTGGTTAGAGGGAAAGAGAGAGATAAAGGGAGGAAGAGAAGAGGAAGAGAGATGAAGAGAGGAGGAAGACAGAGGGATGGCAGATAGAGCTTGCACAAGGGACGGTGGTGTGGTGAACCAGGTGTCCGAAGCTTTTTGTGCTCTCTCTCTCTCTCCAAGTGGCTGAGTTGTGAGTGGGATGGAAATAGGTTGAAGGTAAAATGACTATGTAATCGGTTTTACACTCCTAGAGGCTCTAGTTTACGGTTATCTGAAATTTATTTCCAGTTTAACCATATTTTCATGTGTACCCAAACATCCTCAATAGTGTAAAATGTTTTCCCCAATTTCCTTTATAACCGAAACAAACACAGCCTAAATTGTCAATACCTATTGGCGTTTATTTTTTAATGGTACTTCAAAGACTCATTTAATAATTTTTACACTCCAAAACAGAATTGGACCAAAATAGATTGAGTGGATCAAATTGGATTGAAATGGACTAAATAAACCAATGGACCGAAATAGACCAAAAGACCAAAATGGGTAAGTGAAAAATATTCACTCATATTTTTTAATCTTATTCTTTTGTATCTCATCATTGTCTATGTTCTTTTGTATATTTCAAAAACTTGTATTAAATAAGATTTTTTTTTTTTTAAAATCTTAATTAGACAACATTACAACAAGGGGTAGAGTTATGATTTACCCCAAGAGGCAAGACATTAAATTGCCAAACTGGTCAGGTTTTCCATTTTTATTTGAAGATATGCATTCATGTTTTGGTTAACAATGTTAAACGAAATCATCTATGATCTATCCACAAGAGACAAACTTATGCAATGGGGTCTCAAAGGTGACATAGCTTGTGCTTTATGCAGAAAATACTTGGAAAGGTATTAACTATTAAGGTAAGACTTTAACAACTTTAGATGTCGTTTCCAACGGAATAGGATAATTCATGGTGGCCAAGTAAAAACTCAAAATTGACAAAAAGGTGTTATTTTAATTTATATTAAATGAGAAGTAAAACTAAAATCTCAAGTGGCACTAGCAACAAAAGGAAGGCTCAAGGACTCAGTATTAAATCTCTTTGCTAATAATCTTGGTGGATTCCAATTTTTGTCCTAAACAGAAATTCATCTTTATAACTCTACCAAAGATGCATTTGCGCACATCTTTCTAGAAATGCATTTTGCATTTCTAGTTTTTTGGAGCCAAGTTTCTCCAAAAATTGTTTACATTCTGCAACATGTCCCATTAAAAAGAAATTCAATAAGAACGGTAACCATTTTTTTTTGGGGAGCAATTTAAGCACTCCTATTAATATATAATCTTAAATAACACAACAATTAGGTTCGATTCAAATTGCGGAGATAACACATGGAGTTGGAGGAAAATTCTAAAACTTAGAGAAGAGGTAAGAACCCTCATTAAATTTGAAGTAGGTTCAGCTAAAAATATATTTCTTTGGCATGATTGGTGGCATCCAGATAGTACTCTATATCAAAAATATGGACATAGAGCTATATATGATGCTACTAGTAACTTCAATGCCAATGTCTCAACTCTCAAGTGTCTTACAAGTTACAAGGAAAGAGTTGGATTTGGAAACCTGCAAGATCAGAAAATTTAGTGAACCTACAAAGCAAGCTTGGTTTAGTGGTATTGGGAGAGGAAGAAAAGCCAATATGGATTCTCTCCTGTTAGAAATTCGGTAGGTTTTGACCCAACCCATAAACATAGGATCGTCCACATTGGTTATCTGATAAGTAAGCTTAAATTTAAATTATCTGATATTGATATGAGTTGTTAAGATCAGTAGTGAAGTAATTTAAATTTAACAGTTGAGTACTTTTAGGGATCATTTATCTGAATCTCTACTAGTATTTAAAGTACTCCTATAATAGTCAGATGTGAATTACTGTGAGTGAAGATTTGTATAGTTTTTGAGTACTCTCTCAAAATAAGCCATCTCTCTGGGGCAACATTTATTGTTCCCTAGAATTTGGAGCGTGGAAATTAGGAGAGACGTAGCCTCTTCTGCGACTTGAAGGTGTTCCACAAAGGAGAAGTGATTGTGAGGAGTTGGTAAAGCAAGTGAAGAACAAGATTCAGTAATTTGGTGATTCATTCCACCGAAAGTATGTGTCTATATGACACATAGTTTTTTATTTAGCAAATCCACATCTGATCATCACTCTTGTGTAGAAGCTAATGTGAAAATTGGTTTGGTTTCCTAGCCATATTCCTAAGCATGCTTTTATAGGGTGGCTAGCTATTCAAAATAGAATCACCACAAAGGACATATTGCTACAATGGGAGCTCAATATTGATCCACAGTGAGCTTTATGCATGAGCAGAAGCGAGAGAAAATAATGGAATCATTTTATGATAATATTACTATTAGACTCTTATCTTAAATATTTCTTAAATTTAACTAATAATTTTATAAAATAAAAACATGTACATAAACATAAACTTGTATTTAAACATATGAAAAATATTAATAATTTATACACTTAGCGAAAAATTATGTATAGATTTGTTAACAAAAACCACTTAGATAATATGTAAATTTGAATAATTCAACAAATTAAGTTTTTATTATCACTAGTACTTCTTGGTGTTTTCAATGGTCATTCAAATCCTCCATCTTTTATTGTAACCAGTAAATTCAAAATAACAACAACAACAACAACAACAATAATAATAATAATAAAGAAAATTCTATTGGCAATGAATCATAATTTGAAAATATTATAAAGGAAAAGTAATTAAGAAATTTATAAATATGTATATTAATAAATATGGTTCTAATCACATTTTTTGTCAAGTCAATACTTTTTCACAATAAAATTGGTAATAATTTTAGCATTTTTCATTAATAAATTATATATTAACAATCGATCATATTGTATGATGTTTCATAACTTGAAAAACATTTGAAAGGCGGCTGGATGTAATTTATCATTTTAGCATTGGATGTATTCTATGGTAAATATCCCAACCAAGTGGACAAGAGAGTCATTATTATGAGCCTACAGGGAATCTCAATGGCTGAAAAAATTAGTTAGCAAACTATCACCTATTGAGATTAAAATTTCCTTCTTTTTTTTTTTTAAAATGAAAGTAGAATCTAACAAATAGAGTAATTAAGCACCACTTACTGAGTCCAAATATTCTGTCCCACTCTTCCTTCTCTACTATATACTCCACAAATAAAAACATGCTACATGTCCATCTATTTTATTAAATGCTAAATTTATGTCTTCTATTATTACAATTTCCTAAAATAAACAAATAAATAACCCATCATACTTAGGTAATTAAAATAATAGAAGGCATAAATTTAGCATTTAATAAAATAGATGGACATGTGGCATGTTTTTATTTGTGGAGTATATAGTAGAGCAGAAAGAGTGGGATAGAAGATTTGAACTCCCACTTATTGCACATTTCTGGCATAATTAAAAAGAGGGATTTGAGGAGACAATTATACCTTAAATGTAAAAATTGAATATTTCAAAGAAGACAATTATACCTTCTCGCCTATCGGTAAGTATATAGTCTGGGGCACAATACCTCAAACCAATTCCCTGGGGGATGTGGTATTTGGCTCGAAAGCCCTCCATACCAGCAGGAGAGTCTACTAGGTCTTTGAATCTACCCATTTGAACAAAATAAAAATGAAGATTTTGAAAAAGGGGAAAAGATTAAGAGGCCGAGGAGAGTGGCCAAGGAGAAAAAGAACCTAGGAGCGTAGAAACTTACGAGAGAGAGAACAGAAGACTCTTCAGGAATTTCTTGAGAGTTAGGAATGTGAAGGACTCTTAAGGTTAAGCAATTTGTGAAGTAAAGGAAAAATTGTGATCTCCCAGGCATTTTTATATGAGAGGCGGGATTGAGTGGGAGTTATCCTGCTCAAAATTCAAGGAGGAATCCTGATCGTAGGATCTGCATCCCACCGTTGGATGTTGAGGACATGGCGCCGCTTGGAGCATATAATGAGGTATCGCGGGCCTCAAAGCGTCAGAAATAGTTACCAAAGTGGGAAACGACATTCTCACGTGTAAAAGTTGGGAAGCATGTAGAAACTGTTGCACTGGATCAAAACCCCATTTTTCTCCTCGGATAGGAGAGAAAAACGGAGTTTTTAGGGGCTATTGTGGGGATAACAGACCCAAGATGCGTTTTTGAGCTATGGGCTTTGTCCGAGGATGTTTACCTGTTTGAGGACGGATTGGTAGAGATAAAGATGTCAAACTTGGAGACCCACGAGCAAATTGTGGCAGAAGAAGACGAGGGAAGTAATCCAAGGAGGGGTATCTCCTTGGCTAAGCGAAGTAAGGATAATATGATGCGTCATGTTGTCCAGAGTGATCTTCTAAGAGGGCTTGTAGATGAAGATATGTTTCACGGGGGCACAGAAAGCAGGAACAGTTGGGAAATATTTAAGAGAAAGCTGCTACCACCCCATTGAATGCTCTGTACCTAAATCTCTGGCCGCATTAATAAGGAAGTGATATTTGAACAGTGATTTTCAATCTTACAGCTATTATCTAAAGACTTCTGGAAGGTGTTGATGGGACAAGTATCAATGTTAGCAATCAAGACCTACATGTGGAGAGTAGAAAGGTGGAAGAGGAGGAAGTGTAAGAGGGAAGAAAGTCCTGGAGAAAAAAGGGGCGGGAGATAGGAAGAAAAAACACTATAGACTGGATATCTGTAATTAATCTTTAAGAGAGAAGAGATATAAGAATCTGCTCCTCGGCTTGAGTCCGAGGACAAATTTCATCGTATAAACCCATCCATCCTTATCATTTTGTAATCTTGGGCCACTGTTGTTACCATTTAAGCTCATTAGAAACAAGATTTCTGACCCACTCTCCATAAATTTATTGTATTGGGCTCTTTGGGCCTATACCCTTCCTCTAGTTGGGCACAGGAACAAATTGCAACCTTACAATTAGTATTAGAAATGGAAAGCAACAAAAATGAGGGTGGGGGTTGTGAGAATTGAGTGAAAAATAGATAGCCTGACAATTGGTGTATTAAGATATTCAATGGGAGTCAAGATAATATGTTTGAGTCTTCATGATGTTTAGGAATATAATTACAAAGCAAGGATACTTCTGGAAAAGAGGTTTTAAAAAAAAATTGATTATAATTAAGACTTAGATCGTGTGAATATAACTGAGAAGGTATCCTATAATGAGGACAATTCAAGAAAATTAATTGAAGTATCCTATTCCCTCCTTAGTTTCAACATTGGTCCTTGATCTGACATTTTATCTATCTTTTTCTTCAAAAGAAGAGACTATTGAGCAAGTTCTAGACTGGGGTCAAATGAGAGATATAAACAACTTCAAGACCTAGAAGAACAACAACTACTAGTCAATGAGATATACGCAACTTAATTTACGCAACTTAGTTCAAGGAAATATACGCAACTTCTTGACTGGGGGCAATGAGTTAGTCAATGAGATATAAACAACTTCTGGTACAGGGAATGAAATCCTTTGAATTTGACTTTAAATGCATTTTCTGGCGGTCTGTATGGGTCAGGTAATCAATGACAAAGCCAGGATTTTAGTTTAGGGGGAGCCAAGATTTGTAAAATCTATCTCAATAAATGTTTGTTTAGAATTTGATACTAACTCATTATCATGCTCACGATTTTTCATAATTTTAATTATGAATTAACTACAAGTATATTTGTTATATCATTAAAACAAAGAAACAAAAATTACCAATTCATAGTTACTAACAATTAAAGTAAGAGATTAATTTAAATACATTAAATTTAAATATCTAATTTGATTATTTTAAACAAATTGACAAAATAAATCAATCTAAAAGCACTACAATAATAGCAATATAACTATGAAGTTGTATACATGCCTCATTGTCTTGATTGCTTTTTAAAAAATAGCTAGAACTCAACATTTTATTTTTTTATTTTTAAAAGTATTTTAAAAAGTTAGAGATGGAGGAGTAAAAAAGATGTAGATTTAAAATTAAGAGATACTACTAAAAAATATATATATAAAAAGAAGAAAAGAACTAGAACCCACAGCTAGGGCTGTCTACGGGTCGGTCCGAGTCGGGTTTGTGCCCAACCCGGAACCGACCCGACAGAATCGGGTTTTGGAAAAACTCACCCGCCGCTGACCGCCGGAGTAAACGGGTCGGGCAAATCAGACTTCAACGGGTGCGCGGACAGGTCGGTCGGAGTCAAAGATCTGAGAAAATGGCAAAAAAAGGGCGAGGAAACTGCGAGAAAAGGTGAGAAAAACCCAGATCCAGTGAAAATCTCATCGGAATCTATGAGTTTTGCCAGATCCGGCCGTAATCTCACCGGATTCGGTGAGATTTCGCTAGATTCGCTCAAAATTTCGTCAAATCTACGTGAAATAGCGCCTGAATCCGGGTTTTTTATCGTCGGAATCTGGAATTTTCTCGTCGGAATCTGGATTTCTCACTGGAATCTGGGTTTTTTGCCGGAATCTGGGTTTTTCGTCGGTCGGTTCGGGTTTTTCGGGTTTTTGGGGAGAGAAACCGAAACCAACCCGCCAGAGTCGGTTTCTGGTGGAGAAAATCCGCCGCCGACCGCCGGAGAGGTCGGGTGGGCCGGTTTCGGATCGGTTCCGGTCGGGTCTCCGGGTGGGTCGGGTCACCGGATATGTTTGGACAGCCCTACCCACAGCATTATGAAATTGAAACCACTATTTCCTCTGGCTCCGGATATCAGTTTTCTCATTGCCATTCACTAGCTGGTCAAAAAGCAAGGTAAAACACGAAGCTTCCTTGGAAATTTCGTACGTGACCCGCAACTAAAGTGAATGAAACACGGAATGCTAAAGTAAAAGATACGTTGAATGAAGCTTCTTGGAAATTTATTTCCTACATACGCGTGACGAAGCCCCAATCTACACTCTGCTCCTCAAAACTGTTAAACCCAAGACTACTGCTGCCTTCACCACCTCCACAAGGCCTCTTCGCCGCTGCCTCGCCGCTATCAAAAGCCACAGCCGTCGCATCATCAAGTCTGAGCCTCCCTTCAGATCTGTTATTTATTCTCAATCATTTCGCGAAACCAATGCCGCAGATCTTTTCTTTGGCCTCCGATATGCAAAACCCAAGAGTCTGAACTTCATCTTCACCTAAACGCGCCGCCATGCGCGGTGGCCGTCGATCCACGCACCGTCACAGTTTCTCCGTCGACTGGTGGTTCACGAAACCAACGCCACGGTTCTCTTCGTCAGCCTCTGATATGTAAAACCCAAGAAGCCGGCCTCTATCTTTGATCACACGCGCCTTCACGCGCGGCCTGAAATTTGGCCGCCGATCCACGCGCCGTCGATGGTTGCCGTTGACCATTGCTCTGACTCCAACCAGCCCATGCCTTCTTCTTGCACTTTTTATCTCAAAAAAGGTTTGCTTTTGCATCTATTTTTTAAAACGCAAATTACTAATTTTCTAACCATTGGATTATTTTATTTATACGTGTCATTCATCTATTTTAAAACTAGAGAAAACTGGTGGTTTTAAAACTGGAGGTGATCCTCTCTCTAAAAGAAATCTATTAAAAGAAATTTCCAATGACTTTCGTCGGCATCTTTAAATTTTAAATTTTAGTGAGGTACAATCATGCCACAGTTGTGTGTATGTGTTTTTTTTTCCTTATCTCACCCACTCAGCTACTCTCATTAGTCATTTCTCCTCTTAACTCTCATTTCTTCTTTTTAGTTTTCACTCTTTAGTGTGGGTTTGGATTTAGTGGAAATTTAGTGAGGGTTTGGATTCAACGTTTCTGCTGAATCCTGCGTCGCATTTTCATTTTTTTTTTTTTTTTGTTTTTTTTTGCTTTCACGCGTTTCACGCACAGACAAAATTTACTGTTCATGAGAAAAAAATACTGTTCATACACTATTCAAACACTGTTCACGAGTCTCACGACACTATTCACACATTTAAAAATTATTTTGTTACAATATTTTCATTTTCAGTTTTCAATTTCAACAACAATAAGTTCAATCCAAACGAACCTTTAGGCTTTTGCTCCTCTCAAGTATCTGTGTCTTCACACTTTAGCCTTTTAGAGCATCCACACCAGCTCGTGTAAACTTTTCATCTATTTTCCGTGGAAAAAGCTACTTTTTCTATTTTACATATCTATTTTTACAAAACATCCACATCAGTTCATCTATTATACAATATATTTTATATAAATAATATTTTTATATTCTTTTTTTAATATTATTTTATCTATCCGTTTCTTTTTCCAATACCTCATTTTCTTTCTTCTTTCTTTCTTTTTTCTTATCTCTGCCGTTTCCTTTCTTTTCTTCCTCTTCTTTCTTCTTCTTTCTCTCACGGTCAAAACCCAGAAGCACCAGAGCAAGAATTCCATCAACACCACAGCCATCACAAGCACCACAACGCCTCTCCAATCCACTGATCTCCATCTCTATACCCATTTTTGAATCAACTCTTCTCTCGGTCTAATCCACACCATCTCGGTCACAAGCACTGATCCACAGCTCCGATCAGGCAAGCACCGATCTCCACAGCTCTGATCCACAAGCACCGATCAGGCAAGACCCATACCCACAAGCTCCGATCAAGCAAGACCCATGAGCTCCGATCGTTCCAGTAAGCACCAATCTCTCTTTGTTGTTTGTCCGTTTGGGTTTGTTTGTGTGTGGGTGTGTTTGTGTATCTCTGTGTTTTTTTTTTTTTTTTTTTTTTTGAGCAAGTGTATCTCTGTGTAGATTTGTCTGTGTAAATGTGTTTGGGTTAATTTTCAGTTGATTTTGGGTTGATTTTGGTTAATCTTCAGTAGATGTGTTTGGGTTAATTTTCAGTTGATTCTGGCATGCTGGGTTGTTGTAATGGTTGGGGAAGAGAAGTAGTTTGATAGAGGAGAGAGAAAATAAAATAAAAAAATCGTTTACACGGTAAACAGTAACCGTGTATATATACACGGTTACTGTTCATTTATACAGTCGGGTGTATATTTTGCACAATTTTACACCCACTGATGTGGGTGTATTTTTGGCCAAAATGTGTAAAAATGGCTACTTTATGTATTTTGCAAGACTATCCATGGACTGATATGGATGCTCTTAGACTCAGAAGGCAGAACTCAGTCATCCGCTACCTACATTTCTCTTCCAAATCCTAATCCCGCCGAACAAAAATTAGTTTTTCCCTCTCAATCTCAGAATCTCAGGCACTCACCTAACCATTTTTCTCTTCTTTTTTGCTCTCAGCCACATAATGTTTCTTCCAAACCCTAATCCCGCCGAACAATTAGTAGTGTTTCTCTCTTAATCTTAGATTTTCAGGCTCCCACCAACTATTTTTCTCTTCTCTTTTGCACTCGGCCACATAATTTTTTTTCCATACCCCAATCCCGCTGAACAAACAGTAGTTTTTACCTCTTAAAATCTCAATCTTAGGCTCCGAGCTAACCTCCCATTATTTAAGAACACAAGCTCTCACTCTCACTCTCAACTCTCAAGCCCATATAACCGAAAAACCTAATCATGGGTGGAAGTTCCCTCCAACTTCTCCTCACTTTTGTTCTTTTTTTGCTGTGCACAAAGCCAACTCTTGGAAATTATTTGGGTGTGGGAGATACTAACCTCAGCTGCATAAAGCAGGAGAGACAAGCACTTCTTAAGATTAAAGAGGGCCTTATTGATGACTTTGGTCATCTTTCTTCTTAGAGTTCTGAAGAGGGGAAAAGAGGTTGTTGCAAATGGAGTGGGCTCAGCTGTAGCAACCAAACAGGCCACGTAGTCATGCTTAATCTTAATTTCTCAGTCTTGGAACCTTTGAGAGGTAAACTTAGTCCATTCTTGACTAACTTGCAATATTTGAATTATTTGGATGTGAGTTTCAATGATTTTAATCAGAGCCCAATTCCAGAGTCCATTGGTTCTCTCTCCTCCTTAAGTCACCTTGATGATAATGCTAATTTCGGAAGAAACATTCTTTTTCAGCTTGGAAACCTTTCGAGGTTGCAGTACCTTGATCTAAACTACAATCATTTTAATAATCCCAAAAACCTAGAGTGGCTTAGTCAACTTTCTTCTTTAAAATACCTTGGCATGGGTGGGGTTAAACCATTGGCTCCAGATCAATTATTAAACTATCTTAACACAATGGAAACAAAGAGGACCTACACAATGAAATCTGGCCATATTCACTTCTATTGCAACATAAAACCTATCTTTAAAATTGTTTAAGAATCTGAAATAGGCGACTCGCAGAGACATATTCAATAGTAATGTGCCAACAACTCCCTAGAAACCTGCGATAAATCCAAGTGCCAAACTAACATAAAATCCTAGTGATATAAACCCTTCTTTCTTGTCTTGCATGCCAGCATGTTCTCTTCTCCTGTTCATGGCTGGATTTTGAGCTATTCCTTCTCCCGAACATTTCTTTGGGAGTGGGGCTCCACAAAGATTTGGATTCCCCTCATATGAGGATGCATTAAAGGTATTAAGTTGAGGGCTTGTAGGAATTTTTCCGGACAAATTGTTGTTTGACAAGTCCAAGACACTTAGACGATCAATATGAGAAAGGCTGAAAGGAATTCTACTGGAAAGCTGGTTCTTAGATAGATCCAAGAAATCTAAAGATTGTAATGCACCAATATTTGAAACAATTTTTCCAAATAAATGGTTTCTTGAGAGATTCAAAGATATCAATTCAACAAGTTCTGTAATTTCTTGAGGAATTGTGCCAGTTAATTTATTACTCGAGAGATCAATGCTCTTTAATAGTCCAAGGATATTCTTGTACTCATGCTCGCTTCCTTTCCACGTCCAAAGCGCTTGGTCATCATATATAATTGAATATAGTGTCATGCCCAGAATTTCAATATACTCGTGGGTGATGGTGGTGCTTGAGCTCAATTTTTGAGTCAAAGCAGTTATATTGTTGAGAAATTTTGGTATACTTCCAGAGATTTGGTTTAATGCGAGGTTTAAAAGTTGAAGATGAGCAAGATGGCATAGATGTGAAGGCATGATTCCGTGTAAGTGATTAGATCGAAGGATGAGGACAGCCAAATTTGGAATGCTGGTCCCGAACCACATTGGTATTTGTCCCAACAAGTTATTGTGTCCAAGATTAATATATTTCAATTTTGTACAATTCTTCAAGGATGAAGGAATTTCCCTACTAAAACTATTGTTTCTTAAATAAATTGTTTCAATCCCAAGTAGCAAGCCCATCGATCTTGGGATTTTCCCAAAAAAATGATTGTTTTTCAAATTGAGAATTTTCAATCCTGCAAGATGCATCCAACAATTAGGAAGCTCTCCTGATAATCGATTATTGGAGAGATCTAAAAAGATCAAAAATTCATTTCTGATTGCACATAGAGGTTGGATTGGCTCTGAAAACATATTCTGGGAAAGATTCAAATGTGCTGCTTTAAATAAAAACGATGGTATTTCACCTTCTAGATTATTTGAACTCAGGTCTATAAAGGGGAAATTGGAGATTCCCAATGAAAAATTTGGAATATGGCCACTGATTTGGTTATTAGACAAATCCAAAAATTGTAGTTGTGGAGAAAAGTCCCAACAGAAATGGGAAATGTTATCAGAAATTCCAGAATTAGAAATATCAAGCCAATAGCAATTTTTCTGAGTTTGAAGCCATTTTGGGAATTGAGGAAGGCCTAGTTGGCAAGGCCTTAAAAATATCCTTTCTAATTGGAAAGGTGGAACCCAATTAAAGCTGAAGTTGAGAATCAATGGGGTATGTGATAAGTCCAAATTCTTCAAATTTTTTTAGTTTTGAGAAGTGGGTTTCAGAAATAACACCTTCGAATGAATTATCATGAAGCCTAAAAGTTCCTAGGTTGGATTGTTTTCCCAAACTTTCAGGTATTGTCCCATTCAAATGATTGTTAGACAGTGATAACACTCTCAATGATGGAAATGTTGAGAGATCAGGTAATTTTCCAATGATTTGATTCGAATCTAAAAACAAGTTCTCTATTGAGTGTTGTGCACACCCAGTCAAGTTGTGAATAATTCCTAGGAATTTTCTATTGAGATTGGCCCGTATGAGAGACAATATTTTTAAATTACACATACTGCCAAAAAAAGAAGAATACTACAATGCAAAATGTACACCCAATAATTGATATGGGATTGTGTGTACGAGTATTAAACCTACTAGTAACCATGTTGTGCTATCAATGTTTAATGGGGTTAACCATTTAACCATTGGCAATATGTCTCTATTTTAAACTCAACAATTGGCTCCAAATAATGAATAAACTTCCTTACTTGACATCCTTGTTGTTGGAGAATTGTAATCTTCCTAATATTTTCTCTGTTTCCCTTGCTAATTCTTCTACTTCTCTTGATGTTCTCTATCTCCCTTATAACGGTCTGACTTCCTCTTCGTCAATACTAGAGTGGTAGTTCAACTACAACACTAGTGTTGTTGAACTTGATCTCTTTAATAGCCAATTGCAAGGTATGATTCCTGATGCTTTTAGCAAAATAAAGTCTCTTGCACATCTCTATCTTAATGATAATGAGTTTGATGGTGGAATACCAAAATCCTTTGGCAGTATGAGTAATTTAAAAACATTGTCTCTCATACGGGCCAATCTCAAAGGAAAATTCCTAGGAATTATTCATAACTTGACTGGGTGTGCACAACACTTAATAGAGAACTTGTATTTAGATTCGAATCAAATCACAGGAAAATTACCTGATCTCTCAATATTTCCATCATTAAGAGTGTTATCACTTTCTAACAATCATTTGAATGGGATAATACCTGAAAGTTTGGGAAAACAATCCAACCTAGAGACTTTGAGGCTTCGTGATAATTCATTCGAAGGTGTTATTTCTGAAACCCACTTCTCAAAACTAAAAAAATTGAAGAATTTGGACTTATCGCATACCCCATTGATTCTCAACTTCAGCTCTAATTGGGTTCCACCTTTCCAATTAGAAAGGATATTTTTAAGGCCTTGCCAACTAGGCCCTCCTCAATTCCCAAAATGGCTTCAAACTCAGAAAAATTGTCATTGGCTTGATATTTCTAATTCTGGAATTTTTGATAACATTTCCCATTTTTGTTGGGACTTTTCTCCACAACTACAATTCTTGGATTTGTCTAATAACCAAATCAGTGGCCATATTCCAAATTTTTCATTGGAAATCTCCAATTTCCCCTTTATAGACCTGAGTTCAAATAATCTAGAAGGTGAAATACCATTGTTTTTATTTAAAGCAGCACATTTGAATCTTTCCCAGAATATGTTTTCAGAGCCAATCCAATCTCTATGTGCAATCAGAAATGAATTTTTGATCTTTTTAGATCTCTCCAATAATCGATTATCAGGAGAGCTTCCTAATTGTTGGATGCATCTTGCAGGATTGAAAATTCTTAATTTGAAAAACAATCATTTTTTTGGGAAAATCCCAAGATCGATGGGCTTGCTACTCGGGATTGAAACAATTGATTTAAGAAACAATAGTTTTAGTGGGGAAATTCCTTCATCCTTGAAGAATTGTACAAAATTGAAATATATTAATCTTGGAAACAATAACTTGTCGGGACAAATACCGATGTGGTTAGGGACCAGCATTCCAAATTTGGCAGTCCTCATCCTTCGATCTAATCACTTACACGGAATCATGCCTTCACATCTATGCCATCTTGCTCATCTTCAACTTTTAGACCTCACTTTAAACCAAATCTCTAGAAGTATACCAAAATGTCTCAACAATATAACTGCTTTGACTCAAAAATTGAGCTCAAGCACAACCATCACCCATGAGTATATTGAAATTCTGGGCATGACACTGTATTCAATTGTATATGATGACCAAGCGCTTTGGACGTGGAAAGGAAGCGAGCATGAGTACAAGAATATCCTTGGACTATTAAAGAGCATTGATCTCTCGAGCAATAAATTAATTGGCACAATTCCTTAAGAAATTACAGAACTTGTTGAATTGATATCTTTGAATCTCTCAAGAAACCATTTATTTGGACAAATTGTTTCAAATATTGGTGCATTACAATCTTTAGATTTCTTGGATCTATCTAAGAACCAGCTTTCCGGTAGAATTCCTTTCAGCCTTTCTCATATTGATCGTCTAAGTGTCTTGGACTTGTCAAACAACAATTTGTCCAGAAAAATTCCTACAAGCCCTCGACTTGATACCTTTAATGCATCCTCATATGAGGGGAATCCAAATCTTTGTGGAGCCCCACTCCCAAAGAAATGTTCGAGAGAAGGAATAGCTCAAAATCCAGCCATGAACAAGAGAAGAGAACATGCTGGCATGCAAGACAAGAAAGAAGGGTTTATATCCCTAGGATTTTATGTTAGTTTGGCACTTGGATTTATAGCAGGTTTCTGGGGAGTTGTTGGCACATTACTACTGAATATGTCTCTGCGAGTCGCCTATTTCAGATTCTTGAACAATTTTAAAGATAGGTTTTATGTTGCAATAGAAGTGAATATGGCCAGATTTCACTGTGTAGGTCCTCTTTGTTTCCATTGTGTTAAGGTAGTTTAATAATTGATCTGGAGCCAATGGTTAACCCCACCCATGCCAAGGTATTTTAAAGGAGAAAGTTGACTAAGCCACTCTAGGTTTTTGGGATTATTAAAATGATTGTAGTTTAGATCAAGGTACTGCAACCTCGAAAGGTTTCCAAGTTGAAAAAGAATGTTTCTTCCGAAATTAGCATTATCATCAAGGTGACTTAAGGAGGAGAGAGAACCAATGGACTCTGGAATTGGGCTCTGATTAAAATCATTGAAACTCACATCCAAATAATTCAAATATTGCAAGTCAGTCAAGAATGGACTAAGTTTACCTCTCAAAGGTTCCAAGACTGAGAAATTAAGATTGAGCATGACTACGTGGCCTGTTTGGTTGCTACAGCTGACCCCACTCCATTTGCAACAACCTCTTTTCCCCTCTTCAGAACTCTAAGAAGAAAGATGACCAAAGTCATCAATAAGGCCCTTTTTAATCTTAAGAAGTGCTTGTCTCTCCTGCTCTATGCAGCTGAGGTTAGTATCTCCCACACCCAAATAATTTCCAAGAGTTGGCTTCGTGCACAGCAAAAAAAGAAAAAAAGTGAGGAGAAGTTGGAGGGAACTTCGACCCATGATTAGGTTTTTCGGTTATATGGGCTTGAGAGTTGAGAGTGAGATTGAGAGCTTGTGTTCTTAAATAATGGGAGGTTAGGTCGGAGCCTAAGATTGAGAATTTGAGAGGTAAAAACTACTGTTTGTTCGGCGGGATTAGGGTATGGAAAAAAAATTATGTGGCCGAGTGCAAAAGAGTAGAGAAAAATAGTTGGTGGGAGCCTGAAAATCTAAGATTAAGAGAGAAACACTACTAATTGTTCGGCGGGATTAGGGTTTGGAAGAAACATTACATGGCTGAGAGCAAAAAAGAAGAGAAAAATGGTTAGGTGAGTGCCTGAGATTCTGAGATTGAGAGGGAAAAACTAATTTTTGTTCGGTGGGATTAAGGTTTGGAAGAGAAATGTAGGTAGCAGATGACTGAGTTCTACCTTCTGAGTCTAAGAGCATCCATATCAGTCCATGGATAGTCTTGCAAAATACATAAAGCAGCAATTTTTACACATTTTGGCCAAAAAAACACCCACATCAGTGGGTGTAAAATTGTGCAAAATATACACCCAGCTGTGTAAATGAACAGTAACCGTGTATATATACACGGTTACTATTCATCGTGTAAACGATTTTTTTTTCTCTCTCCTCTATCAAACTACTTCTCTTCCCCAACCATTATAACAACCCAGCGCGCCATAATCAATTGAAAATTAACCCAAACACATCTACTGAAAATTAACCAAAATCAACCCAGTATCAACTGAAAATTAACCCAAACACATCTACACAGACAAATCTACACAGAGATACACTTGCTAAAAAAAAAAAAAAAAACACAGAGATACACAAACACACCCACACACAAACAAACCCAAACAGACAAACAACAAAGAGAGATCGGTGCTTATCGGATCGATCGGTGCTTGATTGGAACGATCGGAGCTCGTGGGTCTCGCTTATCATAATGATTACAAAGTGGTTGTCAAAAGGTTGGCTTGAATTTTTGAGCCAACATTAAATGGAGGATTTGACTTAGGTTCGGTGCTCTTACATAGTAGACCTATTAAAAATCAAAATTATAAATGGTTGTGTTTAGAAAGTTATAATTTTTATTTTTAACGGGTTTACTATATGAGAGCACTGGACTTAAGCCAAGTCTTCCATTTAATGGTAGCTCGAAAATTCAAGCCAACTTTGCTTAATATATTGATTGCCTTGTTTCACAGCATTATCGCATTGCCAGCCCAATTTAAGTTTATGCTCTCTCTCTCTCTCTCTCTCTCTCTCTCTCTCTCTCACTATATATATATATATATATATATACATATATATTGTTAGGTCCATATTTTTTGGTTGATAAATCATGAACAATTGTAATGTTTAGAACATATTTTGTCTAGTTATTTGTTATCAGGTTATAGATTTGATCAAGATAAATCAGTTTCAAATAGTGAAAGACTCAAGATTGCAAAAGCCGAACTACTACTACACAGATTCTTGATTGCAACTCGACAAGTTGAGAGTCAATTAACTCGACCAGTCAAACTACACATCTCGACCGAACAAGAATCGGACATATTAGATTCCCAGCAATTTTTGTTAGCCATTGGATCTAGGGTTATGTGCTACTGAAGTTCACTATATATACAAGCTATAAAGCACATTTTTACATACATAAGAGGGTATTGTTTTTTAACACAAATTTGGAATTTTTCAAGCTTTCTTGAAGCATCAATGGGAGAACTACGCGCATGTTGAAGATCTGGTGATTAGGTGAAGTTGCTGCAACCAGATTTCAACCAAAGTTACTAGACAAATCATTGAGAGTGGATCTTGGAGTTGCGAACTGGGAGTTCGTGTGCAACAAGTCAGAGTAGAAGAGTTCGTGGATCTCGCAGCTATGTGTGGTCCCATCAATTAGTACTACTTGAGATAGCATTAGATTTAAGGTTAAATATTCTGTATAAAATTTTACTCTATTCTAGTGGATTTTTTTCCTTGAGGATTAATGGTTAAATCCCCCCAGGTTTTTACTGTGAAACATTTTGTTGTATTGGTTTTCCTAGGTCATCAGTTTGGTGTCTTATATGATTCATGCTTATGTGATGTTATTCAATTAAGATTTAAGGCATAATTAATCTAATTAATTACTTGGCTAAGAATTGGTTAATATTGTGACTACCGGGGCCTAAAATCCTAACACACACACACACAGATATATATGTGTATATATATATATATATATATATATATATATATATATATATGTTGGGAAATTTAGACTCTAGTTGATAAAATTAACAAGTTTTAAATCCAAGCTGATAATTGGATCTATTATAAATAAACCTTGTTCAAAAAAACAAACATTAATATCAAGTCAAAGTCATGCACAACAGAATAGTAAATAAGATAAGATATAATGACTTAGGAAAACCAATGAAACAAACTAGTTTTACAGTAAAAAAACCTGGGGGGAAACCTTCCAAGATACAATCGACTATAGTAAAGAAAAGTTTTAAGATCTAGTACAAAAGAGATGCAATGTGTTGTGAAACACATGTATACTCCCCGTCTAGATTGACTTTTAACAGCCGTGATTCCGTTAACAATGGGGAAAGCAACGGCAAGGGTTGGAATCCAAAACCATAAACCAGGCAGAGCAAAACCAGTGGTTTGGACTTTAGAGGGAAACATCGGTGATTAAACAAAGATTGGTGCAACTTGCAAGAGATAAAATCTGATAGGTTAAAGGATTTTTTTTTTTTTTTTTGTGCATTTTATTCATAAATATGATAGGATTTGTTAGCAACACTAAGTTTTTTCACAATATATTAAGATGATAAGTTTTATTGTGTAACATTTTTTCAAATAGGGTAAAATATCAATTCTTCTTTAAACTTTGACAAAAGTTTGTTTTTTGTCCCTAAACTTTCAAAAGTTTTTGTTTTTGGTCCTTGAACTTTGGAAAACGTTTTACTTTTTGTCTTTCCATCTATATCAGTTAGTTTATATCCTATGGGCCTTAACAAAGTGTTCACGTGGCATCTAATTTGACTAAACTAGTTTACGTTAAATAACAAAATATATTTTAAAATGACAAAATATCCCTCAGTCCCTTGAGATATAATTCATGTGTTCCAAACTATATATAAAGGGCTACCTTAATTTTCACTTCTTTTTTTCTTTTGCTAACAAAGGCATTCAAAACTCTTTGAGTATCTAACTATTTTTTAGATATGTGTAGTCTCTTGTCCCAACTTTAAAATATATTTTTATTTTAATTGATACTTTTCACAAGTATTAGTTGAACGAGCTGCTAACCCGTGCAATGCATGTGAATAGTTATTGAATGAGTTTTAGGAAAAAAAAAAAGTCATTATTTTTGAGTTGGAGTAATAAGTAAAAATTCATGAAATTTTTAAAAAATGATATTGAAAAAAATAACTCAAAGTTTTATTAGTTTATAAAAAGAAAGTAATGTTGTTTTATTTATTAGTTTTTTGTGGGAAGGAATAAGAGACAGCATGTTTTATTTCTAATTTAGTTTGTGTTGTATATAGAGGTATATATAAGATAGGTTATAATATATATGCCAAAAGGTGCCTATTGAAAGGTTATAACTGTAAACACTACATCTTGTACCCCTTACAACTCGAGCCCCTGTTCCCCAATGACGCTGAAATTCTAAGGCCCAAGGTTGGTTTAAGGCCTAATCAGATTCTAAATTGACTTGAGAGATGTTAAAATGGAAAATAAAATTTAAATTTGTTATAAGTTATTGTTAAATCATGCAATTTGTGTAAAAATAAGTGATTATTGTTAAATCTTATCCTTAGTCAAAACCTGAGGTTTTTTTTTTTTTTTTTTTTTTTTTTTTTTTTTTTTTTTTTTTTTTTTTTAAGAAAGAAAACGTGGGTTTTTGTGTGGGATTTAAGTTTATAAATTTTTTTATAAAAGACTTTGTAGGAGGACTTTCGTCTCGGCTCCCAATCAAATATTGTTCGCTTTAGGATGGGTGAGTTTTTCTTCCCTTATAAGCCTTTGGCCTAAGGATGTGTAGTAGTGGTACACTCATCCTTAGGCCAAAGGCTAATAAGGCATGGGTGGGAGGCGTCTCTCCCCGATATGAGATTGATCAAATTCGTGCGGGTGGGAAGGGAAGAAAAACTCACCCATCCCAAAGCGAACAATACCTGATTGGGAGCCGAGACGAAAGTCCTCCCACAAAAAGACACATTTTGGGGTTTAAGGAGAAACCCCCACCTTCCCCCTTCTAACTGCCAATGAGGGCTTACGTGAAGGAGTGCACTACCACAGCATGAGGTGAGTTTTCTTCCCTACACACGTGTAGTAGTGGTACACTCATCCTTAGGTCAAAGGCTTATAAGGCATGGGTGGGAGGCGTCTCCCCCCGACGTGGGATTGAGCAAATTTGTGCGAGTGGGAAGGGAAGAAAAACTCACCCATCCCAAAGTGAACAATACCTGATTGGGGGCCAAAACGAAAGTCCTCCCACAAAAAGGCGCCTTTTGGAATTTAAGGAGAAACCTCCACCTTCCCCCTTCAACTGCCAATGAGGGCTTACGTGAAGGAGTGCACTACCACAGCATGAGATGAGTTTTCTTCCCTACACACATGTGTAGTAGTGGTACACTCATCCTTAAGCCAAAGGCTTATAAGGCATGGGTGGAAGGCATCTCTCCCCGATTTGGGATTGAGCAAACCCTTGAGGATAGGCTCAAAGCCTTTTCCAGAGAGGACAATACCTGATTGGGGCCGAGACGAAAGTGCTCCCACAGACTTTTAGGTTGAATAGAATTTAAATTTGTTGAAATTCAAATGATAAAATTTTACCTAAATTAAATAGCTTTTAAATATTATCCCTTAATTTGAGAAAATGTATCCTAATAAATAATATAAAATTAATTTACTAATTAGTGAAAGTAGTCATCTGACACAACTATGGTTTCTAAGTTCAACTTTTATTATTATACTTATAGTATAAGATATGATATAATATGAAATGATTCGTGAGTTATGTGGTATTTAAGTTTAAAAAAAAAATTATGATAGACTTTTAGTTTTATTTAAATTAAATATTTATTAAATGTTATCCATTAATTTGAGGAAATATATCATAACAAATAATATAAATCAACTAATTAGTTGTTCTTAAGATGTTGATAATAGACTTTTAGTTAGAGTAGAAGTCAAAAGGTTGTTTATATATTTAAAATTTTTGAAGTTTAAATGATATGTTTCATCTAAATTAAGCAATTGCTAAATATTATCCTTTAATTTGAGTAATTATGTAATAAAAAATAATAAAAAATTAATTTATTAATTATTTTTTTTTTAAATATTGATCATAGATTTTTAGAGGGAGTATAAGTCAAATGAGGTATTTTGTAGAAAGAAAACTTGGGTTGTTGTTTTCGATTAAAGTTTAGAATTTTTTATAATATATTTTTTGTTTGAATAGAATTTAAATTTGTTGAAGTTTAAATGATAAAGTTTTACCTAAATGAAACAATTGTTAAATATAATCCCTTAATTTGATGAAATATATCCTAAAAAAGAATATATAATTAATTTATTAATTAGTAAGAGTAACCACTTGGAGAAATCATGACTTCTTAATGAAGATTCATATTTAAGCTAAAAAAATTTAAAATAACTAAAACTAAATTGTTAAGTAAATAGTAATAATAAATTATAAAATAAGTAAATAACTTTAATAAAAAATTACTAATAAATTTTGATTTTTTAGAGTTTCGTCTTTATAATATAATTATTTATGTATTTTTATATTTTAAAATAATATTTATGCTTTGTGTTAATTTCTTAATATGAGATACAGAGTTTGATCATTCCTATTTGAGTTATGTTTAATTTATTCCTTAACCAGTACAATCAATAGTAAAAAAAATATTGTTGTAAAAATATAGTTTCTATCGCATACAAAACAAACACAGCGGAAAATTAACGGATCTACTTCATTCGCAATTGATAACATGTACCATGTAAATTTCAGAATTTAAGAACAAGAGAGCGTACCTTGGTGCGGTGAAATTCAAAACCAAAAATTAGAAGTACTTGGGAACACTTTTAATCTTCACTCCAATTCCACTTATGCCCAAGAAGTGTGGTCTCTCAATCAATTTTCACATTTGTGTTCAAGGGAGAATAAGAGAGTGGCTTACACTCACATACACACCATTTCATCCATCCATAAAACCTGTATGTTTCTCTCCTTATATATAACTGATTATCTAATTGAGCTAGCCATTTGGGCCATTCCAATTGGGATTTAGCATGTGGTTTGGAGTAAAACCAAAATGGACAAATAAGACACTAGCTTCAATAGGTTTTGGGCCTTCCTGTCAACTCTTGACAAGCCCAAAATTACCATTAATTATATTTAATACCACTATATAAATTATATCCCAAGACTTTATTATATATGCAACCCCTTCATGAAAATATTCATAGTAATACAAAGTCATGAATGTTGACTGCCACTTTGAAGATTACTACATGTTAATCCTTAAGTACCCGGTTCAATCATTTAAGTTATTCATCATATATTTATGAAATCCAATTTTATAAATATATACTTTAATAACTTCTTACTAAAGTAGTTAGGCCTAACATTCTGAATAACCAAACCTATTAAACTTATCTCAAGAGAATATTTTATATCTTCGTTAAGAGATTATAAATTCCATCTTGAGAATATATGTTCCTTCAACATTAAATATGGCTGCTCAACATACTGAGATTTTGATCGTGACTTTAGATCTCATTCCTGATATATCAAAGCAATCTACACTTCATAATCAGGTTCATTATTCTCTCAGGATTGAGAGTTCATGTAAATAAAAGTCGTGAGATTTATTATTCATTTAACAATCATTGGTAGAATAATAAATCTCACAGCAGTCTATTTCAATATGTTTTAACACTTAAAACATATCAACATATCAACTAAAAGTCTCCATTTCTATGAACAAGACAAATTTTCTTAGTTGATATGTTATAGTCTTCACAGATGAAATGCCCAATTTCATCATCGACTGTGAACTAAAATTCTGAGTTTACAAAGAACTTGTGATTTATATTTTCTGTGACTAAATCACATGCTATGCATCTCATGGACTATATGATAATATCCAAATATTCATGTTACCATTATTTTAGATAATAATAAAACAAGTTTATTACATAGAACATAATATCATACATAGCATCATACAATAGGATTTAAAGGGCACATATCCTAACAATCTCCCACTTGCCCTAAAGACTATTGTGCACTAATCTAACTCTCATTCCCTTCAAATGTGACTCAAAAGTCCTTTGGGGCAAGGTTTTGGTAAATGGATCTGCTAGATTATTTGCACTATCAATCTTTGCTACTACTACATCTCCTCGAGCAACTATGTCTCGAATGATGGTACTTTCTTTCAATATGCTTTCTTTTCTTGTGATTTCTTGGATCCTTGGATTGTGCAACCGCTCCACTATTGTCGCAGAACAATGTGATAGGAACTTGTTTCGTTCTAATAACACCAAGATCAGAAAGGAATTTCTTGAGCCAAACATCTTCCTTTGCCGCTTCACAAGTAACAACATATTCAGCTTCCATGGTGGAGTTGGCAATACAAGACTGCTTAACACTCCTCCAACTTATGGCTCCACCTCCCAAGGTGAACACACAACCTGAAGTGGTCTTTTTGAAATCAAGATCTGACTGAAAATATGAATCTGTATAACCAATAGGTATCAAATCCTCACACTGGTAAACAACCATATAATCTCTTATTCCCCTTAGATACTTGAGAATATGTTTTACAGCTTGCTAATGTTTAAGTCCTGGATTTGATTGATATCGGCTGACCATGCCAACTGAATAACAGATATCTGGCCTAGTACATAGCATGGCATACATGAGACTTCTCATTACAGAAGCATAGGGAATTTGTCTCATCATATTTTCTTCCTCAAGAGTCTTAGGCCTTTGGTCATCAGACAGAAGAACTCTATGTCTGAAAGGAAGTAATCCTTTCTTGGAGTTTTGCATGCTAAACCGTTCTAGAACCTTATCTATACATCCAGCTTATGACAAGCCTAACATTCTATTCTTTCGATCTTGCCAAAGCTTAACCCCTAGAATAAAGTTAGATTCGCCCAAGTCCTTCATATCAAATTGGCTTGACAACCAAATCTTTACTGATGACATTACCCCTACATCATTTCCAATGAGTAGAATATCATCAATATAAAGCACTAAGAGCTTTATCTCGATGTCTTTTGTACACACATGGTTCATCTAGATTTTGTTCAAAACCAAATGACTTGATTGCTTGATCAAATCTGATGTTCCATGATCTAGATGCTTGTTTAAGTCCATAAATGAATCTTTTCAACTTGCATACCATATGCTCTTGGTTCTTCACTACGAAACCTTTCAGTTACATCATATAGATTTCTTTTTCAAGATTGCCATTAAGAAATGCAGTCTTGACATCCATTTGCCATATCTCATAATTATAATGAGCAGTAATGGATAAGAGAATTCTGATAGATTTAAGCATGGCTACTAGTGAAAAAGTTTCCTCATAGTCAATACCTTCTTTTTGTGTATATCCTTTCGCCACTAGCCTTGCTTTAAATGTTTCAACCTTTCCATCTATCCCTCTCTTCCTCTTGTAAACTCATTTGCAACCAACAGGTTTAATGTCGTTAGACACCTTTATGAGATCCCTAACTTGATCGGAATACATAGAATCCAATTAAAATTTCATAGCTATGACCCAATGATGTGCATCTATATCTTTCATTGCCTCTTTATAAGTGTAAGGATCAGATTCAGCCTATTCTAGGATAGCTTCACAAGTTTCTCTAGACCTATAAATCTTATAGGTGGCCGAACAAGTCTCCCACTACGACGAGGCACTTGTGTACTAGTCATCTCATGAGTAGAATCTTGTGGTGTATCTAATACAGTCACATCATCCCTAGTTTCATCCATTGGTTGTTCAATTACAGGTTCATTCATTTCAACCAAAACAACTCTACTTCTAGGAGTATAATCATTCATATTGTCATTTTCCAAAATTTGGCATTTGTACTAACAAACACTTTATTTTATTATCTTTCTAACTATAGAATAAACCTCCAACAGTTCCTTTTGGATACCCTATAAAGAAAACCACTTCTGTTTTAGATTGTAACTTGTCAGACTTTCCTTTCAACACATGTGCTGGACAACCCCAAATATGGAGATGTCTCATACTAGGCTTATGCCCAATCCACAACTCTACAGGTGTTTTAGGAACAAACTTCGAAGGTACTAAATTTAGAAGATACATTGCAGTATTTAAGGCATATCCCCAAAAGGAAATTGTTAGAGTTGAATAACTCAACATGGATCTAACCATATCTAAAAGAGTCCTATTCCTCCTTTCTGCTACACCATTTTGTTGTGGTGTTCCAAGTGCAGTCAACTGGGATATAATCCCATTTTTAGTAAAGTAATCCTTGAAATCCCCAAGAAGGTATTCACCACCACAATCAGATCAAATGGCCTTTATGCGTTTACCTAATTGATTCTCAACTTCAGCCCTAAACTCTTTGAACTTTTCAAAAGCTTCGGACTTCCTATTCATTAGGTACACATAACCAAATCTAGAGTAATCATCAGTGAAAGTAATGAAATACTCATAGCCACCTCTTGCTTAGATAGACATTAGACCACCTACATCTGAATGTACTAGTTCTAGCAAATCTTTGGCTCTATTTCCTTTTGCATTAAAAGGCATTTTAGTCATTTTACCTTCCAAGCAGGATTCGCAGACTGGAAATTCATTAAAATCTAATGGTTCTAAAAGCTCATCTTTAACCAGTCTTTGGATCCTATTTGAATTAATATGACCCAAACGTAAATGCCAAAGATATGCATCACTAGTAGAAGGAAACTTTCTCTTTAATGATTTGACATGTGAATTATTATCTAATTCAGAATTGTATAATTCATGCTTATTAGGAGTTATAATATAGAGACCATCAACAATATTGCCAGAATAGATAAATACTTTATCCTTCTTTATTACAATATTGTCTTTCAAGATAATACAATATCTATGTTAACCTAAATAAGTTGTAGAAATTAAATTCCTACGAACATTAGGTACATATAAACAGTCTTCCAATATTAAAACTCTAGAATCAAAGCATAAATTAAACACTCCAACAGCTACAACTGGAATTTTGCTCCCATCAGCCAAAGTAAGAAACAGTTCTCCTTCATTCAGCTTTCTGGTCTCCTGAAACCCCTACAAAGAATTGCGGATATGATTAGTACAACCTGAATCCACACACCAGGAATCCATGGGATTTTGTACTAAACATGTGTTGATGTGGGCCGTGTGGCTTGTATTGCCAAGCCCAAGTCAACACAAGTTTACCAAATACTTGTTGTATTAGGAGTCCAAGGTAGCTGACCTAACATATATCCCTATATATATGTTATTAGTTACGACAATAGGTGAATTCTAAAAAAAAAAACCTAGCAGCAGCCGCATAAGAAGAAGAATAGTGTTTTCTTATCTTGTGGGTGAGAGAGAGTTAGGGTGTTTTGGATTTAGGTTTCTTGAGAGTGTTCTTGTGCACTATTGTATCTCCTTATTTTTATAGTAAAATTTCTCTGTAATCGCCGTGGAGGTAAACAGTTTGCCGAACCACGTAAATTCTTGTGTTTTTTGTGTGTGTGCTTGTTATTTAATTTCCGCTTATTTACCATTATTGATTTAAGTCCCGAGGTGCTATCTACACAACAAGTGATATCAGAGCCAGGTTAGGATTCAATCCTTTGAACACAGTAAAGATGTCAAGCATAAAGTATGATGTAGAGAATTGTTGTGGTAAGGAAATTTTTCTCTTTGGCAAAGGTGGATGAAGAATCTCCTAATTCAACAAGGAGTTCATAAGGCCTTGCTTGGGAAGGAGAAGAAACCGGAAACAATGAAGGATGTAGAATGGGTAGAAATGGATGAGAAAGCAGCTAGTGCTATTCGTCTTAACCTAGATGATGAGGTCATTCACAACATCCTAGAAGCAAAGACCGCAAAGGAGGTTTGGGAAAAACTAGAAGGTCTTTATAATAGAACATTGTTACTTGATGAAACTGAAAGTAAATCTGCACCAACTTCACTGTCATCTGATGTTTCTTCAGCAACACTAGCTAATTCTAGGGGCTTCTTTCCATTCTTCTTCTCCTCTAAATGCTCTTTCAACTCTTTACACTGATTCTTGTAATGCCCTTTCTTGTGACAATAAAAGCACTCTACATCTTTCTTTGCACGTGATTTAGACTGTGATCTGTTCCTGTTGGAGTTCCGTCCTCTTGATCTGCTTCTACTCCTATTACTTGACTCAGACTTTACAATAAGTCCATCATCCTGAGAACCATTACCATTTTGCTTCATCTTCATGTGTGACAAGAGAGCACTAGTCACCTCCTCGAGTACTATAGTCTCTTTCCCGTACATCAACGTAGTCACTAAATGATCAAAAAAAGTAGGAAGCGATGCAAATAAGAGTAATGCTTTATCTTCGTCCTCATAATTCACCCAAAAACTTGACAGTTGGGTGTTCAACATGTTAAACGTGTTGAGATGCTCCAACAGATCTGAACCCTCCTTCATATACAAACTATATAGTTGCTTTTTCACATACAACTTGTTCGTCAGATTCTTTCTCAACAGACCCATATAGACCAAGAGATACACCAACAGGGAGGAACTCTCTCATAAACTTCTCTATTATCTCCATCTCTAATCTTCTTTAAGCTCTTAGTGAGGTTCTGAGTCTCTGAGCTTTTAGTTTCAAACTTAGAAAGTAAGTTCTTCAACCCCTAGCTCACAAATACCCCTCACAGCTCTACTTATAAGCTCTTATCCATCCCTAGCAGAAAGCCCCAGCAGCTTTACTAAACACTTTCTCACTACTCATACTACCCAAAATGACTCCTGCTACTCACTACATATACTATATCCACGAGCATACCCTGACATCATAATGATCTTGCTGCACTAGTTGGAATCTCTCTCTCTCTCTCCCTTTATCTCACACTAAGTTTCTTCATTATTTGTTATAATGGAGCCCATGGTGTTTGTTTATTCATTTACTATTGAAGGTTATGATGTAATTGTTTCTATAGAATTTTTCCCTCATGTTATTGTATTAGATGACTCTTCTCCAGAACCAGTGGATGATGATTTTGAAGATGCAGATACTTTTCTTAATCTATAAAATAATTAACGGCTAGAAGTTCATTCTGCTCTATTTCATTTTACCGCTGGAATATTTACTACTAGACTATTTCTATATTGCAGTATGCTTTTTATTGTGCTGACGTGTCTGTTGTAGGAAGTGTTTTTTGGGCCATCCCATAATCCTTGTCAATCTCATCCAAGGCCCAAGGCATAAAATAAGGCGAATTCTTCAAAAACTTCACTGATAGCCCTTGGGCCGTACTTCAAGCCCATTGTCAAGTTTCGGTTTAGGCCCCCAACCCAACACAAATCTCATTTGTCGAAAGGAAGACTTTTTCGCCCCCGACAAGCTTTATGTAGGAGCAAAAGTGAGGGAAAATAATGGAATCATTTTATGATAATATAACTATTAGACCCTTATCTTAAATATTTTTTGAATTCAACTAACAATTTTATAAAATATAAACGTGTACATAAACATAAACTTGTATTTAAACATATGAAAATTTTAATAATTTATACACTTAGCGAAAAATTATGTATAGATTCGTTAACAAAAAACCACTTAGATAATATGTAAATTTGAATAAATCAACAAATTAAGTTTTTATTATCACTACTACTTCTTGGTGTTTTCAATGGAGTCATTCATATCCTCCATCTTTTATTGTAACTAGTGAATTTAGAATAACAATTATAATAATTAGCCTCATCTCACATGCGGTGCGATGAGGCTCTTTTTTTATTTATTTTAAGTTTAATATAATTTTTCAACTCAAATTTAACTATTGTTAGTGAGATTAAACAAGAAGTGATTTTTATAAAATTAAAATTTAGGATTTGAAATGGAGTAATTTGCTGGGTTTAGTGTGTGCTAGTTTTTAGGGAAAAAATGTATCAAACATTCGTGAGATATGTTTTGATAGAGAGTGCTAATTTTTAGGAAAAATGTTTATTTGGTAGTTTTTTTTTTTTTTTTGTTGAATTACAATTTTAACCTTATTTTTTATTTTTTAAGAATAAAGATTATCTAATTAGATTATGGGTATTTTTGACATTTTTTGAAGCCATAACAAATTTTCTAAATCCTCTTAATATCTAGAGATAATAATAGTAATAAGGAAAATTCTATTGGCAACGAATCATAATTTGAAAATATTATAAAGTAAAAGTAATTAAGAAATTTATAAATATGTATATTAATAAATATGATTCTAATCACATTCTTTGTCAAGTCAATACTTTTTTACAATAAAATTGGTAATAATTTTAGCATTTTTCTTCAGTAAATTATATATTAACAATCGATCATAATGTCTGATGTTTCATAAATTGAAAAACATATGAAAGGCTGTTGGATGTATTTTAGCATTTCAACACTCAATGTATAAGAGAATTCGTTATGAGTCCGATGCACAAAGGAGTAATCAATATAAACCTCCAGGGAATGTAGATAGCTTAAAAAAGTAATTAGCAAACTATCACCTATTGAGATTAAAATTTCCTTTTTTTTTTCTTTTTTTTTTTTTTTTAATAAATGAAAGTAGAATCTAACAAATAGAGTAATTAAACACCACTTATTGCACATTTCTAGCATAATTACAAAGAGGGATTTGAGGAGACAATTATACCTTAAATGTAAAAATCGAATATTTCAAAGAAGCCAAAAGTCGGGTGTAAACAATGAATTGAATTCTACAATAAGCCCTAATAAAATTTATAAAAAATAAAATAAAATAAAAAAATCAATAAGAATGGTTACAGTGGTCTTTTTAATAAGGAGAAATTTAAGCACTTCTTTTAATATAGAATCTTAAATATTTCAAATTGAGGTTCAATTTAAATTGCAAAGAATTTAAACTTTTATGGATAACATGCAATTACAACTTATGCTCTTAATTATTATTTTTTTCAAAAATTGTTTATTTTTATTTTTAAACATTTGTTGGATTTAACAAACTTTTTTTTTTTGTAAAATATAAACATATACTTAAACATAAACTTGTATTTTAAATATATTAAAATATTAATGATTTATACACTATAGCAATATATATATTTTATTGGCTTGTTAAACCAAAAAAAAAAAAAAAAAACCACTCAAATAATATATTAATCAAAATAATTCAACAAATTGAGGTTTTATTATCACTAGTACTTCTTGTTGTTTTTAACGAGGTCATTCAAATTATTCATCCCTTATTGTAACTATTGAATTCATTAAAATAAAACAAAAGAAGGAAACATAAGAAAAATGTTATTGGTGATGCATCATAATTTGTAAAAGTAAAAGTAATTAATAAATTTATTAATTAATTTGGTTCTAATCACATTCACTTTCACATTAATACATAATTTTTTTGCAACCAAATTAGTAATAATTTTTTTCTTTTTTCATCAATAAATTCTATATCAACTAGTGATCATAATGCCGAATATTCAATAACTTGAAATCATTTGAAAGGTTGTTTTGAAAATTGGATTTATTGTATATTGAGATTAAAATTTCCTTTTCTTTTCTTTTTTTTTAATGAAAGTAGAATCTAACAAATAGAGTAATTAAGCACCACTTATTGCACATTTCTGGCATAATTAAAAAGAGGGATTTGAGGAAACAATTATACCTTAAATGTAAAAATTGAATATTTCAAAGAAGCCAAAAGTCAGGTGTAAATAATGAGTTGCATTCTGCAATAAGTCCCAATAATTTTTTTTTTTTTTAAAAAAAATCAATAAGAATGGTTATAGTGGTCTTTTTTATATGGAGCAATTTAAGCACTTCTTTTAATATAGAATCTTAAATATTTCAAATTGAGGTTCAATTTAAATTTAAGAAAATTTAAACTTTTATGGATAACATGCAATTACAACTTACACTCTTAATTTTTTTTCCTCGATTTTTTTTTATTATTTCTAAACATTTGTTGGATTTAACAAACATTTTTTTATAAAAAATAAACATATAAGTAAACATAAACATAAACTTGTATTTTAAATATATAAAAATATTAATGATTTATACATTATAGCAATATATATATATATATATATATATATATATTATAGGCTTGCTAAACAAAAAAATACCACTCAAATAATATATATAAAAATTAGAATAATCCAACAAATTGAGGTTTTATTATCACTAGTACTTCTTGGTGTTTTTAACGGAGTCATTCAAATTATTCATCTCTTATTGTAACTATTGAATTCATTAAAAAAAAAAAAAAAACGTAAGAAAAATGTTATTGGTGATGCATCATAATATGCAAAGATTTTAAAGTAAAAGTAATTAATAAATTTATTAATTATGTTATGAATCAATTTGGTTCTAATCACATTCACTTTCACATTAATATATAATTTTTTGCATCCAAATTGGTAATAATTTTTTTCTTTTTTCATCAATAAATTCTATATCAACAAGTGATCATAATACCAAATATTTAATAACTTTAAAACATTTGAAAGGCTCTTTAGAAAATTGGATCTATTGTATGCTAGATATCCCAACCCAAAACAGACCGAATCTAGCCAAAAACAAAGTCTTAACAAAACAGGTAGGAGAAAGAGAGAAGTTGTTTTGAGACAAGGGAAATAGTTGCTAAAGAACATAATTTGCAAACTATCACCTGGTGAGATTAATGTTTCTTTTCCTTTTTCTTTTTCTTTTTTTTAATAAAGAAAGTAGAATCTAATTCTCAAGTCATTCTTACCATCCGATCCACAAAACATTCCCATCAATCCCGTGTAGGATCTCAATCTTGATTATAATGCTTAGAGCCACGTGTTGTTTGTAATATGAATATTTTGTTTACCGTCTTAGGCAAGTTGCATTACTTTGACAAAAACATAACAATTATTTTGAACATGTACATAATAAATTAATCCTGGCCTCATTTACTTATGCTTTTGTTTATGGTTTTGGGTTTGTAAAACATATAAAATCATACAAGATATAAAATACAAAAACTTCCTATGAGGTTTGGGCTAATACCATATACTATCAAGACTTTTAAAAAATATTCAAATTGCTCTCTAAGCACAAATGACACTAAACACCGTTTGATAGTTTTCCTACACCTCTAAGTCCAAGATTTCCTTCCAATAGCCTATCTTGACTAGGCAAGCCTTATAGTGATTGCATTATGGCAATTATATCTGTGAGAGAATGTTTGGGCAGCCAATGGTAGGTAAATAGCAGCCAAAAATGAAGAAATAAGCAAGAGGAATAAGAAAATTTTCAAACAATATTAAGTGATGTTTGTGCTCAGGAAGCAAAGTGGCTACCTTTAGAAAAGTTTTTATATTGTCAAGAGCTTTGTAACTCAATTGGTTAACTTATTAGTGGTGTCAATTGAGATAGTTAGGGTTTAAATCTCCCATCTCCCCACCGACAAGTTATTAACCAAAAATAAAATAAAAAATGTAATCTTTGGCATTTGTTCAAATCTTAAGGGTAGATTTTGTATTTCAGATCTTTGGCATTTGTTGGTTTTTCGTGAGTTGATGAGTTGAGTTCCATTATATCAAATTTGATTAGATAAGATTTTCAACCTGAGTAACCTAACTCAACCAACGCCATTAATAGTTTTAAAATATATATTTTAATTATTTTTTTACCTACAATTCACATATACACACACACACACACGTGACAGCCTAAGTAGGAAGTCCTTGCAAGTTGGGTTGATTGATAGAGTTGTCTTTGGGTTTAATTTTGGTTAGAGATTTCTTAACCCAAAGGAGGTTAAGTTGAATTCAAAGATAACTGCAACTTAACTCACGCACACCTCTTCGATCACATTTTATATTTGGATCCACATTATTATTCCTTAAGGTTTATAAACAAAATTATTTAAAATAAATGGGGGAAGAAAAGAAGGGGCAAGGAGAGAGGTGTTGTCTTGTTTTTGTTGTTAACAACAAGTGGATGAGCATAATCATATCCTAATGATCAGTCTTCTTTTTATTCTAACTAATTATTATTAATATTCTTCGGAGTCCTCCCTCAACTCTTTTATAGTAATCGCTTGCAATGATCGAGTTCTATTCCATGCGCTGATGCCTTACCTTTTTGTCTTTGGCATACGAAGTCTAGTAGAAGTTGGGTGGTCTAAGCCACATCGCCAAGCATCAAGAAAATGCAAACTAGGAAGACAAAAATCCAAAAAATATGGTAAATCATCCTTTTATACTCATACAAAAAAACCTATTAGTACTTTTGATCCCACGGGCACCAAAATTGAAGCTCACCTTCTTTTCTTTTCTCTTTTTTTTTTTTTTTTTTTTTTTCCCTGTCAGAAGTAACAATGGTGTAGAAACACGGGGAAGCCCTTCCCGAAAACCATGAACTTCCCCAGCCTTAGGAAGGCAAAAGTTATATCTCAGGACTGTCAAAACCACGAAGCGACTTTAGCATGCTAGTCTACTCCTTCCACCTTGTAATTCTTAAATAAATGATCCCAACATAACCATGAACTTATGTGGGGTATTGCTAGATGTATGTCATAGATGACCTCTTCCAACAAGCAATATGTCTTTCCAAGCTTCATAAAACATCCAGGTGATGCCGGACGATGGCATGACCTTTAAACAACTAGCACCCCACCCCCTGTAGAGTCCCAACAGACCTCGTTCACGGATGACTTCTGAAAGTGCTGCTGCCATGTGGGGTGGGCACTTACCCTGTAGAGCTCCCACCATTAATCGTTTCCTGGCCACCTCCAATGGAAAGCTAATTGTGCTAGCAGTAAAACCTGGAAAAGTGTATGAAAGTCCAATTATTTTAAGAGTGATGATATAATTATAATCAATGGTCAAAACACAAGCTCATCTTTATCATTTTGGTTCCTTTGACAAGCGACATTGTTTGAGTAGATCGTAAAGTTTCAAGAATAACACATAAAAGTAATACAGTGACAAAGTATAATATGCTCTCGAATGGTGCAATTGGCCCAACAGTCTCTTATACTTATCAAGAATAGATCTTACCACTCTCAAAATAGGAGGTACTACATCAATCACACACTATTTACAGATTGTTAGGGCTTTTTCTTGGACAGAGAGAGAATGCATTGTAAAATAAATAAGGAGAATAATGGTTTCAATAGACCTTTTTGAGATATCATCTCCAAGATGCATGTGCAAGCATTCCAATGAACAAGTTAATCAGACCAAAATACCAATTGAAATGTTATATAAAGCTGACATGGGGAAAGATCAGTTCTGATCCAAAATTAGGATCCATAACATTTTCAAAGAAACTGTTCATTACCAACTGGATGGGAAAAGAGAGAATTAGGGACTGGGGAGTGAGGATGTGAGATTCTCATTACCTTTATCCAAAATAATTGAATGAGCTTGTTTTAAGCTTTTATACATGAAGTCATATTCTTTTTTTAAAATAATAAAATAAAATAAAAGACATAATTGAAGCCATATTTCTCACCTGCAAAAGCTCCAAGCAGGAGCATCTCAGGACGGTTCAAAGACTTTTTATTTTTTGATTGGCAGTAAGATGTCTTCAATGTCTCATACATGAAATAGTAGCAAGTACTGTATGGCAGCATTCCAATCAAAGTAGGTGAGATACCAGCATAAAAGGCACCAATCCCACCATCCTTATAAATTTTGCTAATTGCAACGCTTAAACTAGGGTATGCCTCAGGACTGACAGTCAAGCGATCCTGTAAAAAGATAACTATAAATACAACCGAAAAAGATGTAGTTGTAAAATATAAATAAAAGAACCTAACGGATATATGACATCATCATTAAGTACAAAGTAAATAGACCAGCAAAGAACTATGTTATGAGAAATAACAGATGGAAGATGAAATTTTTAACGTCTAAAAACAATATAAAAGAACTTATCAAAAGCGAACAACATAAAAGATGTGTCTGACTAGACTCAATTTTCTATTTTCATGACTGGATCCCATAGTGCAAATACCTTCAAAACTTCAAGGGGATGGCAAGCAAGTGTGCTAAAAATTCCAGCAGCTGCACCAGCCACAGCTATTGGAGAAATCCAGGAGAGAGAAAACTTCAAATTGAAACGACCAATTTGCAATCTTGGGCATTCTTCCTGATTCCATTTCTCCTGTGCTGATGTCATTGATCGTTTTACACACTCAAATGTTCCAAGCTCAATTGCCTGGGTAGGGATTATACGGAGCATATTGATTGCATTGCCAGCCCATAATCCTTGCCAACCCTGCTTCTCAATCACCTCCAAGAAACTACCCGCAATGTTTTTGGATCCAACACCAACCACCATTCTCGTCCTGAATATTACACGTTACAAATCAGAATATTTTAACGCTTTAATATATAGTTATTATAAAATTGGTAACAATTACAAACATTTCAAAATGTATAATTTAATTAAGGTTCATGTAACTTAAGAAGTTGAGTGTGGAGAAGGAAGCTTTAAAACATCCTCTAACCACCAAGCTTGAAATGGATGGGTATCATGGGTTGCAATAGTCACCGATTTATGCAGCACGTAAGTTGGTCATTGATGACGTAAGTCATTGACTATTGCAACTGTGTGTTCTGGTTTAGTATTGTATACACCATAGTACATATTTAACATACAGAAATGTGTGGATGTGGATGTGGATGTGGGTGTGTAGCATACTCCATACAGCTCATCATGAAATTATACATCCATATAAACACTTCAGATTGGTCATAGAATTTAAAAGTAATCAGCCATAAAAGATTTCAGATATATGCACACTTCCATGTAAGAATTTATTACTTGACATCGAAAGTGGATAGAAGATTAAGGTGCTGTAAGGGTAAGGCCAAAAGGGAACATGACTGAGGTAGCAAATAAAGAGCTGATGAGACATGTATTTAGAAAGACCTGATGCCCAATGCCAAAAAGAAACAGAATGTAAAATGTTAAAATAATAGACCATTCTAAAGACAGCTAATTCCTTAATCATAAAGTTTACCAGAACATATCCTAGTATAATGACATTGCATATATGTATATATGGTCTACAGTCATCTTCTTCTTTTCTTTTTCTTTTTCATAGATAGATAGTTAGGGCGGGAGATAGTTTGGGGGGGGGGGGGGGGGTGTGTGTTGGTTCAACTCTCAAACCACCAACATCAAGCACCACAGAGGGTATCATCACCACTAGGCCATCACTTGAACAAACATCATATAAAAATTATAGGAGGAAATTACATTCTGCCACCGTAAACTATACCCCAAATTACACTTTGCACCCTCAAATTTTAGAATGCACGTTCTGCACCCTAAATTATGACCCTTGTTACATATTGTTCCCCAGTTTCAAGTTTGTTGTTAACTTGGACGGAAATCCAAAGTTTATGGCGCAAAATGTAATCGGGGAGTCTAGTTTAGGGTGGTAAAGTGCAATTTCTACTTTGTTTTTAAGTCTTTTGGCCTCCACCTCAGATCAAATCAGCTTCATAAGGGATGGTGTGTTGGGAGAGGGGCACTCTGTTTATCCTATGAACCCAAGTCACCTTCAACTGTTCAACATAGGATGCATTGTTTTACAAGATTTTCAAGAAGCAGTAGAGAGATTACACAACAAGAAAAAAAGATATGTACAGCCAATATACTTATTTATAAGCCTAACTGTTGAGTACGCCTGGGAAGTTGTGTCCTTTTCCAATCAAGCATATTTTCTATTACTGATTTAAACTGGAAGGTAAAGGGCAATGCTTGTAGATATTTGAGCAAGTAAACAAGAAATATTAAATGTGATGACAAATTCATTTACTTCATGAAATAAGAAATGCATGTAAGTAGAAAGCAAAGCCAACCGAATGGTCTCAAGAGGAGCAAGTACAGCCTTGGTCATAGCCCCTGCTAAAGCCCCACTAAGAAACTCACCAACTTCTCTAGTCCTGAAGAAAACCTGAATTACATAAAAGCATGTCAATGTTATAGAACCAATTAAATAATAATTTCTTTCTCTTTTAGCCCCTAAATGAAATGCCAAAACCAACCTTAATGAGAAGGGGGGAATCAGTTGGTCAAAAAAAGAAGTGTAATACTATGAAAAAAGTTGACCAAAAACCATGTAACACAAGCTCCAATGTCCATGGGACAAGAAAACCATACCCAGAGACAGACATGATTAAACAATCCGTTTAATCCAGTTGTCAAACTCATATATAAGAAGTTAAAGGAAAACCCAAGGATATAATCAGTAGAGGAAAAGATGGCATATTTAGGACTATTTCACCATGACCATGGGTGTTAAGCAAATCCACATCAGTAAGTTTGTGTTTGGAAATGCGTATGTGTGCTAGTTAGCCACTCCACATACTAGCTTAGATTTTTGGGTTGACATATTAACAAGTATCAGATTGCGGTTTGATAGTCTTGGAGTCCACATGCCAAGCCTGTTTCTCTTATTTAGTCATCAAGCTGTCTGTCTTTGTTTTGGTTTCTGTTGAGCCTGATATAGTGTTGGGAAATTCCACATCAGTGAAATGTCTACTTAGTTCCCGGTATTTACACTTGTTGGGCCTCTAAACTGAAAAGCTCAAGTTTTTAGGTTGGATACTCTAATAGTAGGAAGTCCATGAAGAAATGGAAGATGAAGTACAAGAACCCCACAACCTATATGCTAAAATCCTATACTTATTCTCCAGTGCTGTATGATTTTTTGTAACATTATCAAATTTGGGTTAGTCTAATGATACTTAATGCACTAGGTCCTCCATAACTACTATAAGGGTACTATAAGTGATGCTGGATAATGACACTTTTAATTAGACTTGTAAGCATCGTTTTTCTTTTTCTTTTTTTTTGTAAATATAATTCATGTTTGGGTGGTCACCACAAAAAAATTGATCACAGTCTAGATATCACATAATCTTCAAAAGATCATGAACATGGTCAATTGCAATTTACAGCAGCAAATAAATAGAAAAGGAATAAACAATCTGAAGACCTCAAAACCAAAAATAGGAGAAATTCTATTTTTTATATCTGTGCAGAAAGTTTGATTCTAGCAAAAGATATAAAAAATCAAAAAGGAAGTAAGGTAAAAAACAAAAAGATCTAAACTTTCTTTCCAGGACTTGTGTAATTTTTCTCAGCAACCCTAACAAAAGGAAATAAATTTAACCCCCCCCAAAAAAAGAAAAAAGAAAAAAAGAGTAGCAATCTTTTTCACATTTTGCTCTATTTGAAGTAATGGGTTTTGTTTTCTTGACCGTTTGAAACGATCCAGAATATCTTGAAGACACAGCAAATAGGCCAATAACACTGAAAAGTAAAGAAATTTAAAAAAAAAAAAAATCCCAGATAAGCAAAATAGAGAAGTGAGAATGAGACAGACCTTGCAGGCACGACCAAGGTCAGGAACGTGAAATTTGAGGTCGAAATTGGTGTCTTTCTCCATTTCAAGCTCTTTGGGAAGCATCATTACCATACTGTACACGTCTCCAGATATCCCAGCATCAGCATAGCTCTTCTTCTTCAGAGACTGCGATTCAAATGCCATTTTTTTATTTTAAAATTTTTAGCAAAAATAAAATAAAATAAATTTTATGGGAATTTCCCAGAAAGAATATGCAGAGGCAGAGGCAGAGGCAGAAAGAATAGTCATATACACATTATGACTATGGTGTATGTATATAAAATAACAACAGAGAGAGAAATAACCAAACAAACAAACAAACAAGGTAATTGTTTTCCATCAAAAAAAAAACACAAGGTAATTGCGAAGAAATGACGTGCCTGAGAATGAGACGAGGATTTTTGGGTCATTGAGAGAGATGGGTATGTGAGATTTTTTTTTTTCTTTGCCTATGGTTGCTACCAATACTTCTCCATTCAACTTTGGAGGGTTTTGGAATTTTGGTATATGAGTCTTTTGCTTTTTGACGACATAAATGAGTTAAATGCACTTTGGAGGGTTGCCCGTCTCCGTGTGTTTTGGTATGGGTGCTCTGTTTTTTTTTGTTTTGTTTGTGTTTGTGTTTGTGTCTACTTCAATCTCTGTGACCAATGCTTTTTATTTTTTGGTGGTGAAGGATTGAAAAGTGAAAAAAATAGATTCTCACTTTCAGAGTTGAGAAGGAACTGGAATCTTTGACTTCATCTTCGGAAACATAAATAGGTTAACAATTAAATTACAAGATTTTTGATATAAAAGTACCCATAGTTGGTAACAAGTTCCACAAACAGATAAAAGTTACCTTATTTTGCTCCTCAAAAAAAAAAAAATTATCTCATTTTTGTTTATAAATATACTTGTCACTCTCCTTTTATCTATTCTATATATATTAAGTAGATTCAAAAAGTTAGTTATACTTTCATAAAATATCAAAAATATTCATAATTTACTCAATTTTAAATTTTAAATTTTAGTTTCTTAAAAATTCTTTCTTGTGTAACCTTACTAACCATAGATAAATTCAAATTGAAAAATTACTTTAATATTCTATTAATTGTCATGTTTTCTTTTTCTTTTTTTTAATACTTATTTTATAAAGCATAAATTGAAATAATGGTATCAAGGAATTGCACAAATTTCAAATTTTAGAATTGATTTCAAAATGTCAACAATTTGTAGCTTAACTAATACCTATTTATTTTTCTAATAAAAACGTCTAAGGCTTAAATCATTTATAATCCTTCGTAACTATCTAATTATTAAAAATAAATAAAATCATTACAAAATTGCATCATTCTTTGAATTGATTCAGCTCTATCCATTTATCAAAGGGAACTGATAGTATATTCCTACTAGTTTTGGTTTCTCCAATACCATTAGATTGTATAGAATTGATTTTTCTTTGTATATAATTTAATTAGATAATACATTCTTAAAAAGTAAAAAATAGGGTTAAAATTATAATTCAACTAAATTCAAAAAAAAAAAAAACTATCAGATAAGCTTTTTTTCCTAAAAATTAGCACACTCTGTATTAAAATATATCTCAATTAGCACACTCTATATTAAAATTAGCACACTTTGATACAATTTTCCTAAAAATTAGCAAACACTAAACTAGAAGTTTACTCAATTTTAAATCCTAAATGGGCACATAAAAGATAATCGTGAACCTTTTAGGAATATGATCCTTTTTAGATCTAATTCTCCTATGGGATTTAGATCAACAGGGGGGAAGAGTTATGCCTTTTCATTTTTATTTTGATCTAAAGTTGGATATTTATAATGATTAAAGGGATGTTTGGACTTCATTTTTAAGAAAAAGAAAAAGAAAAAGAGGATGTTTGGATGAGAGAAGGGTTAATTATCACTTCTGAGATACAAAAGGGTTAATACTTTTAATAGATAGTCTTTAAAGTCAATTTTGAAATAGACAGACAACCATGGAATCAATTAAAAAGAAAAAAAGAAAGAGAAAAGAAGAAGCTAGAATCATCATTCATCAACAAGTCCTTCATTTAAATTTCAAAATAAAGGCGGCTTTCCATCAAATTAAATAAAGGCATCTTCTCAAATGATAAAAGACCTTACAGAAAAAGAAAAAAATAATTTGAAATTGACAGAATTTAATAAGGATGGGCATTAATGAAGTTTGACGAAGTCAGCAGCCAAAGTCTCTTTTTCTTCAAGCCAAGAAAATATGGACAATTTTCTCCCAAATATATATATATATATATTGATATTGGATCCATTTGGATACAGTTTATTTTGTTAAAAATTGAAAACATTGTACCAAAATAATTTTTAAATATGTAAATAATGCCATGTGACCCATTTTTAATATTTTTTTTGGAATAAAGTGGTTGTGAATCTCGTGAACAGTACATGAGGTTATGGATCTCGTGATCAGTGCATGAACAATGCTCAACCGTGCATGAATAGTGCTAGTTGTCCCCTCAAGCCAGCAGGGAGCCACATTATAGGTTGGCCCCCAAAAATTTTGAAATATTTTAATATCCTATATATATATATACATATGTTATAAATCGGTTAAGGTGGGGCCAAAGAAAAATGAGATTTGGCCCCCCAAATTTGAGTTGCTCTCCAATAACATTAGAAAAAAAATTGGCTTCCCCCGAGAAAAAACAAAAATAAATAGCTTAATCTTTCCAAAACAAATTTATAAAAAAAAAAAAAAAGTTACACAAGGATCATCCATTATTTTTTTTCCTTTATTTATCTTTTCATTTATACATCCAATTAATTGAGTTACAAGGCTCCTGGCACCACTATATTTAAAAATTTAATTATTTTTCTCTTTGGATTATTTTCCATACATGTTTAGAGTAAAGTAGACAATTTGTGTGTACTCATTAAAGTTTAGAAAGATTATGTTCATTAGAAAAAAAAATTAGGTAAATAATGAGTTCTTGCTAATCTAATTGTATATGAATATGTTTTGAATTTATCTAAACCGATTTATGAATACCATAATTTGACCCCCCAAGCCAAAATTCCTAGCTCCGCCAATGCCTAAAGCTGAAACGCGTGAAAAAAAAAAAAAAAAAAAAAAAAAAAAAAAAAAAAAAAAGGCATGAAACTACTGAAATGCTAGAAATGCAAACGTGGGTAGAAATGATTTCTACCCAAACGCGCGCATATATATATATATATATATATATATAGAGGAAGGACAAAGAATTTGCTCCATTTTTTTTTGTTGTTTTATGGGTAAAGTCTAGTCAAAGAAAACACGGTACTGTTCATATAACTAGTCTGCAATCAATTAGAATGAGCCTTGTGCGTTCAGGAAAAACATTTTATTTTGGTGTCTTTTATTTTACCCCCACGAAAAAGTTGGATGATGAAAGTGAAAGTGAAAGTGAAAGAATTATTGGGAAAGCAGAACAAAAATGTGGGCATTGGGTTTGCAATGGGTCTCGATCACTGATTCACCCTTTTTCTCCTTTGATGAGATAGATACTTCCATCTTTCCACTACCATATATATAGGTTCCAGAGAAGAGACATAGAAATAGGACCACTAGCTGCACTAAAAAAGATTCTTTGCACCACAAAAAAGGATAGGAGCTGAAAGAGTTGAAAGTATTCCTTTTCCTTTTACCTTGTTATCTAAGAGAAGGTGCTGTAACCATCAAGCAAAAGTTCCAAATGCCACTTGTATCAATGTATATATATTTGACTTTGGTCGTAGCATATACATACAATACAAGCCATTTTCATGCACGTTTTGGACACTTCAATGTCAATTCATCTTCAAGTCTGATCAGTTCGATGTTAAATCAACAATATTGGATTATGGATATTTGTTGCACTAATCAACAATATCTATCTCTATAGATAGATACAATACCAACACCAGTTCGCTTAAAGTTAAGGCCCGCCCAATACAACCGCAAAATAATACCAACCGCTCTCCTCTTTTTTTCTCTGTGTAATTGTAGTACAAGTCCACGTGGGAAGCCCATTCACAAATTTGGAGTCTGGTTTGAAAGAGCAAAAAATTAGTTTTCTTTTCTAGCTCACTCATGGAAAGACTACAAAATTGGCTTAATTAGGCAACTTACAAATACACCAAATGAGTAACACACCGCTGCAAGTCAAACACGTTTAGCCAATCCTTATTTAAATTGAAAAAGTACTTGATACTTCTAGAGTATGATAAAGTGATGCTTAATTTTCTCATATTCACGATGGATCTCACTAAAAATTTAATTAATAAAATCAATCATTTTAATGCTAAGTGACATATTCCAAAAGTTAGCAACTTTAAAAGAGGTCAATCCTCCCAAGAAAGTGAGCTAATATAGGCACTGTTTAAAAGCCAAACTAGACCAGACCAGTCGGTTCAACCAATTGAACTAAGAACCGAACCAAAAACTAGAAAAATCGGTCAAAATCAGTTAAGAATTGGGAAAAATCAAGAACCTAACCCTTTTTTGATTCTTTGATCGTTCCGGTTTTAAAAACCATGAATACATGTTAAATTGTCCAAATTATTTAAAGAGTTATGTTAACAGGTACCTTTAGGGTAATTGTTAATAAACTATTTTAGGACAATTTTTATACCACTTTTATGGGAGATTGAAAAGAGTGTCAATACATTAATTACTTTTTTTTTCTTTACCCATAAAAATTTCTTTAAATGGTTTACTAAAAAATGCCCTTAGGGAATTCGTTAACATTTCCCTTATTAAAATGACATTATATTATATTATTTTGATTATGAAACTCATAGCTATTGACACCCCATTTTACAACCCGCATTTAACCTCACATGGAGGGTAAAAATGCAATTTCACCTTAGAAATAGGCATCTTAATTGTGGTTACTAGATCCTTAATTTCAGCTACTAGATCCTTAATTTCATTTCATCAAAATGATCTTGATGTTGTAACGATCAAATTGACTAGTCATAAGCCTTAATCGGATCATCAGATTGAAAGTTATCATCAAATCAAGTTTTAATGACCCAGATGTACTATCACAATGTGATTATGAACAAATGATTCCAATTTGTTATAATTATAATCAATATAAAATTAATGACATGTCATATTTTGATTAGTTAGGATTACATCTTATGGTAAGGTTGCACACAATTGATTAATTACATAATCAAACATTAATTATTCAATAAGTAATTTGTGTAATTATCTTTTTAATTGGGGTAAATTTGGAACTGATTAAGTCTGAAATGGAAGTGATTGGAGCCTATTAATGTTAATTGAAAACTAATTTAAGACATATTAATGTTAATTGTGCTGAAATTATTTTCCAACAAATGACATTTGCTCACCATTTCGTTGATATCTTTCAGAATATTTTGAATCTGTGAGTGAGATTAATTTTGCCAGAGACTAGACATCTGGGTCTTCAATTTGAGCGAGACAATTCTGATCAGAATTGAGTAAGATATGATTTTCTGAATTTGGCTTTATGGGTTGTTACAAGAGCTACAGAAAAAACCAAATTCTAGGTCATTTTGTTTGCTCATCACTCCCACCAACTTCCACATTTAATGTATCTGCTTTCTCTAAATACTGAAATAGGGTTTAGGTTCATTATTCTCTTTGATCCTTTGTTAACCCTGATTAAATGACATTCCATTTATATTTTCCCAATCATTACTATATAAATCCTCCATCTTCTCCGTTCTAAAGCACACAAAATACCATTTCTTCTCCTCTCTTGAGTTCTAATGAAATAGAGTAGTCTTGTCATATTTTGTTATTCCTGAGACTTAAGGTATTGAGTTAGACTCACTCTCCCTCTCCTAGTTCTTCTTTTCTACTCCACCCTTAGGACTTCTATCAAGAGTCTCCTCCTCCACCGTGTGGAACTTGCATGTGGGTATAATCTCTTTCCTAACTTGTTTTTTATATTACTATGATGAGATTAAGATTAGAGCAGGCTAGTTTTTATTTAAATTCCTTGAATATGTTTGAATGTTTTAAATGTTCATATGCATTCTTCACATGTTCTTGGTTGTTCATTACATGTTTATGCATAACACTAGCTTTGATCTTAAATCCACATAAAAATGTGAAAAACATAATTGTTTCATAATTCTCTCAAATTCTTGAATCTATGATATCTCCATTCACACATATTCACCAGAATTTAATTTTCAATCGAAATACGAGGACTAATAAATTGAATTCGGATTAATCACATGCAAACACATTAAATTCAAGCAAAAATAATGAACATGCAATTGGTTAATAACATGTTGGATGATGTGATATGAATGTTAGCCACTATAGTCTAAAAGACCGGTTTCATTGGGCAAGGTGAGTGCCTAACACTTTCCCATCTTGTAATGTTGCCTCCAAGTTTAGATCTAGGGTTAGTAGATCAAACATTTATCCATGTAATTTTCAATTTCTATATTGTAACTAGGAAACAAAACCATGTACTTTATTTTAGATTGTATTTAGGACGAAAGCTATGTAATTTCCTATGATCAATGTACATTCAATTACAAATCAATAAAATGAGAAAATTTTCAATTATGGTTTTCTTATTTTTCCAATAATTAAATAAATGGTGCCCCCATTGTAAAACACTTAGGGTGTGTTTGTTTAAAGGTTAAATAGAGTGAATGAAAAATTTTGGAGAGAAAATGGGAAGGAAAACTTTTTTAGAGTGTATTTGGTTGGGTGGGAAAGAAGGAAAATAAATGGTGAAGTTTAGGTGTTTTCTCCCCGAGCCCACCAAAAAGTTTTATTCGTAAAATGAAGAGAAAACTGAAGAGAAAAAATGATGCTACCTAACGGATGAAAATGTACATATGCACTTGCACATGGGCTTTGTCTGTATGTTGCTCTTCTTTACGCTTTTTTTTTTTGGACGTTCCCTCTTCTTTTATTTTTTTTTTTTCTTTTGATTTAATGGGTAGGCTTCATCTAGTGTATGTTGCTCATATTTTATTTTATTTTTGGTTGTTTGTCACTTTTTTGGTTTTAATTGGGCATCATTTTTAACAAGGGTATATGAGTAAATTTATAAAAACTCACTTTTTCCATCTCTCCACTTTTTGACTCCCAACCAAACAAAATGGAGGGAAATTAAAATATTTTCTATCATCTCACTTTTCCATCCTTCCACAATTTGCTATTCTCTTACTTTTCTACTCCTCCAATCAAACGGACCCTTAATTTAAAGGAGAAAATATAACCAATTAAACTTCCATTTTGAAAGGTAATAACATGACTCTACTCATTCACGTGGATTTGACCTAACACCAAAAACGGGCTTGGGGTGCAGTCTTTCACAATAGCTCAAGGTTGCCATGCTCTCAAAAACATAGCAATTAAATGCAACCCTAACCCCTTAAAGGAGATTCTGGAAGTTCCCTTCCGCCTTTATTGCAACATAGTCACACTGTCATATTTATTTCCTCACTTAAGTCAACCTATTGAAATACATATAACATATTCAAAAATAGGTTTTTTACAAGTACAAATTTTTGTGGGATGCGGGACAAGTGTCGAAATTTAAGTTTTCATGAGAGAGTTTTATACATATAAACACTTAGATAAGGTTAGAATAAGATTTCTATCCTAGATTAAAAAAAAATGGCTATTCCAATAAGTGTTGATATGAATAATAGCCTTCGCTCATTGTCCACCAATTAAGTTCATCCAAACGTGACATGTTCATCGATAAATTATAAAGCATAGTAATTTGTTTTGAAGGCAACAATAATATAAATTTTTTTAAAGAATTTTTTTACAATTTTAAATAATTTAATATCAACTTCAAATCACTAGTATGCAACTTAAATTTCACTCAAACCAGAATAAGTTGTAATTATTATTATTATTATTTTTTTTATTTCTAAAATTTTTACAAATACACGTATAAACATATACTGAAATCTATTATGGAGTTTGTCCATGAACAAAAGTTTGGACTTGGCTTGTGTAATAATTAAAGATTAAATTTGGACTTGAATTTAGCAAATTAGGTAAAAAAAAGAAAAAGAAAAAGAAGAAGAGGACGGAAATGAAGCCCTATATGCTGCTCCTTCGGTCTCATGTAGTCATGACCCTCTGCTTCTGTAATCAAATGTCAGATTAGAAAGACACAGAGTGTGTGTTTCTGTTTCTGTTTCAGTTTCAGTCTGTGCTTGCGTTGCGTTGGGTTTGGGGAGACAAAGAAAGAAAATCGTAGAGAGAAAATGTCGAAGAAGTTGGCGACGAGAAGAGAGCTATTGGAGCGTTGGAGAGGCATTGAGGAAGACGAAGACGACGATCGTGATCGTGATCATGATCACGACCCCTCCCAAATTCGCCGTCTTCACCAACTTAAGGAGCAATGGTTCGTTACTTCTCTCTCTCTCTCTCTCTCTCTCTTGCTTCTTTTGGTTGATGATTCAATTGTGCGCCTCTTCATGTATCAATTCTCTTCATGTATCAATTATTATCATTTTTTGTTCATTGGGTCGGAATAGAGTTAAAATTGCTAGTGTCAAATATGTGTTCATTGAACTTTACCTTTTTCATATTTTGAGCTCTGTTCTTGTGACCCGATTAACCAAAAAATAGAAGAAAAGAGTTTAACTCAAAATGGGTATTGCCCTCCACTTATTCTTGTGGGATGAGCCACTCCCACATTGCCATTATTTTAACTCTGTTCACTGTTGGGATAACTGTTTGTAAGTTTAGTTTAGTTAGATCAAGTTTTTTTTTTTAATTGTTGTAAACCCATCTCTTGTAAGAATAATTGGTTGTGTTTAGAGGGGACTTTAGGCCTTTCTTTCACTCTTGCTCCTTCTCCACCTTCTTTTTAATAAAACTTCAAATGATTATCGAAAGAAAAAGGTTGAAGTTTCAATTTTTACACATGAGTAATGCTAGGACCACCGAAATTGGCACAACTTTGTGCCACAGCTGACCACATGTGGGGACACACCTTCACCAATCACAATTTGCTATGTGGCGAGTTGTGGCACAAAGTTGTGCCAATTTCGGTGGTCCTAGCATTACTCTTTACACATCACTTTATGCCTGTCTTGTGGCCTCTAATTGTTTCTCTGCTTCTTTGTTGAGTTTTATCGGTTTTTTATTCTAGTTTATTCTCTATCCTGGTGAATGGGAACTCCTAGTGTTAATTTTTTTTGAAAGCTCTAGAGGATTGAGACAGGGTGGTGGTGAAGGCTTTAAGTAGAATGTTTTCGAAGGCAGTAGATGGACAGTATATTTAGGGGTTTACAGTGGGAGGTCGGGCAATGAAGCCTTAAATGATTTTGCATCTTTTGTTACCAGCTGATACTCTAAAACTTTTTTGAAGTGGTGTCTGGCCTAAAAATCAATTTAAGCAAATTTGAGAAGGTTCCAATAGGAGAGGTCGCAACTATATCAGTTTTGGTTGAAATTCTGGATTGCAAAGTTTCTAGTTTTCCTACAGAATATTCGGCATCACCTTTGGGTCTACGTATAACTCTAAGGCCTGTTTGGATTGAGGGGGAGTGAAGGGCAGCAGAGTAGAGTTTGCTAAAAATAGGCTAATTTTGGACCAACTCTACTCTATTCCCCCACCCTCCCCCTCAATCCAAATGGACCATAAAGGCTATTTGGGGGATTCAAGTAATAGCCTAGCAGTAATGACATCCTTTGTGGTACCCAATGTCTATGGTTTGAACCCCCCCTCCCCCATCCCTCATTATCTACCTATAAAAAAGAGAGTAAAAAGGCTATTTGGGATCCAATTATGGAAAAGATGGAGAGAAGGTTAGCAGGCTGGAAAAAGCTATAATTATCCAAAGGAGGCAGAGTTACCTTGATCAAGAGCACCCTATCTAGCTTAGCTACCTATTTCCTTTCTTTATTTCCCATTCCGGTAAGTGTTGCTCATTGCCTTGAGAAGTTACAATGGGATTTTCTGAGGGGGGGATTCAAGGATGTTGTTAAAATTCATTTAGTAAAGTGGAAGACAGTTTGTGAGGATACAAGTTCGTTTTTGGCTAGATTTTGTGGGGATACAATCTTGAAGGATGCTTTTATGATGTTGTACCATATAGCTCGAGATAAAGAGGCTTTGTGGCAGATAATATGAATTGGAATGATGGGGTTCTTCATTGGGATATTTTGTTTACCAGATCTATTAATGATTGGGAGTTAGGGATTTTGCTATGGGTTTTTGCCTTATATTACACGGAAAAACATTTGGAAGGTTAAAGTTCCTTTTAAGGTTGCTTTTTTCACATGGACAACTGCTTGTGGACTGTCTACCATGGAGAATCTTCAAAAGTGGTGTATATGCCTCGTTGATTGGTGTTGCATGTGTATGCATGGGGAGACCATAGGCCATTTGTTACTTCATTGTGATTGTGCATGATCTGTGGTCTATGGTGTTTTGTCCATTTTAGGGCAATGGGTGAAGTGAAGAAAATGGTGGAGTTGTTGGAGTGCTAGATGGGCCCTGGCTTTGGTAACCATCATTCTGTTGATATATGGGGGACCCATGCCTTGTGCTATGTGGACCATTTGGAGGGAGAGAAACTTTTGGACTTTTGATGTGATCAAGCATTCATCTATGGGACTAAAATTGTATCCTTTGCGATCCATGTGTTGCTCTTTTTCTACCTTAAGTGGAGTTTTGGGATTTGTAACTTTAGTTGAAGATTTGTTGTATCCTTAGTACACTGCCTATGTACCTGGGGGTAGTTTTCATTTAATCTTCAATAAAGCTTTATTAAAAAGCTTGTACCTAGTGCTCAAAGCACCCGCTTTTGCGGGGTCTAGGAGAGGTCAATAAAGCATAATTACTTATAAAAAAAAGTCAATCTCTCTTGGTTTATCATATTTTGCTATAGTTTATGTATGATATCGATTTATTTCTGGTTGGTTGCCTTTTTAGCGCTTGGTAAAGTTGCTGTTCTCTCTATTATGTCAGGTTTGCAGACGCGTTTAATTTCTTAATTTGTTTGCCGAAAGAAACTCATATCTGGTGTGGCACTGGGGATTTAATGGGTCCACTTTTGGAGACATTCTACAATTACTTCAAAGACGAGCGTCCTAATTCTCCTCTCAAGCTTTTATGGAAGAGAATCTCCGAAGAAACGAGGCAGTGCATCCAGTGCGTCTCTCAGCAACACCAAGCCCTAGAGATGTACAATGAGCAGTATGAGTTGAGTTCAGTAGGTCCACTTCTTGATGTGTTACGGAGTCTTAATGAGGAAAGGGTGACTCAGCACTTGAGAGAGATCACTGCAAGAATAGCACGGGAAGAGTATGATCCAGCTTGTGATAATGCTGAAGTTATTAGTGTCATGTATGAGGTATGTATGTTGTTCTTTCTGATGTTTCCATTTGTTTACTTGTTTCTGTAAAGTAGTTGACATCATGTTGACTGTTTGTTTTGGCTTGAATATGGATACTAAATTGTGTTATTTTTTGTACTTTTTGTTGTTGTTGAAGTACTTGATCAGGTCCTCTTTGGAATCATACATTGAAAATTTACCGTATATGGTATTCGTTAGTGGCTTAATAATGGGCAGGAAATTATCATTCTTCTTCTTTGTCTTTGTCTCATTTTTAAGCCTCTGAAACCAGATCTGATCTGCTGCTTGCAGCTAACAATGCCTGTAATGTTTGAATTAAATTTATAAAAACTCTAGGTTCATTCCTAAAATTGTATTCTACCTAGTTATGACCATTTATAAACCTTCCATATTAGAACATATAGTGCTAAAATCTAATATCTGCATCTCTCTTTGCCTTCTCCTAATTTTTGCCTTGAGTGAAAGGATTTTTTTTGTTGTTGAGGAATTCTTCCCTTCTCATTTATTTCTTTGATTATTTGAGGTTTTTTAAGCTCCATTTTTGTTGTTCCTCTAAGTGCTCTCTCTCTTGCACACCTGCCCTGATGCTCTACCTCCTGTGATTGATTTAAAATTTGGTTCAGTATCAATCTTCCTTTGAGTTTCAGTTTTTAATTTAACCTAAATCTTGAAATCTTTAATGCAAGCCTCATCAATTGATCCTCCTAATGTATTATGAGGTACTTATCTACTCATTTCTTTACCTGGTTGCCACACAAGATATTAGGTGATTATAGATGTCCAACTGTTTTTGTTGGCACTTTACCTAAATGATTGTATTTTTTTGAAGACTCTGCCATATGTTCAGCTAATATATTGATATAGATGTAAATAGTGCTGGATCTCTTAGGCTTGTAATGTGGAAATCCAGCTTTAATTATGTTTGATTTTTGCCAATGAGCTCTAGCTCAAATAGCACCACTTTCCCTTGTATGAGCAAAGTGGAGGATGAGGATATGAGTTCATGACTCACTGGGTGCGTGTAACTCACCAGTTAAAAAGTTATGTTAGGCTTTTCTGACCCAATGTATCATAAAACTACTTATGTGTATCTATATATTAGTTATCCCATTACATATTTGAATTTTCAGAAATGTTTTTGATTTGTTTGCAGACCTTTAATTCTGAGATGGAAGGAGACTGAATTTGTTGTCTATCTGATCACAGGTTCTGATGTTCCCTGCCCTGTTGGATGATCAGTCATTGTTTACTGAATTTGAAACGTTTATTGAAGCTATTGATAATAAGCATGAACTGGCTCTGGATGGACAGCAACAGTTTCCGGTATTTAGTGGGCTATGTGTTTGCATATTTCATCAAACGGCTTTCACTTATCTCATAAACTTTATTTTGCCTTATTGAGTAAACCTGTTTCCTTTCAGGGTGTTTATGCATTATTTTTTTTCAAGAGAAGAGTGCGCTCTGTTGGTCATCGTCTTGCTGGATCTATGGGAAAACTGAGGTACTGTTTTTTTTATTTCAAAATTTGGACCTTGAGGTTCTCTTGCCTTTTTCTTGTCATCCTTTTTATTTTTATTTATTATTATTTTATTTTATAATTATGCTGATAAAATTTGCTATTGTATTCTGTCTGGCGCTGGCCCCAATGGGGTTGGGGGTTGGTTTGGGTGGGATTTTGGCATTGCAAGTTTTGATGGTCTATGTTCTCTTTTTGGTTAGTTAATTAATTAATCTAATATATATATATATATATATATATCTATGTATGTATGTATGTATATATCTAAATTTTAAGTTATAATCTCAAGGTGAGGGGGAAAGGGAGATTCGAGCTACTGACCTCTGTTTATGAGGTGTGTCTTCAGCTGATTATTATTATTAACAGCACTGATTTTAATGCTTACAACCAAAATAATTTATTAATTTTTAAAATTTTTATGCTGTAAATTTAATTTTTACTGCTGTTTCTGGTAATGAGGGGATCACAGCTTATGCTTATGTGTTTTTCATAAGAAATTGTGAGTTATTTTGTTTTCATTCAAAACACCCCTTCCAACTCAAACCCCCTTTTTGGGGGAAAAACGGGAAAAAAAAGAAAAAATAACTGAGATTAATAACCTACCTTGTGAGAGATCTGAAATTTAAGCCAAGTTTCATATCTTAGCAATTCTGGCTAAAAATGATGCACAAATTTAAGCCTAGTTCCGAAGGATGTACTTTGGAATTTCTATCATCAGTTAATCTTTCTGAAAACCCTGTCCCCCGGGGGGGTTATGAAATGTTTTCCATTGCTTTGTGGCCTCAAATCCTGGATCAAGTTTTTTCATGTTATTCTCTTTGTGCGTAGGAGAGTAACAGAATTGGAACCTTTGCAGCCTTTGCTAAAGAAATTTATATGCTTTTTGGAGAACGAAGTTTTGCCATCGACTCTCGGGACTTCAAGGTCAAGAGTGAAGCTGGACCGTGTATCCATATGGCTTGGAATCAAATCATTGTAGGAATTGCTAGCTAAATTTCATCTTCAACAAATATTCCTTTTCCCCCCCTCCTCCCTGCTAATGTTAGTTTTGCATGTTGTTATGAAGGCTTGGGTTCTTAGAACCTCCAGCTTTCGAGGAAGGGATATTGGAGCGCTATCCCATTTTTCTTGACCTTGTGCTCAATCATATCAGCAGCGATTCAATTGAATTTTCTCATGCGGTTACCTGCTTGAGACTGCTCTTTGAAATGCTTGGTAAGCACCTCTTCTTTTTCTGATCACAAAGATTAATATTGTGTGTAATGTGTCCTTTGATGTTTTGGAATTCCTTTTAAGGTTGTAAGCTTTGGTTGAGGTCTACATTGTCTGCAAGTGTGATGCGCAACACTCTATTGGGTCAGTGTTTTCATACTCGAAACGAGAAAAGCCATAAAGACATTTTTGATCTTTTTCAGCCATTTCTGCAGGCATGTGGGTGGAACATTATGTTGCTTCATCTCAAGTCATTCATTATATTTTTCCAAGTTTTCTGAGTTATTTTACATGTTAGATATAGTTTCCTGACATTACTGACGTGTATGCGTCCAGTCTCTTGAAGCTTTGCAAGATGGGGAACATGAAAAGCAACGGAGGCATTTTCTATATTTTCTCCTCCATCAAGTGCCAGTCAGCGGTAACTTTAGTGTTCTAACAAGAAAAAAGGCTTGCCAGGTTCTTATTTCTTCCTCTAGATTGTTGGGTTATGCATTTTGGATTGGTGTTATATGTGCAAGTGTAATAGTGAAACTGTTGACCATTTATTCCTTCATTGTCCGGTTGCTTTGGAGTTGTGGGATATGTTTTTTGGTTTATTTGGAGTTTGTTGGGTTATGCCAATGTCCATTGTTGAGCTTCTTGCTTGCTGGCAAGGTCGATTTGGTCGCCATCGTAATGGAGATATATGGATTTTTGTTCCTCATTGTTTGATGTGGTATATTTGGAAGGAAAGAAATAGTAGGTTTTTCGAAGACAATGAGAGTTCTATGCCTGATCTCAAGCTTCTATTTTTCAGAACCTTATTGGACTAGTTCTCAGTGTGGAGAAACCAACATTTTTCTTCAATTTTGGATTTACTTGATTTATGTAATTTTTGTATTTGATATGTACACCCCTGTATACTCCTTGTGTACTGGGGTGTCTTTTTTTTTTATATAAATAAATCTTTATTACTTATCAAAAAAAAAAAAATTCTTCCTCTAGATTGTCAAATAATTACCATATGTGGCCATTAGTATTATGTTGTTGTTGTTGTTTTTTTTTTTTTTTTTTCGATAAGTAGTATCAATATTGTTGTTGTATAATATATTGATTATACTTTTTTTTTTTTCAACTTTTGAAGAAGGTGTAATCAATATCAATATCAATATCAATCGATGGTTTGTGTTGTTTCGGCTCACCTATGTTGCTATTTAATGCAAGATTCTATTTTCAGATAGCACTTCTAATTATACACAGAGGTTATAAGATGAACCCGCCATGCCCACCCTTTGAATGTGCACATATGTGGTATGTAATCCTAATTGTTTTGTACTTGATATGATTTTAATTTGTGGTGTTTCTAAGGTCATTGGTTGAGTGTGTCATATTCTAGTATCTTTTTTTTCTCTCAACCTTGGGAGCATTTAGAACTTTATAACTTTAGTTCTTAATTCTTTTTTGTTTGTTTCTTTGGTTGGGTTTTTTAATATATATTTTTAAATTTAAAATTTAAAACTAATTAATTATTTTTATTTTTATTTTTTATTTTATAAATTTGTTTTATCTTGTATACCTTCAATGTACTAGGGTGTGCCTGCCTTTATTTTTTTTTCAATAAATTGTAATTACTCATCAGAAGAATGTTTATTGTTGGAATGTGAGCTTTTTTTTCCAAAGACTTGCTTGGTCAATTTTAGCATTAAATAATGAATAACAGATTTGGAGAGAAAAGAAATGGAATAGAGTTTGTGCATTCTTTTTTTTGCATCAAGGGGAAATGTTGGTGGCTAAGGCTAGGAGAGTAGAAATGAAAGACTTTCATATAAAAAAGAATATCTCTACGGAGGTGGAGAGTTTTTGGAAGAAAATAAAGTTTGCATTGGGTAAAGCAGTCATCATTTCACTGTTTTTCCTGTTTCCTGAATGTTGCATTCATTTAAGCACAAAAATGATCGATAGACATGATAACTACTAATAACTAGTATATATTGACTTGATGTTCAGCTTGTCAAAAATGGGCCAAATCTGGTTTAACCAACAGGTTTCCTATTTAATCAGCTTAAAACTGAGATGGTCCAATAGGAAGGATATAAGCATCATGTGTGAACAGGCTTATTAAAATCTCAAATTAGCGGTCATAACAACATTTTACCCATCAATTGGAATGCTAAGCTCCTATTGGCATGCTAACATGTTTCTTTGTCTATTATGTTCTTTTCTTTGTCTTAATTTTTTTAGCATATTCTGGTCTTACCAACATTACAAACAATGAAAATGAGGCAACTTAATTATAGAAAACAACTTATTTTTTTGATAATTTGATAGTTACAATGGGGGTGGGGGGATTTGAACTCTCTATGTCTCCATTGGAAACACTAGGAGGTGCTAGTTGAGCTATAAGGTTCTTGGCTTATAGAATACAATTCCTTAAGAACTCAAATGTGAATAGGTATCTTAAAATTTTCTCTTAACTTTAAAGTGTTACTGAGATAACTAATTTTGTTAAAAAAATTTATTATATAAAAGGTCAGCTTCCCAACCCGTTCGTTGCAATCCCTTCTCCACAATGATGTTTGGTATTGTCCTGAAACTCGTGTATTATATTGGAGGTTGAAGGTTTTGATAATAATTGCTAATGATTTCTAAAATAATATGTTAGTTTGATGATATTTGTATATATAACTTTGTTGGAATTGGACGAGGTTGTGGATAGAGATGAAGTTGTATGATTCATTTCTCTGCAATTTTATTGGACAGGGGCCCTTCTCTTGTGTCATCCCTGAAGGATTCTTCACTCCACAGTTCTCTAAGGCAACCTGCTTTTGATCTTATACAAACCATTATAGTGTCTGATGCTGCTGCCCTTATAACGTCAGTGTTGAATAGCTGCACACCTTGGAGTATTGATAGAAGTATGTCTAATGATTTGAATGATGCCGAACCATTTGTTCCAGATGTTGAAGAGGAGGACAATAGTTCTTGGAGTGAATTTGGTGCACAGAGTAAAATTAGTTCTCGGGAATTTAGGGAGTGGATGTGCGTACCCATGTTATGGATTGATGTTCTAGTTGAAATTGATCCTTCAGTCTTTCCAATATCATTTTCCAAGGCTGTTTTCTGGGCCCGATCTCGTTTTCCAATGGTTGAACCCGAAAGTAGTGAAGAAATGGCACTTCCAGTGAGAACTTGGCTTTCGTCCTCTGCCACATTGATCTCCAATTCATTTGGTTGGAAAATTCCAACTGGTTCTGATGACGGTGGAGAGGGAAAGGAGTCAAAAAACTCCGTAAAAGTATCATCAATGTGTCTTCCTTTAGTAAGAACATTCAATAGGTTGTTAGCATTTCATTACTCTTTTTCTATATATTTTTTATGTTGTAGAGACCCCTCTATATAAGTTGGTGTATCAAAGAACTGTGTATTTTAAGTTTATTGCTTATGAAGCAATGTATATCTTGGTAAGGAGCTAGTCCCTTGAGTAATTTCATGAGAGGTGTATTACAGGTTAACTGCACACTTTGTTGTTCAAGTGGGGCAAGGAGAACTACGGAAGCAGTGGACTTGGGAACCAAGGATGGGTGAAAGCTTGATCCTTTCACTCATTGATCCTAATGATGTACGTCAATTAATCCCTAATATCTCACCCATCATTTACATCCATGGTTAAAGAGATAAATTTTGCTCCTTTGCAACTCCTGTAGTTGGCATTTGGTTAAGAGTTGTATACATATATATATTTTGGTTTGATGCAGAATGTGAGGCAGCTTGGGAAGTGTATCTTGGAACAAGTTTCCAATACACGGGGTCTTTCTTACGGCTTGAAGTTTCTTTGTTCTAATGGTTATTCTTTGTCTGCCATTTTTTTGGGCTTGAGACATTCTTGTAAACTGGTAAAGAATTCTTTTCAGCAAGCTCTTGGAAATTATGTTATGGTGGTCTGAGTTAGATCTCTCTCTCTCTCTCTCTCTCTCTCTCACACACACACACACACACACACACACACACACACGTGTTAAACTAAGTACACACCCATGTATAGATAAGTGATGATATTTTCTTTACAGTTATAGGAATGCCCTTTTAAGGGTGATGAGTCTTGACTTTCAAAATAATCATCCTTATTATGTTGTTCCTAACATTGCTGTTTGCACTATTCTAGGTTCTACTGGATTGTGTTTTAGTAAAGTTTCAGAGTTTACAACATTTTTTCTTCGTTCTATGCAAATTGCTCAAAGAAGGGGATTTATCGGCCCTAGATATGCCAGAAAATTCATCTGATCGTTCAAATATCACAAGGTTCTCTTCCCAAGGTGGATTTTTGAGGCAGCCTGTTTTTGATTCATTGCCTGTGAATGTCAATGAGCATTCTTCAAATGTTGACTCAAAATTACGGGAAAAGTTCATTTACTTACTATCAGAAATTGCATGGCCTCCTATTAAGAGGTGCTTGTTAGAAGGGAAAGCATTTATTGATCACAGTTTTTGTCAGGTATTCTGCAATCTTTCTACTTGTAAATGGTTGTCTTAGAAAGTTCTGTTTCTAATACTTGCAAACTCTGCTTTATTTATTTTTTAAAGCATATGCATTGTGCTAGTGTTGTCATTAATGGCATTTTATTTTTAGCCATCTGTTTCTTCCGTGTGCGTGCGTGCACTTGTATGTGTGTAGGCTTACTTTTTTTTTTTGATAGGTAATAAGAATATTATTAAACAAACTTTAACACTAACGAAAGCAAATACAAGGTGTTCATGATGGTGAACACAAGGAAATGCAACAAACAAACAAACAGCATCAAACAACGAGAAAAAACTTAAAATGCACAACTAAGAGAAGAAATAAATTCCAAGATAGTAGAGCAATCCGAGAAGCCCCAACACTTAGACCAATCAAATAAGGTCTTTTGGCATAGAGCTGTAATTGAACCAAAGATTTCTCAGTATCCTCAAAAGAGCGCTGATTCCTTTCTGTCCAAACACATCAAACAGCCAGGAACCATGTTCCATATGTCTGAATTAAATTTGCCCAGCCAATTGCTCCAACTATACACCAAGCTTTCCACAGAGCCTGGCATGCCCCATTGGATCCCAAAAATCTGATACATGTAAACCCACAGTGAGTGAGCTACAGGACAATGGAGGAGGAGATGATCCACAGTTTCCTCATTACGATGGCACATACAACACCGATTCACCATAATGCGCCCCCTAAGCATAAGATTATCCAATGTAAGGATCTGCCCATGAACCGCTGTCCACACAAAAAATGCCACCCTCTTAGGAATCTTAACTTTCCAAACGCCCTTCCACGGAAAATTGGAGGCAGATGCACCCCGAATGTTATTGTAATAGGACTGAGTATCAAACTTGCCATTCCCATTGAGACACCAATGAGAAGTGTCACTCCCAACACCCCTAGGGATCTGAGATTGAATGAACTCAAGGAAAGAGAAGGCAGCCTCTAACTCCCTTCCATGAAAATCCTTGTAAAATCTCATATTCCAAAATCTATCATTTCCACCCTCCCGGTAGCATAATACATTAGAAATGCAAGCATCCTTGTTAGTAGAACACACATACAACTGAGGATAGAGCATTTTAAGTGTGTTCTCTCCAACCCACTTATCATACCAAAAAAGGATACGAGTGCCATCAACCACCACTAGGGCCACATGTTTGGAGAAACTCTCCCATCCATCATGAATACCATGCCACATGTGTGTAGGCTTACTTTTTATGTGGTGATCAGTTCTTTTCTGTGGTTTAATGTACAATGGATATTACTTTGTTCATAAAGAGCTTACTGCTGTCCTTTTATTTTCACCTAAAAATTTCTTCAAATGCTGTTTCATTTTCTGGTTGGAAGTTAATAAATTAATAAAAATGTACATCAACTCTGCGCTATTAGTCAGTCTGATGCATGAGAGCTTGTTTTCATTGGGAAGGCAGTCTTACTTCGTGGTCTGTGTTTTCAGATGACTTGTGTCCGCTTACTGGAGATCCTCCCTGTTATTTTTGAAATAATTTGCCCATCATTTGGTAAGAAGCTTGGGGATTCCAGAATGTTGGTGGAAAGTTTATATGACTTCTCATGGCTAAATTACCTGATGGATTGGGGGAACTCATCACTTAAGGTCATAATCGTGTATTGGAAACGGACAGTTACTACTTTGCTGACTTTCCTCAGAGGTTCACGTAGTGACACTGCTACAATGACAATCAAGGCCATTGAAAATCTAATATCACGTGGTGAGCTTTTAGTATATATATCAACATTTGCACACAGGCATAATATCTGATGTAGTTTTTTATAATTATTTGTTGAGCATCAAAAGTCATCATTAACATATCATGATATTTTTATTTTTATTTTTGATCGATAATTATTCATGATGTTTTATGCCTTCTTGATTTTAGATAACTTTGCTATGGATGAATTGACAGAACAAGTTTCGCGCCTTTCTGTTTCATTATCTAAGGAGGCATCTTGTAACATTGAAAACACCGCCTTTAGGTCAAGATCTTTATTTCCTGAAACCTTGTCTTTTGAGAAAAAGAGTTTAGTTTCAGATGTGCAGCCTCTTTCTGTGGATGATAGTGATGTGGAGATCCTGGACTCACTAATGGGATCTTACAAAAAGGATAAAGAAAATTTGGTTGTTCTTTCTGACAGTGAAACAGAGGAATCAATATCACCCAATGAGGCCATTCTATCTGATACTGAGACAGGTCACTGCATTTTGGATGGCAAGCCTCTGGTTCCTGGGAGCGCACCACATTCTGACCCTAAAAAGGAGAAGGTTGCTGGGACTGGCGCTTCTATGGATTTGTTGGAATCTTTTCAGCAAAAAGATGCTACTGATTGTTTGGTTGCTTCTAAGAATAAGGACATTGACGAATTAAAAGGCAAACCAGCACCTGCTTCTCTCCTAAAATCAAAAGGGGTAGATAATAAGAAGAAAAGAGAATACCCCAAACACAATGAAAATAATTCTGTTTTGTCCCAGAATAGAATTAATTTGAAGAACTCAGATGAAGCTGTCAGTTCCAATAAAATGATTCTAAATTGCAACAGAATTATTTCTAAGACAAGTGATACTGTTTTGAAAGAGATTGTACGTGATAGTGAAGATGATCCATTTGAGTTGGCACTAAAATCTGCAAGAATTCAGCAGTCAGTTTTGTCAAAGTCCACTTCTCTTCCGAAACGGCAAGTTATTCAACTTAAATCACCATTTGAAAGTAGATTTGGCCGTTTACATAGACTGGAGGCCGGAGTGAAAAGGTTCAAGCCACCGAGACTTGATGACTGGTATAGACCCATTTTGGAACTTGATTACTTTGCAACTGTTGGATTAGCATCAGCAAGTGAAGCTGGGACTCGAACTGTTAGCAAATTAAAGGAGGTTCCTGTGTGTTTTCAATCACCTGAACAGTATATGGAGATTTTTCGGCCATTGGTTTTGGAGGAGTTTAAAGCACAATTAAATAGTTCCTTTCTGGAAATGTCTTCATGGGAAGAGATGTATGTTGGCAGTCTATCAGTGATGTCGGTTGAGAGAGTTGATGATTTTCATCTTGTGCGATTTATTTATGATGACAATGATTCTGCAGCTTCTAGAACCTTTTCAGAGAATGACCTTGTTTTGTTAACGAAGGAGCCTTTGCAAAAATCTTCCCATGATATTCATATGATTGGAAAGGTATGCCATCACATTTTCTCATAACATCGTTGGGGAGAGTTGGGCGAGAGTTTCATACAATAATGCAGGGGATAAACCAGGATTAACCAATTTATTTGTTAATCACTTAAATTTTAAGCAACCACAATAACTCTATTCCCTAATTGGTTACTGAGCGCAACCCACTTAACATTGACAATTTAATTGTTTCTAGAAATTACAGTTTATGATCCAAAAGCTATCGGACTGGTCATACTTCTAAAGCAGCTTTTTAGTTAGAAGTTAGATCTAAGTTCCATATTCACGACGCATATTTTGAAATTAACTATTACACATGAATGGCCCATGTTTGAATGTTTATGCTATGATATTTTGTATATATACTTTTTTTGTTTTCATCCGTTACATCATTTTGCTAAAGCACCTGTATATTTTCAGGTGGAAAGGCGTGAAAGAGACAATAAGAGAAGGTTAACCATATTAGTTATCAGGTTCTATCTTCAAAATGGTTCTTCACGTTCAAATAAAGCTAGAAAGAACCTCATTGATCGTAGTAAATGGCATGCATGTCGCGTAATGAGCATTACACCTCAACTTAGAGAGTTTCAGGCACTATCATCAATTAATGGCATTCCTATATTTCCAGTGATTTTAAATCCTGTCAATGATTCTCTTGGTAATCATGTATCTAAGGAAGTGAATCTGGGTAAGCTGGCCCAACCCTTGCAGCAAATACTGAAATCATCCTTCAATGACAGTCAACTTCAAGCTATCAGTGTTGCTGTTGGATCACCTAAGTTGAAGAAAGATTTTGAATTATCTCTTATTCAGGGTCCTCCAGGTATCTGATTTACCTTGGTTTGTTGCAGATTTCATAATTTTCTGTCTTTGTGATTTATATATTGTCTTTGTTTATAGGTACTGGCAAGACGCGTACTATTTTGGCCATTGTCAGTGGTTTGCTTGCTTCACCTTTACAGAGGACAGGTAATGCAAAAAATTCTCTTGGTGGTAGTTTGAAAACACATAGTAAGCCATTCTGGTCAAGACCACAGATTAGTGAGACTGCTGCAATAGCTAGGGCATGGCAAGATGCAGCCTTGGCCAGACAACTGCATGAGGATGTTCAAAGGAATTCTAACTCCATGGAAAGTTCTGCAAGAGGAAGGGTACTTATCTGTGCTCAGTCAAATGCCGCAGTTGATGAGCTGGTATCGAGAATTTCTAGTCAAGGCCTTTATGGCAGTGATGGAAAGATGTACAAGCCATATCTTGTAAGGGTAGGGAATGTGAAAACAGTCCATCCAAATTCACTACCATTCTTTATTGATACACTTGTTGACCAACGTTTGGTGGAAGAGAGGATGAATGTTTGCAATGAAAAGAATGATTTAAGTGTGGAATCTTCGATGGCACTACGTTCTAATCTTGAGAAATTAGTGGATCGTATCAGGTTCTATGAAGCTAAGCGTGCTAATTTAAGGGATGGAAATGTTGATCTTAAGAATTCTTTGGAAGATGGTACTCATAAGGGGGATGATGGGAAAGAAATGTCTGATGCAGAAATAGAGTCACAGCTAAGAAAACTTTATGAACAAAAGAAGCAAATTTATAAAGATCTTAGCAATGTTCAGTCACAGGAGAAGAAAGCTAATGAAGAAACCAGAGCTCTTAGACATAAGCTTCGGAAGTCTATATTACGGGAAGCTGAAATTGTGGTCACTACATTAAGTGGTTGTGGTGGAGACCTCTATGGAGTGTGTTCTGAATCTATGTCAAATATTAAATTTGGCAGTCCATCTGAGCGTACACTTTTTGATGCCGTCGTGATTGATGAAGCTGCACAAGTAAAATGTCTTTGCTCTGCTGAATTTATTGTCTTTTTATTACTTGTACTGCTCTCTTTTCTGTCTTAAGCATTGCTTCTTACCACTACAGGCTTTGGAACCTGCTACTCTGATTCCTCTTCAGCTTTTAAAGTCAAGTGGGACCAAATGTATTATGGTGAGGACCATCAACTTACTTAGTTTATAAACCTTTATGTCATGACAAGAATGGTCCTGAAATTCACAATCTATCGTTTAAGGTTGGCGACCCAAAGCAACTTCCTGCAACAGTTCTTTCTAGTGTTGCAAGTAAATTCCTGTATGAATGCAGCATGTTTGAGCGATTACAAAGGGCTGGTCATCCTGTCATTATGCTGACCGAACAGGTGAAGTAGATTGCAAAATGTTACCTTCATCCGTATTTTATACATGATTGAATGAGTATAAGCCATATTTAGGAGTGTTACTGTAATTGGACCTTGGCACAAAAAAGTGCTATAGTAATGAAAGTTGGCTTTTGCAACAATCTATACCGGGGGATATGTTTTGATATCTTTGAAGTTTATATCAAATACTATTGATTTATCAAAAAGAGTTTTCCCCCCTTTGGTCATATAATGATTCCAAGGGTACTTAATTTTTATTTTATTTTTGTTAGGTATTCCAAGGGTACTACTTATTGTATACTGATATATAATTTGTCCTTTATTTTATAAAAAAAGGAATAATAGAATGATATCTGAATCCCTTGGAACTTAAGTCTCTCTTTTTTTTTTTTTTTTTTTGGGTTGTAGTTGTTTATCTTGAGAGCTGATTGGAGTTACATTTTGGCTCTAATACTTGTTCAAATACATGATCATTTGGACATAAATAATAGCGAGTGTCAATTGTGCATAGAGTTTGCTGGTTGAATATGTATGTTTCTTTATTTTCATTGCTGTTAGTTTTCATTATCATTCTTGATCTAAATCAATTTTAGTTTTTCATTATTAGTCTTGACTCTTGACTTGAATAACTACTAGGGCACTTGTTGCTGTGTGCTTCTATGAGATCCTTTAAATTTGTATACATAGTTATCCAAAATTAAAAATGTTGTTATAATACGTAGTTATTACCAGATTAAATGATCAAAACCAGCATTTCCTAATATTTTAAACTTTTGGGAGTGGGACAATTGGTAATTTATCTTGGTATCAGAGCCGGAGGTCTTAGGTTTGAATAAGGCCAACACAATTGACCAAATATCTCAAGCCATTGAACAATGCAGCAGAAGGTGGTAAGCTGACTCCCCACCATTCAAATAATGACTAAATGATTAAATTTATCATTTCCTAACAGCTCAAGTTTTAAGACAAGTGATAATATATCATGATATTAAAATATGTGATCTTGAGTTTGAAACCTATCTCCACTCTACCTCCCATTTAAAAAAGTTAAAAATACCATGTATTGGGCCCACTTATTAAGAGGGACTTTGGGCCCACACATGAGAGAAAGTGTATGAATAATGGTTCAATGATTAAATTCACCCGTTCCTAACAAATTAAGTTTTTGAGAGAAGTGGTAGCTTATCACCCACTAGTCTTGCAACTTTGACTTGCAGCCAACTATGTTATGGCTTTTGTTTACTAATCCATATATTTCTTGACAGTGTATTCATGATGTTTCTCTTTTCCTATTTCCTGATCCTAAATTTCCCATGAAAAATCTTTAATCAATATTTGTGTCCTTTTGAGACTAGCCAAGTTGAGTCTGTCAGACAAAATGGCTGCGTCAATTGATTGTTATCTCATTAAGTTGTTGTTGCTTAATTCTTACCTTTCATATATTTTACTATAAGATTGCCCATATCATTGCTATCTGATACATGTTATCTAGGTTTTTTTTATTATTTTTTATTATTTTTTTCAAATGCTTTTAATCTCATATTATTTACTAATTTTAAGGCCCTTTTTGGGGTGAGGTGGGAAGTCATTTATATTTTTATACATTTTTATCCTTTTGGGAAATTTAAAAACTTTTACCGACAGTTTTTCCTTTTTTTTTTTTTTTTGTTTTTTTGTTTTTTTGTTTTGTTTTTTGCAGTATAGGATGCACCCAGAAATATGTAGGTTTCCTTCTCTGCATTTTTATGACAGAAAGTTGCTAAATGGTGATAAAATGTCTAGCAAGTCAGCTCCATTTCATGAAATTGAGGGCCTTGGACCATATGTATTCTATGACATTGTTGATGGACAAGAGCATCGTGGTAAGAATTCTGGTGCATTGTCCCCTTACAATGAGCATGAGGCTGATGCTGCAGTTGAAGTACTTAGGTTTTTCAAGAAAAGGTACAGCAACCGTTTTAAATCCATTGTTTTTCAAGAAGAGGTTCACAAACTTCATTACAAGCCTTTTTTTTTGTTGCTACTAATCTTCTACTTCGATATATTGCTTAGGTACCCATCTGAATTTGTAGGTGGAAGAATTGGTATCATAACTCCATACAAGTCTCAACTATCACTTTTACGATCTCGTTTTTCAAGTGCATTTGGATCTTCTGTTATAGATGACATGGAATTTAATACTGTCGATGGTTTTCAAGGTCGGGAGGTTGATATACTCATACTTTCCACTGTTAGAGCAGGGGATCCTAGCACTTCTGCACTTGGGATCAACTCAAGCAGTATTGGGTTTGTTGCTGATGTGCGAAGGATGAATGTTGCTTTGACAAGAGCCAAACTCTCGCTCTGGATCTTGGGTAATGCCAGAACTTTGCAGACAAACCATAACTGGGCTGCTCTTATAAAGAATGCTAAAGAGAGAAATTTGGTTATTTCAGTTAAAACACCTTACAAGTCCATGTTTAAAACAGCCTTTTGTAAAAATGCTGCTCCAAGAATTCCGGACAAGCATTCAAGACAGCATAAGCATGTTGAAAAGGCTAAAGATGTTAGCCAGCATGCAAAACAAAATGATAGCATTGCAAAGCAAACCATTGAAAGGAAAATGAAATATGTAGGCTGTGCTGATCACAGTAAAAAAAGGGGTATAGGAGATGAAAAAGATTTTCTAGCAATTAGAGAAAATATCCCAAGTACTGGAAGAAGTGCCAGAGATGAATGCAAATTCCCTGTGAAGACTGATTCTTCTTCTTCAGTTACAAATGGTAGCAACAGAACCTCTGAGGATGTCAAGTGTGCAATCTCAGGGAAACAAGTTACAGATGGTGGAAGAAAGGGCAAAGAGAGTAGTGAAAAGAAAGTCAGTTTGGGGAATACACATATAAGCAAAAGAAAAGATAAATTTGAAAATTATAGGAGTAATTTGGATCACTCTGAATGCGAATTGGGTGATAGCCAGAACCTTTTGAAATCACAAGCGTCAAAAAGACTGAAGAAATCTTCTGATGGTGATAGAAGCCAGAAAAATCAGGAAGTTGCAATTCCCTTACCTGAAAGCAGCCTTAAGGAGAGGTATGCTAATGATGGAGATAAAGTGCCCAGTCAAACTGGCACTGCTGAGGATTTGATTGCAAAAAGGAAAAAACAACGTGATGCTGTTGATGCTATTCTTTACTCTTCTCTGTTATCTTCAAAGAAGTCTGAAACATCAATGAAACCTTTGCCTGCCAAAAGACCTTTCTCATCATCATCAAATGTAAGTGGTGGCATAAAGCCATCCAAAACAATAAAAGGTATGGAAGGTATTCCCTGGAATTGCTCTATTTTAGGTATTATACATTTATACATCTATTCTAATATAGGAAAATAGAATTTCAGTGAATTCATAAGTTCACTCTTGGTATATGTTTCACTAGCAATAGCTTTGGTTTCTGCATAGTGTAGGGTTGTTTTCGTTTTCCAATTTTTTATTATGAAATTATTGCGCACACCCAACACACCCATTGCGCATAAGCCTCGGCCAACTCCATGCAAAGTTGCACTGCACAACACTGCATATGCTGTCTACAACACACATTAGCCTGCAACCTGGCAATGTCAGGCCATAACCATGGGTCCAATACAAGCATAAGACCACCATCAAGCCACCAACTCAACTTTTCCATATAGGCATCCACTTCAAAGGGGCAACATAGCCTGCTGTTGCCCACCTATCAAATCCACCTAGCTGAGGCTGTGATATGCTCTCCTGCATGCTCATGGTTTTGTGTGGCTGACATGAGTAGAAGGTGTTGTGTGTGTCACATTACTCTTTATTTAACTTTCAGAAGTTATGAAATTTTGTTTGAGGTTTGTGTTACAACCTTCCCTAGGTGTGATGCCTAGAAGAGTTTTTTGTTTTCATTTTTGAAATTCCAGCAACTTGAAACCTAGCAACCACACATTGATTCTCACATTTAAAACCCTAAAATCTAAAACTTTAATTAGTCCAATTTTTATTAGGAATAACAACTGGTAATCCATTTGTATGGATGTAATGCCTTCTATTCAAGAGGAGAAAAATAAGTTCTAAACTTTTAGAAGCTATGGAGCTTTGTTTGAGCTTTATGTGATAAAGCCTTCCTGAGGTGTGATACTTAGAAAGGTTTCTTCTTCTTCTTTTTCTTATTGTTTTTTTTGGTCCTTAAATTCCTAGCAACATGAAAACTAGCAAACCACACAATGGTTTGTCGCATTTAATACCCTAAAATCCAAAAGCGGTAGGTCGAGGGTTCGAATTTGGGAATCAACTTCAAAAAAAGAGTAATACTGTCTAACAATAACTTCTCTCAAACCCTGTAAAAATGGAAGCTTTGTGTATTGGGTACAACCTTTTTTAAAATTGTGTAAAATCCAAAAATTCAGGAACCCAAAGCCTTCCATCAATTGAATAGCCCCAAATAACCCACAAATCCAAAGTATTGTTCATGGGATACTTAATTCCATTCACAGCCCAGGGCCAACCCAAACCTCAGATTTTCCCCTTTGTTTCATTCCCAAATTCTACTATTCCTCTTTTTTTATTTTTATTTTTTCCTTTTTTTGGGTAAGAAATCCTATATTGCTTATTTTTTTCCTAACTTTTTTCTAAGCAAACAATAACCCTAATTCTTCAAATCCTAGCTTTCCAGGAATTCTAAATCTGATTTGGTTCCCTTTTTTTGTCCAACGTCATAACATAAATTTAAATCGAAATTGATTTCTCGCTACCTGCATCATTTGATTCTCCTCTCAACAAAACCTGATAGGCGACCTCCTACAGCTGCCCTATCTATCATATTACTTTGGAACTCCATGATAAATATAAAAAGAAGTGGTGATAAGAGGTCTCCTTGCATTAAGCCCCTAGTGCTGTTAAAGAATCTTGTGGAACTACCTTAATAAGGACACAGAATCTAACCAAAATGAAGCATGAGCCTATCAATGCCCTCCATTTATCCTTTTGATTCCTTAATTTTTGATGTATTAAATTGCTGGACTTGGCCAGTTAAAATTTTATTCTGACCTCTCTAACAAGTCCTTTTTTCCCTTCTGTCAGTTCCATCAGCATCTTCAACTAGTGCATCACGAGATCAGATCCATCAACATCGCAGTAAGAGGGACAAATCTGTGGGCTCCCACGACGGGGGTGAAGCCTGATTCTGCTTGAAGTCATTTAAATATCTGGTTCAAAAAGTGAAGCTTTGCTATCATTGCTGACTTTCCAGGAACTGGAAAGGAGAGTTTAGGCTGGCTTGGTGCACCAACAGTAAGGTAATTGGTGGAACCCTCTGGCATTATCCACATATCACATATATCAGGGCCACCAACTGTTACAGATGAATTTCTCATCAGGTTTCTGATACATAAAATTGAAAACAGTTTATTGACAGCTGGTACTGTAAAAGTTATCTGTTTTTAGTAGATGTAAATATGTAACTGTTAAAAAAAAAAAGTTGATGCAAGGATGTAATTATTGGTTCATAGTGCAAAAGCTTATTTTCTTTCATTGTGTCATGCATAATGCAGTAGCATCATATTTATTCTGAAAAATTAGTTTCTGATGGTCTTGAAAGTAGGATTGATTTGTCTGAAAAAGTGTACTTGGTACCACACACACACACACACACACACACATGCTGAATGGAATTGTTGATTAAACTGTGGTTCACTACAGGGATAAAGCAGCATGCTTCTGCTAGTGATGGCTGGGCAGCAGGTTACTTTTCGACATTTTGCATGCAAAGATTCTGAAGAAACATTTTTGGAACTCTTGGCCCTCAAGTTGCAATTGGGTCCTGAAGTGCCTTGCATTATCCAGATAATTGACCTCTAAACCTGCTGCCAATTTCGGGAATCCTTTTTGACCATTTCCTGGAAGTCCATATAAAATTCCTTGACATAGTCTGTCAATGGGTGGAGCCCATAATCGTTACCATATTGTCTATTGCGGATGCCTGCTTTCACTGTAGTGTATTATCGTCATTCAGATTCATGCTTGAAGTGAAGGTAGTCACATAATGGATTCTATGATCTCCGTTACTGTTAGCATCATCGCTCCTGAGCCTTTTGTTAGCCATTGAACTGTGCAAAGACAACACAAAGTTTGTATAGTCAATAGAGTAGAGGAAGAAAATTGCCGGTTAATTCCAATGCTTAGAAGCGTTGGTGCTTGTTACATGCAGGTCCTATGATATGCTCAAGCCTATAGCAGGAAGAAGTAAAAGGTTCACTGGAAATATTTTGAATGACAAACGAGTGCAAAGAAAATTCATTTTATCAGTAAAAACTTACGGTAATTGTTATGAGAGGTAGCTATACTTGTATTCTGACTCGTTTTCCTCTCTGTCTCTCTGTCTCTCTGTGATGCTTACGCAGAAAAAAAAAAAAATAGAGAAGATATGTATGAAATGCAGCTTAATATTTTTATTTTATTTTTGAAGAATTTATGTATTTGACTATCAGGACTTGATGTCATGTTATTATTGTTCACTAAAAGATTATCACACGTAATAAAGTTTTATCATAGGACATGATTATGATACACGCGCTTATGATCTTTCTAAGAAACATGAAGAAACCTGTTTATGATAACTAAGGAAAAAGAAAATATAATGTGTTTCATTTCATCTGGCTTATGTTCTACTGTGTTAGGTTTTTTTGTTGATAAGAATTATGTTAGTTAAGAGCGGCACTGCTGCTGTGTTATTTCTTTTCAAGTTTTAAATTTCGTACTTTATCTCTTTGTTTCTTCTGATTAATTAAATTCACTTATTCATCGAAAAATAAAAAGGAAAATAAAGCAAAGCTGACTTATTTCTGTAATTCTATATTACCCTGGCAATATCCCTAGTAGTTTGGCAGTGATAGTGTTTTGGGTATCAAAGATTCAGTCCAATCTGGCTTCTCAAGGCACATCTAGTAAAAAAAAAATGATCTCTCTCTCTCTCTCTCTCTCTCTCTCTCTCTCTCTCTCTCTCTCTCTCTCTCTCATGCTTTATTTGGATGTTGTGGGATGGCCTGGCTTATAATTGAAAATATTAGATATATGGGGAGGTTTGCATTTTTTTTAATAATTTAATAAATGTGAAGGGAGAATGTAAATCTTAGTTTTCGACATAAAGGAGAACAAAAGGAGATCGAAGGCTCTTGATTGGAGGGTGGTGTGCGTTGGGATGAACTTATTTTCTTCTATTTATTAAAATTCTTTTGTTAGGATGAAAATAAGTTCAACAAACAAGCCTCAACTAACAATAGCAAACATGTGCCATTCTTACCATGAACTAACTTTTGTGAATTGGGTATGGACTCTCAATAGATTAGTTATGATCAGCCACATGTATATTTTTTTTCCACCATTCTATTATATATAATTTTTATTACTTTCTTAATTAGTATGTCACTTTTTACTATTTTTAGTAATGATATTCTTGCTTTTCATCTTTTTCTGTTTTCCTTAATTTGAATAAAATCTCTCTCACTGATGTATTACTTGCTCCGTTTCAGTGTTGGCTCTAGGAATTTTTTTTAGGGTGGTCACTAAAAAACTTAAATTATACAAAATTTAATAAAGAGAAAACTTGAATATATCAACATCACAAAAAAAAAAAAAAAAACACGCAAATACATGAATTATTAGTAAAGAAAAATAAAACTAATAAGAGATAAAGTGGAAATTGAAAATGCTGATATGAGAATAATGAGTGACCACAACAACTTCATAACAAATCTTATGCAACAAGCTGTTATTGGTGGGTAAAACATGTTAATATTGAGTTTAAATTAGAATTAGTAACAACTTACCACATAAGATTTATTGTGAAAATATTGTGGATGTAGCAATACTATTATTTTTGTTGAATTCAAGATTCTTAGTTTATGTTGGTTAACATTTTTATTAGGGTGGTCAAAATAAGTTAATATAGTATATAATATTTTTTTTTGTAAGTATATATATACATTTTTTTTTTCAAGTCAAGATTGTCACTGAATAGATTAATTTAAACTAATTATTTTTATATATATTTTTGGCTAAGTATAAAAAAAAAAATTTAGCAAGTGAGGGTGGTCCTGTGACCACCCTCACATACAAGTGGAGCCGCCGCTGCTCTGTTTTGAATATGGCCAAACTATCTCAAACAAATTTTTCTTATCTTTTTATCAATAGGGGCCATCCCTATATTTAGGCGAATTTTATTTCAAATCCTTCTTTTTCAGGTATTTTTAACTTTCCATATAAATATATATATATATATATATATATATATATATATATATATTTATTTATTTATATTAACATTCTCATTTCATGAGTACGTTGCTTCTTACTAGTTCAACATTCAATACCATCAAACATAGATGGGGTTTTATAATAGTCTTATAACATTTTTCTCTTTAACATAATAAATATTCTACGATCACACAATAATATTTCAAAGCATTTTTTTTCCACTTCATTTATTTTGCTTTTGTCCTATAATTTGCATCATCTTTAATTTGTCAATTTTTATGAATTATTTATTCAGTATAATGAAAGCTTTTACTCTTTTGTATTTCCTTATATATTGTTAAGTCTTACAGTCTTTATTTTTGTCTCTATTTTACTAAACTTACATCATTTGTGACATAATCTAAATTATTTTTGTACGTTCATTTCATTGCTGATTTTCTGACTGCAACAAAGTTTTTCTTGTTCGTTCTGTATGATAATGATTTAACATGATTAATAAGTGGATATTAGATGTTTAATTAGACTTATATTTTTATTGTTTAAAGAATTGGAATGTGGCCCATGATTTGTTGATGGCGGGCGATGACAAGTGAGGAAGTGATGTGACATATATTCAGTGGATAATAATGATGAGAAATGAAGGTGGGTTTCTTCTGGCATGTGATGACTGATGAGATGAAAATGACAGATGACGATAACAATCATCGTAGCCCAAATTATTGTCATGCAAAAGGTTGGTAATGATAACACTACTGGGATGGAGATGGACATGAATTTGGGTAGGCAATCCAAAAACAAATTAATATAGGTTTGGTGAACGAAAGAATTGGTTGGAGCTAGGCTAGCCATGCATTTTAATTTGGGGGAACGATGTGAATGTGATCACATAAGAAAGAAAGAGTGGACAATTTTTATCTTCTCCGGTAGGAATGAATGTGGAATGTTAAATATTAGTATTGATACAACACGTTGAATATACTAATACAGATGTGGAAGCGAAAGTATAAAGTATAAAACACAATAACACGAGGGTTACGTGGTTCAGCCTAGCGGCCTATATCCACGGAGGAAATCCTAAAGGGCTACATCAATAATATATTATAGTGTAGTACAAATCCTGTATTACAATGAATCATAACATGTTTATATATAGTAGACTAAACCCTAGACTAATTGACTTCTAGTACAAGTAGGAGACTTGGCTTGCACACAAAGTAGAATTAGGCTTGGACCTATGCTAATGGGCTAATATATTTCTAACATGGAAACATGGAAATAAGTTTCACTACACATCGATCTGTTATAATATATTACTAGATAGAGAATCTAGACATAGATATATGGCGGTACGTTTTATCCTATATACTACTACATACTCTACATGTGTACTGTGTTGCATACTAACATGCATTAATTTGAAGTATAACTAATGTGGACCTGTGGAGAAATATATGGTACTTTACAATTTACGTTTTTATTTCACATGCATTTCAGAGAGAGAGAGAGGGAAAAAAAATAGGATACAACTGAGATTGTTATTGGAAGTCAAACAACCACCACCTGATTCATATCGACATTATAAAATAGGATACATGAGAAAATCATTCAAGCAATCTCCATTATTTGATACCACAGTAGGTGGAGAGTGGGGACTCGCACAAAGAGAGATACAACTCTTTTGTTTTTATCTTTTTTTTTAATAAGTAAAATATAATTTGAAATATATAACGTCTGTTTCATGATGACGATTATTCTTAATATTATTCTAATAAAAAAAAACATAATTATGACTATACACCAAGCTCCAAGAATGACCCAAAAAGAAATGTAGATTAAGTAACAAACCATAAAAATTGTAATATTCTTTCCGGAACTTAGAAAACTTGGAACACAATATTGCGAACAAATTAAGCAATCTCATGCAGGAGAAATGTTATAGTACATTCTCTTTTCTTGAGAAAGAGAAGAAAAAAAAAAAAAATGAAAAAGAAAAGAAAGAAGAAGCAAAACTGCATACAAACAGTTACAAGGTATTAGTTTACAAAGTCCTAAAGAAATAAAAAAGCATTGTGGCAGATGCAAACAATTTTCAGAATCCCAAAAGTAATGTGACGGCTTCAATGGTCGATGCATATATAATTTATGCCTTTTTCTCTCTTTTTTGTAGTATGGGTATTCTTTGGGCTCAAGTAATGTCTCCACTACATATCACTCAGATAAACATGTGACCTGCACATGATTCAACCAGCTGATCATGCGTAATCTCAATCATCACCAATCAATGTGTGATCATTTTACTAACATGGAAATTTCCTTTTATTTTATTTAATTTATGTGGGTGGCCATTGTGTTATTTGGAACATTTTGTAACTAAACATTGGAGAGCCTCTTCTCTTTTTCATGCTTCTTAGCTCATCTGTGGTGGTTAACACTTCATTTCTTTCCAATCCTGATTACATTCAAATAACATAGCATGGACTTAATAAAAGAAACTAAATGCTTTATTTAAGGCTTAACGGAACCCTCTCCATGCTTTTATTTGATTGCACGATGTTGCTCAACAAGCTCATGAGGACGTATTGTTAGATATATTATCGTCTAAGTGGCACAAATCAATAATTGTAGGTCCATGTAATTATAGAACAAACAGTAGCTTAATCTTAGGTTACTTTATAGTTAATTTATGATTAATTAATAAGTATCTTTTAGCATATACGTATGTACCTACATTGGATTCATGATAATATAAGGGTTTAATAAAATATTGTCATGGGCTTTCATAGTATAAATGTAGACTGTTAGATCGAACCTTGAATCACGTAAACCTTTATGTGTTTTTGCTTTTCTGCTTTCGCTCATCGTTCAGTTATCACATATAATCACATAATTAACTTTAACAAGTACTTCAGTTTGAAGAACAATTTTCGTGAAGCCAAATTTTGAACCGATTTATTAGCTAAAAAATTGCATGTAATCAGTGTGTAGAGTATCGACCTGTTAGTTTATTCAACTCCCCCATGCAAAAGCTGTTGAGCGCCGGAAATATGATTGGAAGGGGTCCATAGAGATGTTGTAGCTTTCGTTTGGGAGTTAGGAAGAAGAGAGTTGGAAAATAATTGTGTTGGTCAGGGGGATTTCATTATTTGCTTGTGGCTATTATATATTGAAACTTAGCTTATTTATTTATTTATTTTTTGGAGAAACTTAGCTTATTGATTTGGTAGAACTGGTCGAATGAGTGAGCTAGTGACCCCATTCGGTTCACTTTGCTTGGTTTTTTGGTCCTATGAATGAAACATCCCCTCCCTCTTCTCTTCTATTCCCTTTTGGGAGCAATGAGCTAGGATCGAGAAAACTGACACTCTCTCACATCGATCTCACCCAATTCCTCTCATCTATACCTCTCTTTTGGCCCAATTATCAATTGCATGCATGCACTGATATTCATGCAGGCACTCAGAGAGTCATGGAGGGTAATTAAAAAAAAAAAAATAATAATAAAGCAAGAAACTTCATGTATGGGTTGCAAAATATATATTCTATGGTAAAAGTGAAATATGGTCTCTCTTTCTTATTGTTATGGAAACAATGTTTTTGTTGGAGGCCGAGAGAACTAAACCCTCGTAAACTTTATAATTGTCAGTTTTTTTTTGAGAAACATATAATTGTCAGTTAGTCTAACTAATCTGAATCTAAACTAATTTATTTGAATTAATAAAATATATCTCTATAATCATTTATTAATTCCTAGTTAAAATAAGATAGGTTTATAATAACATTCTTCAATTCCCCTCTAAAAAACACCATTGTCCTCGGATAAAATATATACACTAACTTCCTATACTATCATAATCCAAATCAATTTATTTGACAAATCTTAATAATTATTTATTATCCAATACTAGTTAAAATAAATTAAGTTCATAACACTCTTAATGCGTTTAGAATTAAAATTTCTACTTAGGGTATCATTAAAAATAAAAATAAAAATAAAAATAAAAATATATTCTACTTAGGGAGAACGTAATGGAGAGAGACCTTGCAAAGCATGTTGAGGATTGTTAAGAAAACTCAAATATAGGGGGAAAAAAATACTGAAAGAAAATCTAGACATAAATTAACTTACAGGATAATATTCTTTTTTAGGAGAAAATACACTTTATTTCAGGTGTATGTTTCTTGCTGGAATATTATGCTCGATCTATATATAACCAATTTACTAGGAGGCCCAAGAGATACATACACACACGTGATAGGGTTCATATATAATTCACCAGCAGATAATATAATGTACTTAAAAAGCAAGGGGTCATGTGAGCTTGAAAGTTGAAACAAACAAACAAATAATACGGCAACAAATATTGTAGAGAAAACTTTTAGGAAACCCCTTATATATAGACAATTACCCAAAGACCCGTTTATTGTACCATGTTAAATAATACTCAATATCTATATACGTACTCTTCTAGAGCTAACTTCGATCATATACATGTGCTAACCAATCATACATCAATTAAGATAATGACCCACACTTTTCCCAATATCTAGATGCTAATTACAAAATAACCGCAATTTTAAGTTTTCTTAAACCAAACTGTACGATTTGTCCATCTTCTACGACCTTTGACCGAATAATTAACTTCTTTTTTTGTGAGAAGAACCAAATAATTAACTTCATGATTACTTTCTATTAACGTGGTCAAATACTGAACCACTCAGTTTAATTATTTCCTCATTCGTTACACCTTCCTTGAATTATCTACCAATTGCGTTTGATTTGGATCCATGGCATTCCAAAAAAAAAAAAAAAAAACCCATTGGTCAAAGGGTAATTTATGGTCTGTTTGGATATTGTTTATTTTGCTGAAAATGAAAATTGAAAACTGAAAACACTGTAGCAAAATAATTTTTAAATATGTGAATAGTGCCATGGAATTTATTTTTAATGAAAGTTTTGTTGAAAAAAATGTTTGTGGGTTCCATAAACAGTACACGGAACCCACTAAAATTTCTCAAAAATACTATAACGCACTTAAAAAAAAAAAGGTGAAACGCAGACGCAATAAGTTTTCAGCTATCCAAACATGTACTTAATTTGTTCTATATGTGTACAGTATGTGCTTACACGCACTTTTTTTTTTTTTGGTTCACTACATAATATACAAAGTTAATATGTGATATATATATATACCACTAAAAAGTAAGAAGTTATCCTGGAATTCCCTACTTAGAGACCTAGGATGAAAGAACGCAAGTCATATGTAAGTTCCAAAATTCATGACAATTTAAGGGTACGTAGGATATATATTAACAAGATTGAGTATCAGAATTCGTTACCATCAGCTCGATCTCTACAAACTTAGAGAGTGTAACCTTAAATGAGTAATAATTATTACACACACTAACACATATACACTATATGCGCGCACACACTTATTTTTAATTGAAATGGTGACTTGAAGTCATAATTTCAGTTAAAAATAAGATGTGTGTATGGTGCATGTGTTTGTAAGACTTATTTCTCTTCAACCAATGTTAACCAGTTAGCCATTAATTCTTTCATGTTAAATGATGTTTCCATGACTATATCGTGGAGCAATTTAATTCTAATTATAGTTTCCTCTCGTTCCTGTAACATTTTTTTTTTTTGATAATGCGGGCCTTGTATTTTCATTTTTCTACAAATTTGAAAATCATTCTGAAAAGGAATCCAAAGTGGATGAAAATAATGAAAGCTTAAATTTAAAACTACTATTTTCTTTTCAGCTCAAAACAAAATTGAATGTATTCTAATAATTAATCTGGTGATGATGGCTCCAATCCGAAGAAAAAATATATGCTTCTCGATGTTATTTTAAATGCATGGGGAAAAATGTTTGATTCCATGGAACAACCAAGTACCAAAAAATAAAACGAGGTCCATGGCTAATCATTCCAAAGTTAGTCAAATAAAGATAAAATTAAATAGATTTCATGATTGACTGAAAAGGACGTCCATGTTCTATACCTGTGTACTATAAGATGTCAACTTGTGGGCTAATTTTTTTAAGTAATTTGATTTTTCTCTTTCATTATAAAAAAATTGGCATATCACATGGAATTTCTTGAGTGCCATCTTCCACGATCTTCTAAGCAACCTCTAAAATCAAATAAATAAAGACAACAAACATTTAAATAATTAATAGAGACATCAATATTATACAGATATCAAGACAAAGTTGAGAGAGTAGTAAATAATTTTGGAAAGCACCTCCTTGGTAGGTTTTGACTGTTAAAGCAGTTGCTTTAGATCCACTAGCAATAAATTAGACTGGTACTATACGCAATGAGAGGGTTTAGCTAGCTTCCAAATGCACATGTGGGATTGTTAAATGAAAAAATAAAAAATAAAAATATGCAGAACTTCAATTCAGAAAGAGGGGAAAACAAAATTTCCTTAATTAGATCTCAATCTTATATTGCAAGTTGCATTATCATTGCATGTATATTAATATGACTAATTTACAAGTTGATTTATACTATAAATGGTGGGGTTCATGAAATGAACCGCATGGTAAAAAAGTATATATTTCAATTAATTAAGGATATATACGCTTTTTCTATAAAGCATAGAAAATTAGTAACATTTAAACTATGAAGGATAAAATGTGTTAATGTTAACATTTTTAATCATCCAACCGTTCATCTTACATAAGTAAAGTCTCAGTATATATAGCTGACTTTTACACACACACAAAAGAAAAGAAAAAAAAAAAAGAGAAGCGAATATTAAGCTAAGAAAGTAATGTTGCAGAATCCAAGAGAGTGAGGCTAAAATATAAACTACTCAACTAGGGATTAAATCTCTAAATAAACAAAAACAAAAAGGCCATGATCGATTGGTTATGATTCCTGAGGCAGTTGCACCAGTAACCAATGTACCATAACTTTAATGAATAATGATATTATATATGTACAAAATAATAAAATATCAAATACTCATTAAATATTGCGAGTAACTCAGTACCACCAGCATCTTCAACTTCTTTAAATGCGTACACCACCACCCGCTTGTGATTCATTCACACAAAGGAGCTGCTATAGCATTTGAAGGACACAACACTAGTTCTCTTTGCAGAAAACCAATTAACTTGATGGATTCAAAGAAGTCTAACAAGATCAGAGAGATTGTTAGGCTTCAACAGATCCTCAAGAAGTGGAAAAAGCTTGCAAATGCTTCAAAGAACAGCTCCAACACTACTTCAAGCACCAACACCAGCAATGGCAGTACTGGCAGTAAAAGCATCAATTTCATTAAGAGAACACTCTCTTTCTCAGATGTTTCAGGGGCTTCCAATGATGTTGTTCCAAAAGGGTTTCTTGCAGTTTGCGTAGGAAAGGAGTTGAAGAGATTTGTTATCCCAACTGAGTACTTGGGTCACCAAGCATTTGGGATATTACTGAGGGAAGCTGAAGAAGAATTTGGTTTCCAACAAGAGGGAGTGCTTAAGATTCCATGTGAAGTGTCTGTGTTTGAGAAAATCTTGAAGGTGGTTGAAGAGAAAAGAGAGGTGTTCTACTTGCATGAATTAGGTTTCAATGCAGACATTGGGTGCTACTCCTCAGATTGTGAGCTTACACCCTCTCATCATCCTCAAATGTGTAGATGATTACTTCATCAATTTTCTTCTTTACCAATTTTTTTTTTTTGTCTTTAATGTTGTGAATGTAATGTATGAGGGATCCAATATTGAGTGAGATCGGAGGAGGATTTAGGGACAACAATGTAGACTTCTCTTTATTATTCGGGGAAATTAGTTACTAGTTGGATATCAACTATATATGATCCAAATGTTATTGAATCTGCCATTATTTTGGTGCAAAGGACATCAGATTTTCTTCATTTGAATGAAAACATCGAGTTGCCTCTCAAGTGCAATTAGTAGTAGCTAGCCAATACTGTCATATATAGCACTGTGAAAATGTTATTTGTAATGTTAATATGACATTTAGGATGCATTTCACTTGCTAATTCAATCTACTTTTCTTTTTCCTTCTTTATTGTTATGGTTACTTTTTCTTTTTTCCCCTGTTTAGTGAATGCAATATATGGGAAAGAAAGAGGTTAGAGTAGAAAAATTCTTGTCTAGGTACAATTGGGAGCAGTGAAGATCCATGTGTATCTAATATATATCTACCATTATAATTAACATAGTAAATGGCAATGAATGATAAAGACAGAGAACATAACTGATGTTAGTTGTTGGACCACAAGCTACAGCTACACCGCCTGGGTTTGAGCTACCCGGTCAAGGGACCTACAACTAGTTTAAGGTACAAGGTCTGGGCCAGTATATATAACAATTGTGCATGAATTATATACTGGGTATCACTATAATTGCCCTATTCATATTTATTTCCCTCATATATATAGTAATTGTTTTAACGTCAAGATTCATTTTTTTAGACCTTGTTTTGATCCTTCTGGCCTTTTGTCTGACTGGTTTGATGAATAGTACCGGTTGTAAAAAATTGGCTTTGTTTTTTTATTTTTGAAAAATCAAGTGGCTTTAATTATTTGGTCCTTTCAATTTTGGGAAACCATTTGGTCAAAGTGAGACCAGTGCTTGCATCAATTTCATCGTTGTGATCATCATCTCTCTCACTTTCTCTTTAAGGAAACCTTAATCCACAAACAAAATATCGTGGATCACTAATCTTCTTATTAAAGATATTTAATCGAGGTCTAAGTATGTTGTACAGCTCTACTCCATGTTTATTGTATATCATCTTATTTGAAGTTCAAGCAAAGAAATTCTAATTTGATTTGTGTTGCAAGTATTTTAAACTTCTGGTAGTCTATGTTTAGTTTAGGATTTACCTACTATAAATACACTTTAATGGATTTATTGTAAAAGAAAAGGCTTAATAGTAATTAAATATGTAGTAGGCTTTTAAGGTTGAGTCAGCTTGTATATTTCTCTTTATTCTCTCTCTGCCTTTTTATTTTATTTTCATATTTTCTGCATACACTTTATTATAGTGTACAAAGTTATATTTATCTTTTCTAACATGATATAAGAGTTACGTTTTATCTTTTCTAATATGATATTAGAGTAATGTTTCCATGACTTTCATTAACATATATCTTCAATCGTTAGATCTATGTTCGTTCTCTAACAATTATTGCCAACCATTCTATAAGAGTCGTCTTGATCTGTTACATATCATGGACACTGTCTAGATTTGATAAGACAATCTTGGTGATTTAACAACATTTAAAAGGAAGATGTATATTTCTTTTGCATTTGATCATTTTTGGTTTCCTTTTGAACAGGTGAATCCATCATCAACCATATATAATTCGCTGAGTACCACAGACTATATATATGTTGATTGGTAGCCTAAATCCTTTAACTTTATTTCGAATAAAATCTTTTTGTCATGTTAGGTCGCGTTACTTAGATGACCATACTTCTGATTAGTAGCATTTATTGACTTTATTTTTAGTCGCGCGACCTTGTCATCTTCAAGTAGCGTTTTAAGGCCACACTTTCTATCAATAGCCTCCACATGTATGATTTGCAATATGTTAAGCATTCAATCTTCAATCATTACACACATTTAGCCTTCAATATTCTAGCTTGTCATATGTGCTTTTAATATGGCCTAGCTTTGTCCACTCCACATCTAATTCGGTTATGATTTCCTTTAAAGTCTTACATTTTTCTCAATCTCAAGTTGTCTTCAAACTTACCTCTTGAGTATGAGGTGACATGTTAAAAATATTAAGATTTAATCTTATGTAGTTAAGGCCCAAGTATGTCCTATAACTTTATTTTAGGTTTATTGTATCTAATAATCTTACTTGAAGTGCAAACAAATACTTATTTTGCAATAATGTAACTTTGTGTTAATTAGTCTATGATTAGTTTAAAATTTAATCTACAATAATACCCTTAAATAAATTCATTGTAAAAGATAAAACTTAATAACAAAAATGCAATCATCAAATTCTTTTTGTTGTTGATGCATGCCTTTAAAGTCAATCATGTAGTAATTACCGATGTTCTATTTTTTTTTCTCTTCCTAATTTTTTTTCCTATATTCTTATACACATTATTACGGTGATAAAGTTGTGTCTGGTTATCAATCAAATCCCATACAGCACGTCAGTCATGTAATTGTCCTAAAAAATTCTTATGAAGTTTTATTTTTAAAAAGTGAGCACAATGGGTTCAAGTGATAGTGTTGTATTAATGACGTGTATTTTGTGGTACTCCATATTTATAGTTTGAAGTTGAATCCCATCTTTTTCTTCCCAATTTTCTAACTATCAAAAAAAAAAAAAAAAAAAAAGTTCAACTTCAATGGCCTAACTGTCAATAAATTGGTAAGTGAACAACGAAAACTGAAATTCATGTCCACGTTTCTATTTTTGATAATCCTGTCGACCATGTTTCTTTTAATGCACCACTGAGCATTTCACTCTGATTATTTCTTTTTCTTATATACCTCACCATCATATTTGATATATGACTGGTGTTTTTAAGTTTTTTTACTAGGCCTAGTTGAGAAGCACAGACTTAAAGCCATATAAACTCAGCTCGGGGTTTGAACCAACCCTACGGGTCCAACGCCTTTGACCAGCATATCCAGTCTAACACTGCATGAAGCATGATTCTACTTTAAATTTTTAATCCAATCTGGTTTTTAGTGACGGATTTCCTTATAATATTCTCTATACCATGTTCCTATCAGCTTGACTATAGGAAAGTAGCATTAAATATCAAAGTGTTTGCACTCATTTCCACAATATTAATTTTAAGCAATCTTTCCGCTACTGCATGATCAGTAGTAGCATCACAGGAAATTCACAATTTTATACTATGGGCTACTCTTATCTTTGAAGCTTTAGAATTTCCAAAGAGTCAAAGATAAATATTTTAACTGCTCTATCTATGTGCCATTATCCAAAGAAACAGTCAGTCTCTTCCCTCATGATCAGTCTCACGTGGCTTTTGCTCATTGCTTCCTTTTTAGATTGGTAAGTGGTGTCTGATTGAAGCTTTGCAGCTGTGTGAAACGAATTGAAGATGCATGGCTACAAGGAACATATCTCATAAGATTGTAGAGTTGACACACTACTTGAAAAGGAGAATACGCATATGCAACTTTCCAATGCAATGAGCCAATGACAAATTTGAATTGTGAGGAACAAAATGAAAGGGATTCTGGTGTGGACAATGGATGCATGCCTTTAACTTTTACTTGCGTTTATATAATTGGTAAAGATTTTTTTTTTTTCTTATTTGATTTAGAATTTTTTTTCCCATTTTTTTCTCAATTGGTTAGAAAATTAGTAATTTGTAGCTTGGGAAAATTTTTGTTTTTGTTTTTTATAATTCAATAATTGGGAGTGAGAGAATTTGAATTTTGAGTGTTTCTATTGAAAAAATTGTAGGAACTGGGTTTGAGCACTGCTTCTATCAGATGAGTGGACTCAGGTCTAACTAGCCCAATACAATAAATTTATAGAGAATGAGTTTAAGAACTAGGCCTTAGTGAGGGTTACAACAACTATGCATGGTTATGAGTGGATTGAATAACAAGGACGTTGACTGGAGTATAAAATTCTGTTCGCAGCCCTTGTTCGAAGAGCTTATTGTTCTTACTATTTCTTCAGTGCTTGGTTACAATGGTTTCAAAGATCATACAAATTGCTACTGTATTCTCTCTTTCTAATTTCCGATCCCCCTTTCATGGAGGATTTCTTACATTATATAGCTCCTTTCAGTTGATCTTGGCTCTCCATTTGTTGATCATGCAGGTCATTACTCGAGTGTTTGTCCCATCAGCCACCTTCTCAAACCTTCTGTGAGTTGCAGCAACCAAGACCGCACTGTTCAGGGGTCATTTCCTCATTAATGCGGTCAGAACGTTAGTTATGGGCATTTAATGCGGAGGTGACAGTTTCTCCTTGAACTGTTCCTACACCATGCTCCCATGGCTGTCCTATGGTACTTGTCCTTTTTCTTAGGACGCTCTGGGAGGCTGCCGTCGATGGCGTGCCGTTCTTCCCTTCTAGGATCTGGGTTGGTCGAGGACAGGATTGTCCGGTGTTTCTGGGCCATTTGGGCTTTCTTAATTCGTCTTCTGGCATTTCTTCCTCCTCGGCGTGGGCCTTGGCTTAGTATAAAGTGGGCCGGGGTTGTCAAATTCTTTGACCCCACAAAAACTATAAGATGCCAATTGAATTACAAAGTTATTAGTAAAATCCTATGTAAAAGCTCAAAAGATTAGAAATTATTTTATAAGACTAGAGGATTAAATCTAATAAAATGCTATTAATTTTTGTCCACAATATTATTTGAAATGGCCATTGAACCCTAACAAATATGACACTTTTTCCTTTTACAAATCTGTCTTGATTTTAAACTTTAAATTCTAAATATAGTGAAATTCTTGTTAGGGCGATTAGGGCTAACCCCATAGTGGTTTTCTTGTGAATGTGTACTTCCATTTTTCACTTCATCAATATCCTGTAGTATTTGTGTAATTGCTTATTTCTTTGTATTTAGTGACTTGCATGCTTTTGGTAATTAACTGGCAATAACTAAATTACATGATTGATTAGTTTAACAAGTCAATAATTTCTCTTAAATTAACCAAAAGGATTAAATTTACCTTTTCATTTTCCCGTATCTCTATTTTATGCTTTTGTGCTAGCCTATATTATTGGCCATGGGAGCTGGTTACATCTAGTGTTCAGTGATACTAGATCCTTTGCGATTGTGACACGTGTTATCATATCTACGGGTCTAGTACACTGGATGCAGTGGACGTAATCCGTGCCCATTGGCCGCACCATAGCATTGTAAGACAAGGTATGCATGTATTGACTCCATACTTGACTTCAAGGTTTAAAACGGCTATATTGTAAGGCAAAGTACGCATGAATGCTATTGTGTTAATTAATTAGGTAACTTGTGCAACAAAATTGATTTCCTTTAAAATGTTAGTTAATTAAGAAAGCTGGTTATTCTTTATATTTCCAAGGTGTATATCAATATCATGGTGTGTAAGCAACGATCTTCAACGATTCAAATAATTGAAATCGCCACCAACATCGTAATATTATTGTGTGATAAAGAAAGTAAATAAAAATATAAATAAAGAAAATAACAATGCAACTATATATGGTTAGACAAAAAGTACAACACGGGAAATTATATTACATTTTTTTTTTGTTTTGTCTTGCATCAATTGCATATAATTTACAGAGAGATTACACTTTTTTATTTATTTGGAATGAAATTTATAATTACAATAATATGTAAACAAATTAATGCCCCTCTGATGATGATTGATCAAAGACAAGCAATATTCACATGACTCCAAAATATTCATCCCAAGCTACATCGATCCCAATTGAACAGGACGCTGACATAGGCAAAAACAATTACTGTATCTACCAGCTTAGAACTTTATGTTTGTGATCATATGGTAGCTTCTTATTGTTCTTCTTTGAGTTCTTTCTGTTGTTTGCACAACATCTATATAATATTTTCTCAAAATCTTCTTCCTCACAAGGAATCCTAAGGCCACCCTCTTGATCAAATCCAAACTCCTCAGCCACCATATCCATTAAACCTCTAAAATCTGGCATTGACAAGTAACTTGTGGGAATCACAAACCTCCTCAGTTGTGGCCCTACGTAAACTGCCAAGAACCCTTTAGGAACTTGCATGGAGGTCTGTGAACCTGACCTGCTGCCGTCAGACAGTTCAGCTCCATTAATCAATGACTCCTTCAAACCTCCATATTCAAAAAGCTCCTTATGCTTTCCGGTGATCGCAGAGGGCTGTTTCTGGAGAAGAGGCGCCCACCGAAGCCATACCCGGAGATTGTTCTTTGGCCGGGGAGCTTGATAAGAATATTGGTTCTTCATCTCTTGTTGGGATTTTAAGCTTTGGAGAGTTAATGAAGCACAATCATGGAACTCAGGATACAAAATAAGGGTTTACTTGGACCTTATCAACAAGACAAATTAAAAAAAAAAAAAAAAAAAAAATTTAGAGGATGAGAACTGATTTCATTAATAGCCTTATCAACAAAATTATTTTCTTAACTTGCACAATTAATTTATAAAATAAATTAATTGACAAAGAAAAGAAATAAAAAAAGAGAGAGACAACTTTGATTACATATCAGTTTTTTCTCCAAAATATTTTTTTTTCATACTGTAAAACATTGAAATTTGCCAGATATTTACGAAAAAGGGAAAGAAAAGGAAATTGGGTTCATCCTGACTAAGAAAAACCTTTTGCATAAGCAAAAAAGAAGAAGAACAAAGTGAGAGAAAAAAAAAAAATCCTAATTTGTTTTAGATACAAATTAATTAAAGGGTGCTTCCATCGGTTTGATGGGTAGAGAATCAATAAGATTATCATACAGAGGAATTTAAACCATGAAGTTAAAAAAATATTGAGTGGTTCGCCATTTGTTTCTCACAACCTTCCTCTATATTTAGTGGGTTATGATCTATATATAGTTGTTGGCCGTTTGAATCAAGAAAGTTTTGAGTCAAAGTGGGGCTGTTTTGGTGTGCTAATTATGCCTCTCGAGTATTCTGGATCATCCAAAAATGGTTGTTTTCTGCATACTTGCTCTCCCTTTTCTAGTCATACGATGGAAGAAACTTTGATAGATGGATATATATGTCAGTTTTGCACGACTCAATCCAATGCTAACTCTGTTACATTGAGAGTGTGCTGATTTTGGATCTTTTCTACAACTAATTTCCTTTAAACAAAGGTCTTATCTAGCTGTTTGAAAACAACTTATTTAGTGAATTAGGATAGGAGAACCCATGAATAATACTAAAAAGTGTAATAAGACTCATAAATAGTAGCAAAAATAAGTTGAATAATAAAAAAAGTTAGCTTTTTAAGCCAATACCAAATGCACACCTATTAGTTGGCATTCTTAATAAACTTCCCCTAATTTTTAGATAGACTAATTCCCAAATTTGAATTTGTGATGACAACATTACTTGATGGATAGCACTTAGCATCTCATCTCTCATTAAAGCTCTATCATGTTTCTCCCAAAAAAAAAAAAAAAAAAGCTCTATCCCTATTTAATGTAATTTAAATATGCTATAATTTTTTAGATAAAAGAGTCAATAATAATATAACAATTTTTTGTTTGAGAGAACTTATTTTCATTGGTTTGTTAGACTTATCGTAATTGTACCTCTTTCTAAAAAATAAGGATAATTTGATTGTGGATCAAAATAGGTGAAATTTTAGATATTATAAATTTTACTACATAAGTCTTACCAATTAATATTTCAACTTTTAAATAATAAAAAAATAATTTTTAAACTTATTTATAATATTATTGATTGTGACATCAATTCCATTCATTAACATTTGTAAGCCTTTAGAATTTTCCCTATGGGAATATTTATACTTAAAACCTAGCATATTTATCCTACGGATAGGATATATATATATATATATATATATTTTTTTTTTTTCAGAACAGAAAATTATTGGGAGAAAGATTTAGTTTTTTCTTCCCAAAAGAATGAAAATAAAGAAAATCAACAACGATATCTACAACAATTAAAAGTTTTAGTTTCAAAATTTTGGGATAAGTTATATAGGTTCTTAAAAAATTAGTTAAGGTCAGTCAGGGGGCACCCAACAATTATTTGTAATGGTTTATTATTATTATTTTTTATGGTGCAGTGCAAATCATGTGGCTAGCACCTTTCTCAAATTGTGATAAGGGATAACAAAAACAAGTTGGTAATTCCTTGGGGTTATTACAATTTACAATACAACGTGGGTCATGATGGGGAACTCTAGAAATTTAAGTAGTTAGAGAAGAGATTGCAATATCTTGGATTTGAATAAAATGAGTGTATTGTGTGGGTGGGTGTGTGTTAAATCCGATGTACTAAGTCAATCTAGGTTACATAAAATTATATAAGTTTTAATTGTTAATTACTTTACCAGTCTTTTTCGCGTATAGTATAAATTAATGCGGGTTAGCGTTTTTCTTGAGTCGTGACAGCGAAAGTTCAGTAATTATCTTGCTTGTTTTAGTATATATTGGCAGTTGAATCTTGCACAATTACATTCACACGCCTAAAGTTATACTCGCAAATAATGTTTAGATTTTTAACATTTGCTATATATGGTAGTTCTTGTTTTGGCAGTGATGACTCTCATGTAATCATGCAAAAATTGCAAGGACAACTGCACAGCAATATGTAAATATACAAGCATTTATGTTCTATATACAATGCTTCCAAACCTTAATGCATTCAACAAAATACATGGAAATTCCAACAATGCATTGGTATTTGCCTATTTGGTGGTCACATTTGGAAACCTAGTATACACTTTTTCAGCTCCCAAGTTGAGTTTTATTTCCAATTTATACATATAGAATCCATACCCCTCTCTACAATCATGGCAGCGACTAATCTATATATCAAAGGTGTCAAATTAAACACTCCGGAAAGCCATCCAACGAAAGCATGTCATGAAGTTCTTCAAAGGCAGGGGCCTCGTTCTTAGGTGCATCTGCCTGACTCCCTATAATAGTGGTCAGTACTCCAACCTCGACCTGCTATGCAGTCCAACCACTCGAATTCCACCTGGATTCCTTGCTATATATGTTGGATATGAGCGTAAACGGTTCTTGATCCCGACCCGGTTCCTGAACTTTCCAGTCTTCACTGTCCTTCTTGACAAAGCTAGTGAAGAATATGGTTTCAAGTTTAGTGGAGGCATAGTCCTACCATGTGAGGTTCAGTTCTTTACAAAATTGTTGAAGTTTCTAGTCAAAGATGAGAAAAAATATAGAAGCCTGGGGTTTCATGAGTTTTTTAAGTTGATTTCTGAAGTGGGATTTGATTCAACTTCATGCAAAGAGGAAGGTGACTACCTGAATCATTATCATGAGCTCAGACCTCTACTGCAGAAAGCTAGGACTTGATAGGATTTAGTTATGGATTATTTATTTATGGATAAATACTATTACACATATCCTGTACACACAAGTTTACACCACCCTCTATTTATAAGGGTTGATATTATATGTTGTTTTGGGCTCCATGGTGAGTCTTAGATGTCTCTTTGCATTCATATATATTTTTTAATTAAATTAAAAAAAAATCATGAAGCATATCTGGGATCCTTATGCAGAGTTATAACTATTTTAATTAATGGAAAAAAAAAATTAGGATTTGATAATAATACTATCTTGTTTCTTTTCATTTTGTACATCCTCTAAGAATAATTAAGGTTAATAACAGTTTTTAGTTTTAAATCTCTCTTCTCTCACTTGTTAGAAGTAAATAAATCTTTTTTTTTCTTTTCATAATCAATGATAGAACGACCAGGATCCTTATACATAAACTTGTATCTACGCAATGGAGAAATTATTAACTGCATCCCAAAGAATATGTCAATAGTGTCTAGTAGCCTTCACACCTAATTAGAAAATGTCAATTAAATGTTTTCATTGAAAATATTAAGAGATATCAATTAAGTTACAAGACCCTTCTCAAATATATAGTATTAAAATTTTTCCTTTTTATTTTAAAAAATATATATTATATAATATCTTCTATCCCAAGAGCATATTATATAAGATAAATGGAATATTATATTATCTGTTTCACGGATAGCTCATATATATGAACTTGGCTTAACCCGAAATATGTAAAGGCCCCAAGGTCTAGGCACTTTAATTAGCAAAGACCTCAAATTGTGACTAAAACAATTGACTTTTTAAACAAAAATAAATAATAAAAAAAAGCATAGGTGAGTTGTATGCCCTTTTCCTTATCCTTAAGAATACCATTAAAATTGTTAGCCAATTGAGATCCAATCCAATTAAAAACTTAAATTGTTTAAATAAAAATTGTGAGCATGCCAAATCGTTATTGATGATCATTTTTCTCTAACTTGAGACTTTAATTTTTTATGTTGATGACATTTTGCAATATATAGAAGCTTTGCAAAATTTATTTGATATAGTAATTAAGTGCAATCGGTGTAACAGAACCACTAGCAAGAACAGTAACTTTGCCGGCTACAAAGAAAGACAAAGGGCAACCTGAAGATACGTTTACAGAGGATTGGAATACACAAAAACTTCAAAGAGTATGTAAATTTACATTGCTCTTTTTCAACCAGCCACCAGAATATGCAAAATTTCTTTGGTTGACATGGAACAAAGTTTCTCTCCAAAATTAGTTTGGAGAAAAACTTTTCAAACTTCTCATATATCTTTTTTTTTTTTTTTTTTTTTTTTTTTTTGTGTGAATTTTGAAAATTTGACCGTTGAATTTTCTATTCCTTATGTTCTTAACATGCATATCAAATTTCGTTCAAATTGGATATTATTTACTATTCGATCAATAAACTTATTTTTTTTACACAATTTTAGATCATAAAAATTTGAAATTTTAACATTTATTTGATGAGATAGCAATTGATCTTTGATCTTCTTGAAATTTTACATGCATGAAGAATATAATAAGAATATGCAATCTAACGGTTAAATTTTCAAAATTCACAATCAATATAAAAATATATGAGGAGTTTGTAGAGTTTCTCTCCAAACTAGTTTGGAGAGAAACTATGTTTGTTGACATGGTTAGACGGTCTGACTACATTTACAGTGCAGGTGTAATTGAAACACGCAGAAGAAATTTTTGGATAGAACATGTCACTACAACAAAAAATGTTTATTACAACAAAAAAAATCGTTGCAATAACATCGAAGTCATTGCAATAGTTTATGCGAAGTGTTGTAATAAAATTTGAGGTAACAAGTTTGTGCTACAAAAAAATTTTGTTGCAATAAACCTTAAATATTTTAATGAAAATTTTGATGTAATAATATATTTGCTATTGCAATAAACAATTTATTACTTTGAATATTGTAGGGACACGTTTTGTAGCCCAAGCCCAAGGTGTATGGAATTTTGGCCCAGTGAGCCTAGCACAATAAATTTGTAGAGAGTGGGTTGGAAAACTAGGTTCTAATGAGTTAAGTAGCAATTATAATGGGTCCAGATGACTGTAAAGTAAGAATAGACAGATTTTGTCTAAAGATAATCGTCCTCGGCTCTGTCCAAGGAGATCAGTTCTTGTATATACTGAACGAAGATGGTTACAGATGCAGCTCTTGTTGCTATAGTGTTTATTTCTTCATCCTCCGATCCCCTTCTTTCAGGGCATCTCTTCTATTTCATATTACCTTCACCTTTCATCTCTACCCTCCACGTGTAGATTTAGATTGGTAATCCTGATACTTGTCCCATCAGCACCTCCCTAAAGTCTTTGGGAGTAGCAGTAAGGCTGAAAAGCACTGTACATACATCACTTCGTCATTAATACGGCCAGAGAGTTAGTTGCAGAGCATTCAATGCGGTGGTAGCAGCTTTCTCTTAGATATTTCATAGCTCTTCTCTGTCCTGTTCCTTCTTGATACTTATCCTCTTTCATGAAATGGTCCAGAACGTTGCTTTTGATGGCAGACCACACCCTCTGACCTCGGCTTTGCCTAGCCGAGGACGAATTCTTCCTCGGACCACCCTCCTGGGTGGCTTTAATCGGATTTCATTTCTTCCCTTACTAACATAGACCCTTATGAAAGTGTTTACCCGTCCTCGGATCATCTAGCGTCCTTGGGTAGGGCCCCTGGCCCAATATATACATAGATATAGGCTCCTAGGCCTTTTACCCCTACAATAGCCCTTCGAGATTCTTCTTTCTGACTCCTCGGGAAGAAAGGAGGATTTCGATGTAATGACAGTTCCTCCGTGCCCATTTTCGATGTGCAACCAAAATGTACTAAGGTTCTGTTTAATACTTAGATAGACGCCATGGAGTGTTAATTTTCCTAAAGCATGTGGTCCGAGGAGCCTAGCATGTACTAAGGTTCTGTTTAACACTTGGAAAGATGTCATGGAGTGTTAATTTTCCCAAAGCATGTGGTCTGAGGAGCCCAGCAAGTACTAAAGTTCTGTTTAACACTTAGATAGACGCCATAGAGTGTTAATTTTCTCAAAGCATGTGGTCTGAGGAGCCCAGCATGTATTAAGGTTCTATTTAACATTTAGAAAGATGTCATGGAGTGTTAATTTTCCCAAAGCATGTGGTCCGAGGAGCCTAGCATGTACTAAGGTTCTGTTTAACACATAGATAGATGCCATGGAGTGTTAATTTTCCCAAAGCATGTGGTCCGAGGAGCCTAGCATGTACTAATGTTCTGTTTAACACTTAGAAAGATGTCATTAAGTATTAATTTTCCCAAAGCAGGAGGTCCGAGTGACCCATCATAGTTAAGGCTCTGTTTAGCACTTAGCAGGAGACCTGAGGGACCCGGCATAGTTAAGACTCTTCTTAGCAGGAGGTCCGAGGGGACTCGACATAGCTAGGACAACACTTAGCAAGAGGTCCGAGGGGACCCGATATAGCTAAGGTTCTGTTTAGCACTTAGCAGGAGATTTGAGGGACCCGACATAGCTAAGTCTCTTCTTAGCAGGAGGTCCAAGGGGACCCGACAGAGCTAAGGCAACGCTTAGCAGGAGGTCTGAGGGGACCCGACATAGCTAAGGTTCTGTTTAGCACTTAGCAGGAGGTCTGAGGGACCCGACATAGCTAAGGCTCTTCTTAGCAGGAGGTCCAAGGGGACCCGACATAGCTAAAGCAACACTTAGCAGGAGGTCCGAGGGGACCTGACATAGTTAAGGTTCTGTTTAACATTTAGCAGGAGGTCTAAGGAACTCAACATAGCTAAGGCTCTTCTTAGCAGGAGGTCCGAGGGACCCAACATAGCTAAGGCAACACTTAGCAGAAGGTTTGAGGGGACTCGACATAGCTAAGGTTCTGTTCAGCACTTAGCAAAAGGTCTGAGGGACCCGACATAGCTAAGGCTCTTCTTAGCAGGAGGTCCGAGGGACCCGACATAGCTAAGGCAATGTCTAGCACTTAATAGGAGGTTTGATTGAACCGACATAGCTAAGGCTCTTCTTATTAGGAGGTCTGAGGGGACCCGACATAGCTAAGGCAACACTTAGCAGGAGGTTTGAGGGGACCCGACATAGCTAAGGTTCTGTTTAGCACTTAGTAGGAGGTCTGAGGGACCCGACATAGCTAAGGCTCTTCTTAGCAGGAGGTCCGAGGGGACTTGACATAGCTAAAGCAACACTTAGCAGGAGGTCCGAGGGGACCTGACATAGTTAAGGTTCTGTTTAACATTTAGCAGGAGGTCTAAGGGACTCGACATAGCTAAGACTCTTCTTAGCAGGAGGTCCGAGGGACCCAACATAGCTAAGGCAACACTTAGCAGAAGGTTTGAGGGGACCCGACATAGCTAAGGTTCTGTTCAGCACTTAGCAAAAGGTCTGAGGGACCCGACATAGCTAAGGCAATGTCTAGCACTTAATAGGAGGTTTGAGGGACCCGACATAGCTAAGGCTCTTCTTATCAGGAGGTCTGAGGGGACCCGACATAGCTAAGGCAACACTTAGCAGGAGGTTTGAGGGGACCCGACATAGCTAAGGTTCTGTTTAGCACTTAGCAGAAGGTCTGAGGGACTCGACATAGCTAAGTCTCTTCTTAGTAGGAGGTCCGAGGGGACCCGACATAGCTAAGGTTTTGTTTAGCACTTAGCATGAGGTCTGAGGGATCCGACATAGCTAAGGCTCTTTTAGCAGGAGGTCCGAGGGACCCAACATAGCTAAGGCAACACTTAGCAGGAGGTCCGAGGGGACCCGATATAGCTAAAGTTCTGTTAGAGTCTTTAATTGTTATAAGCTCCTATCAATAGAGGCCTAAGACTCAGTTTCAGGTTGATGCATAACTGTAGCTTCCAAGCACTGTCTAGCGACGAATTGGCTCCCAACTAGCTCCTCAATATGATCCCCGGGTGGACACCGCACTTTCAAATAGAGAGTGGAAGAAATAGCCCCTAGGTCATGGAGCCAATGCCGTGCAACAATGGTTGTGTAATGAGAATAGGCATTCACCACAACAAAATCCACCTCTACCACCCCTGAGCCTTTCATATATGACCGTTACCCTTACTATCACACAAGTTCTCCCCACAGACGGTGCCAATTGTAGGGACACGTTTTGCAGTCCAAGCCCAAGGTGTATGGGATCTTGGCCTAGTGAGCCCAGTACAATAAATTTATAGAGAGTGGGTTGGAAAACTAGGTTCTAATGAGTTGAGTAGCAATTATAATGGGTCCAGATGACAGTAAAGTAAGAACAGACAGATTTTGTCTAAAGATAATCGTCCTCGGCTCGGTTTGAGGAGGTCAATTCTTGTATATACTGATCGAAGATGGTTACAGATCCAGCTTTTGTTGCTACAGTGTTTATTTCTTCATCCTCCGATCCCCTTCTCTCAGGGTATCTCTTCTATTTCATACTACCTTCACCTTTCATCTCTACCCTCCACGTGTAGATTTAGATTGGTAATCCTGATACTTGTTCCATCAACACCTCCCTAAAGTCTTTGGGAGTAGCAGTAAGGCTGAAAAGCACTGTTCAGACATCACTTCCTCGTTAATACGGCCAGAGAGTTAGCTGCAGAGCATTCAACGCGGTGGTAGCAACTTTCTCTTAGATATTTCATAGCTCTTCTCTGTCCTGTTCCTTCTTGATACTTATCCTCTTTCATGAAATGATCCAAAACGTTGCTCTTGATGGCAGACCACACCCTCTGACCTCGGCTTTGCCTAGCCGAGGACGAATTCTTCCTCGGACCACCCTCCTGGGTGGCTTTAATCGGATTTCATTTCTTCCCTTATTAACACAGACCCTTATGAAAGTGTTTACCCATCCTCGGATCGTCTAGCGTCCTCGGGTAGGGCCCCTGGCCCAATATATACATAGATATGGGCACCTGGGCCTTTCACCCCTACAATAACCCCTCAAGATTCTTCTTTCTGACTCTTCGGGAAGAAAGGAGGATTTCGATGTAATAACAGTTCCTCCGTGCCCATTTTCGATGTGCAACCAACATGTACTAAGGTTCTGTTTAATACTTAGATAGACGCCATGGAGTGTTAATTTTCCCAAAACATGTGGTCCGAGGAGCCCAGCATGTACTAAGATTCTGTTTAACACTTAGATAGATGCCATAGAGTGTTAATTTTCCCAAAGCATGTGGTCCGAGGAGCCCAACATGTATTAAGGTTCTGTTTAACACTTAGAAAGATGTCATGGAGTGTTAATTTTCCTAAAGCATGTGATTCGAGGAGCCTAGCATGTACTAAGGTTCTGTTTAATACTTAGAAAGATGTCATGGAGTGTTAATTTTCCCAAAGCATGTGGTCCGAGAAGCCTAGCATGTACTAAGGTTCTGTTTAACACTTAGATAGATGCCATGGAGTGTTAATTTTTCCAAAGCATGTGGTCCAAGGAGCCTAGCATGTACTAAGGTTTTGTTTAACACTTAGAAAGATGTCATTAAGTATTAATTTTCCCAAAGCAGGAGGTCCGAGTGACCCGGCATAGCTAAGGCTCTGTTTAGCACTTAGCAGGAGGTCTGAGGGATCCGACATAGCTAAGACTCTTCTTAGCAGGAGGTCCGAGGGGACCCGAGATAGCTAAGGCAACACTTAGTAGGAGGTCCGAGGGGACCCGACATAGCTAAGATTTTGTTTAGCACTTAGCAGGAGGTCTGAGAGACCCGACATAGCTAAGGCTCTTCTTAGCAGGAGGTCCGAGAGGACTCGACATAGTTAAGGCAACACTTAGCAAGAGGTCCGAGGGGACCTGATATAACTAAGGTTCTGTTTAGCACTTAGCAGGAGGTCTGAGGGACCCGACATAGCTAAAGCTCTTCTTAGTAGGAGGTCCAAGGGGACCCGACATAGCTAAGGCAACACTTAGCAGGAGGTCCGAGGGGACCCAACATAGTTAAGGTTCTGTTTAACATTTAGCAGGAGGTCTGAGGGACCCGACATAGTTAAGGCTTTTCTTAGCAAAAGGTCCGAGGGACTCGACATAGCTAAGGCAACACTTAGCAGGAGGTCCGAGGGGACCTGACATAGCTAAGGTTCTATTTAGCACTTAGCAGGAGGTCTGAGGGACCCGACATAGCTAAGGCTCTTCTTAGCAGGAGGTCCGAGGGACCCGACATAGCTAAAGCAATGTCTAGCACTTAGTAGGAGGTTTGAGGGACCCGACATAGCTAAGGCTCTTCTTAGCAGGAGGTCCGAGGGGACCCGACATAGCTAAAGCAACACTTAGCAAGAGGTTCGATGGGACCCGACATAGTTAAGGTTTTGTTTAGCACTTAGCAGGAGGTCTGATGGACCCGACATAACTAAGTCTCTTCTTAGCAGGAGGTCCAAGGGGACCCCACATAGCTAAGGCAACACTTAGCAGGAGGTCTGAGGGGACCCAACATAGCTAAGGTTTTGTTTAGAACTTAGCATGAGGTCTGAGGGTCCCGACATAGCTAAGGCTCTTTTAGCAAGAGGTCCGAGGGACCTGACATAGCTAAGGCAACACTTAGCAGGAGGTCCGAGGGGACCCAACATAGCTAAGGTTCTGTTGGAGTCTTTAATTGTTATAAGCCCTCATCAGTAGGGGCCTAGGACTCGGTTTCAGGCTGATGCATAACTGCAGCTTCCAAGCACTGTCTAGCCACGAATTGGCTCCTAACTAGCTCCTCAATATGATCCCCGGGTGGACACCACACTTTCAAATGGAGAGTGGAAGAAACAGCCCCTAGGTCATGGAGCCAAAGCTGTGCAACAATGGTTGTGTAATGAGAATAGGCATTGACCACAACAAAATCCACCTCCACTACCCTTGAGCTTGCCATATCTGACCGTTACCCTCACTATCACACAAGTTCTCCCTACAGACGGCGCCAGTTGTAGGGACACGTTTTGCAGTCCAAGCCCAAGGTGTATGGGATCTTGGACTAGTGAGCCCAACACTATAAATTTGTAGAAAGTGGGTTGGAAAACTAGGTTCTAATGAGTTGAGTAGCAATTATAATGGGTCCAAATGACAGTAAAGTAAGAACAGATAGATTTTGTCTAAAGATAATCGTCCTCGGCTCGGTCCGAGGAGGTCAGTTCTTGTATATACTGATCGAAGATGGTTACAGATGCAGCTCTTGTTGCTACAGTGTTTATTTCTTCATCCTCCGATCCCCTTCTCTCAGGGTATCTCTTCTATTTCATACTACCTTCACCTTTCATCTTTACCCTCCACGTGTAGATTTAGATTGGTAGTCCTGATACTTGTCCCATCAACACCTCCTTAAAGTCTTTGGGAGTAGCAGTAAGGTTGAAAAGCATTGTTCAGACATCACTTCCTCATTAATACGGCCAGAGAGTTAGTTGCAGAGCATTCAACGTGGTGGTAGCAACTTTCTCTTAGATATTTCATAACTCTTCTCTGTCTTGTTCCCTCTTGATACTTATCCTCTTTCATGGAATGGTCTAGAACGTTGCTCTTGATGGTAAACCACACCCTTTGACCTCGGCTTTGCCCAGCCGAGGACGAATTCTTCCTCGGACCACCCTCTTGGGTGGCTTTAATCGGATTTCATTTCTTCCCTTACTAACACAGACCCTTATGAAAGTGTTTACCCGTCCTCGGATTGTCTAGCGTCCTCGGGTAGGGCCCTCGGCCCAATATATACATAGATATGGGCTCCTGGGCCTTTCACTCCTACAAATATCTTGTAGCAATAGGCTATTATTTCATGAATTTTATTACAATAGATTGTAAAGAATTGACAAAAATAATTTGGGTTCAAATTATTGCAACGGTATATTTATTGTAATAGTTAAATTTTTCATATTTTTTCTTACAATAGATTGTAAAATAATTGGAATTAGATCATTGTAATAATATATTCATTGCAGCTTCATGTTTGTCATTGCAATAGATTGTAAAAAAATTGATATTTTAGTTATTGCAATGTTAAATTTGTTGCAATAAGCCATCTCTTTGAAATTTCGATCTATTATAATATATTGCAAAATATATAATTGGTATCAAGTAATTACAATGGTTTCTTCAATTTAAGTTATTAAAAAAAATTGATTTCTTCAATTTAAGTTAGTGCAAAATTTTTTCTAAATTCAATTTAGTATTAAAATCTCTATTGCAACTAAAAATTATAAATTATTTCAACTAATTATTATTAATGTAATAATTTACTATTTTTAAGTTACTTGCAACAACTTTTAATTTTTAGATGTGATATTATGTCTGATACCACTATACTAATTTTGTTGTATTAACACTTGATGTAATAGACTTATTTTGGTGTAGTGATTGTATTGTCCTTTTGTTGTGCTTGAAACCAAGCCTTGGAAATTGCTGGAGGGTGGTAGATGCTAACCATAGCTGCGTAAAGCGTGAGAGACAAGCACTTCTCAAAATTAAGGAAGACCTATTGATGACTATGGCTTTCTTTCTTCTTGGAGTACTGCAGAGAGGAAAAAGGATTGTTGCAAATGGAGTGAGGTCAGTTGTAGCAACCAAACAGGCCACGTAATCATGCTCAATCTTAATTTCTCAGTCTTGGAACCTTTGAGAGGTAAACTTAGTCCATTCTTGACTGACTTGCAATATTTGAATTATTTGGATGTGAGTTTCAATGATTTTAATTAGAGCCCAATTCCAGAGTCCATTGGTTCTCTCTCCTCCTTAAGTCACCTTTATGTTCAAAATGCTAATTTCGGAAGAAACATTCCTTTTCAGCTTGGAAACCTTTCGAGGTTGCAGTATCTTGATCTTAGCTACAATCATTTTAATAATGCCAAAAACCTAGAGTGGTTTAGTCAACTTTCTTCTTTAAAATACCTTGGCATGGGTGGGATTAACCTGAGCAAATTTAACAATTGGCTCCAAATAGTGAATAAAATTCCTTACTTGACATCCTTGTTCTTGGAGAATTGTAATCTTGCGAATATTTTCTCTGTTCGCCTTGCTAATTCTTTTACTTCTCTTGATGCTCTCTATCTCCCTTATAACGGTCTCACTTCCTCTTCTTCAGTACTAGAGTGGTTGTTCAACTACAACACTAGTGTTGTTGAACTCTATCTCTTTGGTAACCAATTCCAAGGTATGATTCCTGATGCTTTTAGCAAAATAAAGTCTCTTGTACATCTCTATCTCGATGATAATGAGTTTGAAGGTGGAATACCAAAATCCTTTGGCAATATGTGTAATTTAAAAAAATTGTCTCTCATATGGGCCAATCTCAATGGAAAATTCCTAGGAATTATTTACAACTTGATTGGGTGTGCACAACACTCAATAGGGATCTTGTAATTAGGTGGGAATCAAATCACAGGAAAATTACCTAATCTCTCAACATTTCCATCATTGAGAGTGTTATCACTTTTTAACAATCATTTGAATGGGACAATACTTGAAAGTTTGGGAAAACAATCCAACCTAAAGACTTTGAGTCTTGATAATAATTCATTCAAAGGTGTTATTTCTAAAACCCACTTCTCAAAACTAAAGAAATTGAAGAATTTGGATTTAATCTATAGCCCATTGATTTTCAACTTCAGCTCTAATTGGGTTCGACCTTTCCAATTAGAAAGTATATCTTTAAGTTCTTGCCAACTAGGACCTCAATTCCCAAAATGGCTTCAAACTCAGAAAAATTGCTATTGGCTTGATATTTCTAATTCTGGAATTTCTGATAGCATTTCCCATTTCTATTGGGACTTTTCTCCACAACTACAATTTTTGGCTTTGTCTAATAACCACATTAGTGGCCATATTCCAAATTTTTCATTGGAAATCTCCAATTTCCCCTTTATAGACCTGAGTTCAAATAATCTGGAAGGTGAAATACCATCATTTTTATTTAAAGCGGCGCATTTGAATCTTTCCCAGAATATGTTTTTAGAGCCAATCCAATCTCTATGTGCAATCATAAATGATGTTTTGTTCTTTTTAGATCTCTCCAATAATTGATTATCAGGAGAGCTTCCTGATTGTTGGATGCATCTTGAAGGATTGAAAATTCTCAAATTGGAAAACAATCATTTTTTTTGGGAAAATTCCAAGATCTTTGGGCTTGCTACTTGGGATTGAAACAATTGATTTAAGCAACAATAGTTTTAGTGGGGGAAATTCCTTCATCCTTGAAGAATTGTACAAAATTGAAATTTATTAATCTTGGACACAATAACTTGTCGGGACAAATACCGATGTGGTTAGGGAGCAGCCGTCCAAATTTAGTTATCTTTTTCCTTCAATCTAATCACTTATTTGGAAGCATTAATGTGAACAACTGGAGAAGAAAAGAGGAAAAGGCATATAGGGAACTCAATGACATCCTGTAACCTCTAGGTGGTGTATTCAAATCAAGTTTCACATCTTAACAAAGAAGTAACATTCTCATCACAGTAGATAGTTGGCCATCAGCCACATTAGGATAAAAGCCCCAATTTCGAATAAATTTTTGTTAGAACTTTTCTACCAACAATGAAAGGCACATTTGTACATTGCATCACAATTTGAAGCAGATATGAGAGTGAGTGCCAATTAAGCGGAGGTTGAAAGGCTTATCAAACACACACACACACAAGTGATATTTAGACGAAGACCAAGAAATCTAATTTTAGCAAAATTGAAAGGACTACTAAGATCAAAACTCTCATGTTAGAATTTAAAATACACAAATTTTTGTGCATTGACTGGAATTGTTTTCTATTGAACAAGTTTCTAAACCATGTACTAGTGCAGTTCTTTTGCATGATTAAATGAACTACAACACCAGTATTTACGATGACGTGTCTCATTAGTTTGTGATCTCACATGCAAGAACTGATAATGCAAAGGTGTCCTACGTCAACATAATATTGCACTAAAGCATTTGATAGAGACAAATTCTAAGAACAGACAAGGGTCATCTATGTGATCTCAGCTATACATTGCTGTCTCGTACATAATTCTGTTGTCAAAGGATCTCCATGGGGATTGTTGTGGTACAGAGACATTCAAAGCAGTTGCCATTAACAATAAAACCTGCATAGGACAAAGTTTAGCTACAAAATTGGTTGTAGCTTAAGGCTACAAACTCACTCAATAAAATAAATACTACAACATATTTTGAAAATCTAACCGTTGAATTGCATGTTCTTTACGCCCTTAATACACATGTTAAATTTTGTGTCAATCGGATATCATTTACTATATGATCTATAAGCTTATATTTTGTGCATAATTTTAAATTACAAAAACTTGCAATTTAAAAAATTTATTGATGACATATCTATTGATCTTTAATTTTCTTGAAATTTTGCAAGCATGGAGGATATAAGAAGAACATGTAATCCAATGGTGGATTTGTCAAAATTCACATCCAATAAAAAGATATTAAGTAAGTTTGTAGCCTAAGGCTACAACTAATTTTGTAGCTAAACTTTGTCCAACCTGCATATTGCATATATGTGTTATGTTATTCCATACATTAATACATATGGGACTCAAACTCAAAAATATAAGTAAAAAAATAGATACAGTGTTCCTTATAAACTATGAAGATATCATAAGTTCCAAAATGGGAGCTGGGGTATTCCTGCCCTAAATTTGGACCTTCCACATTTTTCCACTCCCAACTCCAAATTAAGGCTGCGTTTGTTTTAGCTATAAAGGAAATTGGGAAAACATTTTACACCGTGTTTGTTGTTTGGGATGCCCAGTGATGGACGACCATAATCCCCTCTAGCAACCTCCTCGTCCAGACAAGGGACTAATAGACGTAGAAACCATCCCACTCCGTCATCATTTGAACCCACTGGACGAAGAAAGGGCCTGCCAGTTCATACATAACAGGCATACATTACAAGGTCGCCATAAATCTCTTTACCATTGGAGCACCAACGACCCTCTCATTAACATCTTAGGAAAGCGTTACAAATATCCCATTCAAGCCTCCATTAATAGCACGCCCCAACGGCTAGGAAAAAGGAGCAAGTATATATACAGACACCTCACACCTACAAAGGTACGAAAAAAAGACTCTAGTCCATACACATTGATATTATAATACTTCTTTGACTCTAGCCGTTCTAACTTTAGCATCGGAGGCTTTGTGGCAGGTACCACACCGGTGACCCACAATTCTCTCTTTCACCATCCATTTTCTTAGGATCAAGTTGGCTGTGGACGACTTCATTAAGGATGATCATTTTGACTGACGATTTGGACATCATCAGTTTGGCGCCGTCTGTGGGGACGCTCTTTCGCACCTAGTTCGAAAGCACTGTTCCATTCAACTTGTAAGTCCAGATGGAATCCAATGCCAATCAAGATCTTGCTGCATTGGTGCTTCAAATTCAGTCGCTCACGGCTACTGTGAAAGAGCTCACCATGCAGAACCAAGAGATGAGATAACGATTACAACAAGGAGATAACCGCTCAGAGACCAATCAGGACGATGACAGAGATAGCCATAGGAAACGACCTGGCACTCCAGAGGAGGCAAGCTCAGCCCTTCTTAGGGAAATGAGAAAGGAAATGGACGAGTTGAGAAATGCCATTAAAGGAAAGGCAGACCAAAGTCTAGACAGAATGGTCAAGAAGACGGATTCACACTTCACCCTAGCGGTCCAAGAGTGCCAAGTACCCTCAAAGTTCCGTCTACCCTAGCTCGAGCCATTTGACGGGTTGAAAGATCCATTAGATCACCTTAACACTTTCAAGACGACTCTGAGTCTCCAACAACCCCTCAACGAGATATTGTGTCGCTCTTTTCCTACCACCCTTAAAGGGGCAGCCAGGGAATGGTTCACCAAATTACCAACGTCATCCATTGACAACTTCGAGCAACTAGGCAGTGCCTTCCTTCGTCACTTTGTCGGCGGGCGTCCAAAAAGGCCAGCTGACCATTTGCTTACCATCAAGCAAGGAGAGAAGGAAACCTTGAGATCCTATGTAACACGCTTCACTCGAGGAACTTTGGAGGTGGACGAAGTAGATGATAAAGTACAGCTGACAACCTTCAAGGTTGGATTGAAGTCCAGGGAATTCGTGGTCTCCTTGGCAAAAAATCCCCCAAAGATGATGGCCGAAATGCTCTTGAAGGCACAAAAGTACATGAACGCTGAGGACGCTCTGGCAGCCATAGAAGGAGTAGAGAAACCCAAGGAGAAGAAGAAAGAAAAAGAAGATGACTGAAGGGGACGAAAAAGGGATCGAGCAGACCAACAGAATGCCGAAGGGAGTAGACGAAGAGATGACAAGAACCCTCGTCCAGTGAAGTTCACGCCTTTGGTGATGCTTGTCGACCAGATTTTGACGCAAATCAAAGTCGAACCTTATCTCAAATGGCCCAGACCGTTACACTCGTCACCTAATGTGCGAGATAAGAGGAAATATTGCCGTTTTCACAAGGATTACGGGCATTACATATAGGACTGTCGAGACCTGAAGGAGCAGATAGAAGAACTCTTACGAAGAGGGAAACTGCAGAATTATGTGAAAAAGGGGGATTCCAGCAGGTTCGGGGATGGTAACAAGGACCACCATGAAGGCTCTCGGAGGGATGATGACCACATGCCCCTTTGTCCACAAAGTACAATAGGAGAAATAAAAACTATCACGGGAGGACCATCCACGGGAGGATCATTTAAATCCCTTAGGAAGTCATACCAAAGGTAGGTGAGCAATGTTCATAGCCTACCTCCTTCAAAGCAAAGACGGACGAGCCAAGATATGTATTTCTCAGAGGAAGATGCCAGAGGGGTGAAACATGTTGGGAAATTTAGACCCCGGTTAATAGAATTAACAAGTTTTAAACACAAGTTGTTAATTAGATTTATTATGAATAAAACTTGTTAAAACAAACAAACATCAATATCATGTCAATAATGAATGCAGCGGAAAAGTAGATAAGACAAGATATGATGACCCAGAAAAACCAATGAAACAAACTAGTTTCATAGTAAAAACCCTGGGGGGAAACATTCCCGAAAAGCAATTCACTATAGTAAAGAGAAGTTTCAGATCTAGTACAAAACGTTGTCCTTAGACTCTACAATTCTCGTAGATGAACTTACAACAGAAACCTTCTACCGTTTCAGAACCTCTGAACTCTTCAATATATGAACGCCACCCCTTTGATGATGCACGAATCCCAGTACGTGACTAACCAATTACACGGATCTAGTATGCGACTTAATCACCAACTTGAAGAAGATGTTGGCTGCAAAGTTCTTCACTTCATCAATAATGAAGATCAAGAAGCACTTGGTTACAAAACCCTAAAGCGCAAAAACGCAGTAGCTTCTTTTAGAGAGAATAAGGCATCGGTCACCTTTTGTATATGTTCTTATTGTATTCTCTTATGTGACGACCTCTAAAATAAGCCTTATATATGTCTAAGGTCGTGAGAAAAGAAACCCTACACAAATACATAAGCATGGGCCGAAATTCAGATCTGAAAATCTGAATTCCGTAAAGCTCGATCGATCGAGGAGGTGTCAAGCAGGTGTCGAGATTTAATGAATCAACACTTCTTCACTTGTTTTTTGGACAGACTTGCATGGCTTCAATACTAGACTTGAGCTCTTGTTCTTTGAAGTATTAAACACATCCTAGATCTATCCAATTACAAATAAAGTGCGTTTTGTCAAAGAATTAGCCAATTACATAAAATATGTCCTTAGCTTTAAAAAAAAAAAAAAAAAAAAAGTGAGAAGAATACAGTGTAAAAAAAAAAAACTTTAATTAAGTTTGGAAATATAAAATTCCTATTAATTTTTTATAAATAACTTTATGAATTCTTAGTTTGAACCAAGTTCAGTGTATATCTTTGGTGGAAGACTTAAAATCGGCAATAATATATTCGCTAATGAAACACGTGTACAACGAAAATTACTCATTTACATCTGTTCACGATTCACATCCATTATTTTAGTACACTAGTTCACAGTTCATATCCATTATTTACACACATATTTAATAACATTATTTCTGATAAAAATAATTTAACTTTGAATTCCCACTCTCCGATTTATTGTAAGGGAAAAAAAAATTCAAAGGCATACTTCAACGTTGTAAACAATATATAATTTGGCTTAGTGGATTTTTTTTTTTTTATTATTATTTTTTTAATCTTGCCTCCTTATATACGTTGGATCTTTACAGTCAATTTTAATTGAAGACGATGTAAATTGATTAATAGAGAAGTATGATTTCAATATGGTCATTATTTACAGCTTTACTAGATGAGAAAAGCATGTGAGAGAAGAATACAGTGTAAAAAAAAACTTTAGTTAAGTTTGAAATATAATCTTCCTATAATTTTTTTATAAATAACTTTTTGACTACTTCTTAGTTTGAACCAAGTTCAGTGTATGTCTTTGGTGGAAGACTTAAAATTGACAATAATATATTCGTTAGTATTCTCAAAAAAAATAAAATAATATATACGTTTATGAAACACATGTACAAGAAAAATTACTCATTTACCTGTTCACGATTCGCATCCATTATTTTAGTACATCAGTTCACATCCATTATTTTACTCACATATCTATAGTGATGTTAACTGTCAATATTTTAAAAATGCTCATATTTTAACTAATAAAAATAAGGCAAAAATACAAAACTTACCCCCTAATTTTCACTCTTTTTCATTTCAGTCATCTAACTTTCAGTTTTGTCAATTCAGCCCTCTAACTTTCAATTTTTGTCAATGCAGGATTCCGTTAAACCCCAGTTATGGGTTGCCGTTAATGTCACTAAAACAACGCCGTTTTCCTTCTTTTTTTAAAAAAAAATTCAGAATTAAAAGAAAAAAAGAAAAATCTGTAAAAAAAAAAAAGAAAGAAAACATTTTCCTCATCTTCCTCGTCAAACCTTCCCCTGAAATCAAAACCGAGGACCTCATCAATATCGGACTCGTCATCGTCCTTGAAGCCCTGGAAATCGAGCTCGAAATAGTCGTCAACGTCGACCACAGGCTTCGAGAACCTCCTTCCCGAGGTGGGTTTTTTTCCGATCTCCCCAGAGATAGTTTGCCGTAAGCCACTGAGGCCCGACCAGCGCTATGAGCAAATTCAATAACTTTATCAGAGAAACCCATTCAAACCAGTTTCTGCTGATACTCAAAACCCATAAACCCCAAGTTCTGAAACCATATACCCTCTAAACCAAAGCACCAAGACAAAACCAAACTATGATAAAATTCAATAAATATCAGACAAACCCATTCAAACTAGTTCCTGCTTATACACAAAACCCACAAACCCCAAGTTCTGAGACCATATACCCTCTTAACCAAAACAACAATTAACATGGAAATTTTTTAGATAAAACCACAAAGTAAGGAAAACCTAGCAAATTTATCAGATAAACCAACATGATTTCGACAAACCCATCATCAATCATCCAAAAATTTTCACAAACATTCATCAGATATATCAAAATATAGGTTGTAACAAATTTGGGTTCAACAGGAAAGAAATTCCATTTAGGAAAAAACAAGAAAGTTGGTACTTTTCATTTTCAGGACACTTCAATCGACAACGACGACCAAGGAAGACAGCGTCGAGGTTTGCTCAATCAACAGAAAATGTTTTTTTTTTTTAATTCCAAAATTTATTATAAAAAAAGAAAAAAAAAAGAAGAAGAGACAAAACAATGTCGTTTTGGCTCAATTAATGGCATGACATAACTGGGGTTTAACGGAGTACTAAATTGACAGGAATTGAAAGTTAAAGGACTGAAATGACAAAACTGAAATGAAAAAAACTGAAAGTTAGAGGGTCAGTTTTGCATTTTTGCCTAAAAATAAATATAAAAGAGAAAAGCGAAATAGTGGACGTCTAAAAATCAAAACCTAATGTACAATATACTCTTTCATCCTGTTTAACTTTTAACAAACATGAACAATAAAGCATATTAATATGGAAGCATTATAGTGTTGTACGTGGTTCGGGATTTGTGATTGTGCGATAAAATAATGTGAAAGCATAGCATATTTATTATGAAAAAAAAATTAAAAATTAAAAAAAAAAATGCTGTTAGCATCACTTTTTCTTAACAACATTGGTGAGCTTCTCAATTAAAAAACACACAGTGGGGTTACTCTAATCTTTTAAAAGAGATACTAATAAAAAAAATCTATTAAAAGAAATTGCCAGTGACTTTCGTCTTCATCTTCTTCTTTTATATTTTTTTATTAACTTTCCTTTTGCAAATTTCCAGTGAACGCATGTATAAATAAAAATAGGGTTCTACGCAAATGAAATCATACTTGTAACATTACACATTTGATGTGTTGATGCTATTATCTTAATCACATACTTGATCTTCCAAATTCATCCTAATCATTGGTGGAAGTTCCCTCCAACTTCTCTTCACTTGTATTGTCCTTTTGTTGTGCTTGAAACCAACCCTTGGAAATTATTGGAGGGTGGGAGACGCTAATTAGTAAAAGAGATAATTCTTGTACTCAAACTCTCTTCATTTCCACATCCAAAATGCACGGTCATCGTAGTTCCCAAGGAGCGAAGAACATGAACCATAACAAGAATGGCTACTGGTTGAAGTTGGACTTGTTTTTTGAGTCAAAGCAGTAAGATTGTTGAGGCATTTTGGTATACTTCCTGAGATATGATTCAAAGCAAGGTCCAAAAGTTGAAGATTCCTTAGATGGCATAGATGTGAAGGAATGCTTCCAAATAAGTGATTAGATCGAAGGAAAAAGATAACTAAATTTGGATGGCTGCTCCCTAACCACATCGGTATTTGTCTCGACAAGTTATTGTGTCCAAGATTAATAAATTTCAATTTTGTACAATTCTTCAAGGATGAAGGAATTTCCCCACTAAAACTATTGTTGCTTAAGTCAATTGTTTCAATCCTAAGTAGCAAGCCCATCAATCTTGGGATTTTCCGAAAAAAATGATTGTTTTCCAATTTGAGAATTTTCAATCCTTCAAGATGCATCCAACAATCAGGAAGCTCTCCTGATAATCGATTATTGGAGAGATCTAAAAAGAACAAACTTCATTTTTGATTGCACATAGAGATTAGATTGGCTCTGAAAACATATTCTAGGAAAGATTCAAATGTGCCGCTTTAAATAAAAATGATGGTATTTCACCTTTCAGATTATTTGAACTTAGGTCTATAAAGGGGAAATTGGAGATTTCCAATGAAAAATTTGGAATATGGCCACTGATATGGTTATTAGACAAAGCCAAAACTTGTAGTTGCGGAGAAAATTCCCAATAGAAATGGGAAATGTTATCAAAAATTCCAGAATTAGAAATATCAAGCCAATAGCAATTTTTCCGAGTTTGAAGCCATTTTGGGAATTGAGGGCCTAGTTGGCAAGACCTTAAAGATATACTTTCTAATTGGAAAGGTGGAACCCAATTAGAGCTGAAGTTGAAAATCAATGAGCTATATGATAAGTCCAAAATCTTCAATTTCTTTAGTTTTGAGAAGTGGGTTTCAGAAATAACACCTTTGAATGAATTATTATCAAGACTCAAAGTCTCTAGGTTGGATTGTTTTTCCAAACTTTCAGGTATTGTCCCATTCAAATGATTGTTAAAAAGTGATAACACTCTCAATGATGGAAATGTTGAGAGATCAAGTAATTTTCCTGTGATTTGATTCCCACCTAAATACAAGATCTCTATTGAGTGTTGTGCACACCCAGTCAAGTTGTGAATAATTCCTTGGAATTTTCTGTTGAGATTGGCCCGCATGAGAGACAATGTTTTTAAATTACACATACCGCCAAAGGATTTTGGTATTCCACCTTCAAACTCATTATCATCAAGATAGAGATGTGCAAGAGACTTTATTTTGCTAAAAGCATCGGGAATCATACCTTGGAATTGGTTACCAAAGAGATAGAGTTCAACAACACTAGTGTTGTAGTTGAACAACCACTCTAGTACTGAAGAAGAGGAAGTGAGACCGTTATAAGGGAGATAGAGAGCATCAAGAGAAGTAGAAGAATTAGCAAGAGGAACAGAGAAAATATTCGCAAGATTACAATTCTCCAAGAACAAGGATGTCAAGTAAGGAATTTTATTCACTATTTGGAGCCACTTGTTAAATTTGCTCAGGTTAATCCCACCCATGCCAAGTTATTTTAAAGAAGAAAGTTGACTAAGCCACTCTAGGTTTTTGGCATTATTAAAATGATTGTAGCTAAAATCAAGATACTGCAACCTTGAAAGGTTTCCAAGCTGAAAAGGAATGTTTCTTCCGAAAATAGCATTTTGAACATCAAGGTGACTTAAGGAGGAGAGAGAACCAATGGACTCTGATTAAAATCCTTGAAACTCACATCCAAATAATTCAAATATTGCAAGTCAGTCAAGAATGGACTAAGTTTACCTCTCTAAGTTTACCTCTCACATCCAAATAATTCAAATATTACAAAAAAATCGTCCTGGAATTGGAATTCGGGTTGAACCTTGCTGCTTTTGGGAGTGGTGGAGGCTTATACAAACTCTCACCTACTTTCAGACGACCCATTGCTCCGCTGCCAAAGGTGTTGCCTTTTGAGCTCTCTGAATAATCAAGCATTAATTTGATTTATGAGGTAGGCAAACCAGTTGTTATATATTTTCCCGTGAAACTCTGGAGACAAAATAATAATAATAATAATAATAATAATAATAATAATAATAATAATAATAATAATAATAATAAGCGTTTTACTAAAGTGTACACTTAGCCTTATGTTAATAAATTATTAAATTAGTTATTACAGGACGATTTTTTTGTACTGTAACCATAACTGCGTAGAGCGTGAGAAACAAGCACTTCTCAAAATTAAGGAAGACCTTATTGATGACTATGACTTTCTTTCTTCTTGGAGTACTGCAGAGAGAAAAAAGGATTGTTGCAAATGGAGTGGGGTTAGCTGTAGTAGCCAAACAGGCCATGTAATCATGCTCAATCTTAATTTCTCAGTCTTGGAACCTTTGAGAGGTAAACTTAGTCCATTCTTGACTGACTTGCAATATTTGAATTATTTGGATGTGAGTTGTAATGATTTTTGTGATACCCCAATTTGATTGATTGTGTGATGTGTGTGGGTATGTGATGAGTCCCACATCGGGTATTTACTGGGTAGATCTGGGCTTTATTAACAACTACAAGGAGCCTCAATTGATTTGGGCTTTATTAACAACCACAAGAAGCCTCAATTGTGACTAGTCCTTTTGAGGTATAGCGCAGATATCGCTAGTGCTTTTTCTTGGGTCGTTACAATTTTAATCAGAGTCCATTGGTTCTCTCTCCTCCTTAAGTCACCTTGATGTTCAAAATGCTATTTTCGGAAGAAACATTCCTTTTCAGCTTGAAAACTTTTCAAGGTTGCAGTATCTTGATCTTAGCTACAATCATTTTAATAATCCCAAAAACCAAGAGTGGCTTAGTCAACTTTATTCTTTAAAATACCTTGGCATGGGTGGGATTAACCTGAGCAAATTTAACAATAGGCTCCAAATAGTGAATAAAATTCCTTACTTGACATCCTTGTTCTTGGAGAATTGTAATCTTGCGAATATTTTCTCTGTTCCCCTTGCTAATTCTTCTACTTCTCTTGATGCTCTCTATCTCCCTTATAACGGTTTCACTTCCTCTTCTTCAGTACTAGAGTGGTTGTTCAACTACAACACTAGTATTGTTGAACTCTATCTCTTTGGTAACCAATTCCAAGGTATGATTCCCGATGCTTTTAGCAAAATAAAGTCTCTTGCACATCTCTATCTCGATGATAATGAGTTTGAAGGTGGAATACCAAAATCCTTTGGCGGTATGTGTAATTTAAAAACATTGTCTCTCATGCGGGCCAATCTCAATGGAAAATTCCTAGAAATTATTCACAACTTGACTGGGTGTGCACAACACTCAATAGAGATCTTGTATTTAGATGAGAATCAAATCACAGGAAAATTACCTGATCTCTCAACATTTCCATCATTGAGAGTGTTATCACTTTTTAACAATCATTTGAATGGGACAATACCTAAAAGTTTGGAAAAACAATCCAACCTAGAGACTTTGAGTCTTGATAATAATTCATTCGAAGGTGTTATTTCTGAAACCCACTTCTCAAAACTAAAGAAATTGAAGAATTTGGACTTATCATATAGCCCATTGATTTTCAACTTCAGCTTTGATTGGGTTCCACCTTTCCAATTAGAAAGTATATCTTTAAGGTCTTGCCAACTAGGCCCTCAATTCCCAAAATGGCTTCAAACTCAAAAAAATTGCTATTATCTTGATATTTCTAATTCTAGAATTTCTGATAACATTTCCCATTTCTATTGGGACTTTTCTCCACAACTACAATTTTTGGCTTTGTCTAATAACCATATCAGTGGCCATATTCCAAATTTTTCATTGGAAATCTCCAATTTCCCCTTTATAGACCTAAGTTCAAAAAATCTGGAAGGTGAAATACCATTATTTTTATTTAAAGCGACACATTTGAATCTTTCCTAGAAAATGTTTTCAGAGCCAATCCAATCTCTATGTGCAATCAAAAATGAAGTTTTGTTCTTTTTAAATCTCTCCAATAATTGATTATCAGGAGAGCTTCCTGATTGTTGGATGCATCTTGAAGGATTGAAAATTCTCAAATTGGAAAACAATCATTTTTTTGGGAAAATCCCAAGATCGATGGGCTTGCTACTTAGGATTGAAACAATTGACTTAAGCAACAATAGTTTTAGTGGGGAACTTCCTTCATCCTTGAAGAATTGTACAAAATTGAAATTTATTAATCTTGGACACAATAACTTGTCAAGGCAAATACCGATGTGGTTAGGGAGCAACCATCCAAATTTAGTTATCTTTTTCCTTCGATCTAATCACTTATTTGGAAGCATTCCTTCACATCTATGCCATCTAAGGAATCTTCAACTTTTGGACCTTGCTTTGAATCATATCTCAGGAAGTATACCAAAATGCCTTAACAATCTTACTACTTTGACTCAAAAAACAAGTCCAACTTCAACCATCAGTCATTCTTGTTATGGTTCATGTTCTCCGTTCCTTGGGAACTACAATGACCATGCATTTTGGATGTGGAAAGGAAGAGAGTTTGAGTACAAGAATAATCTCTTTTACTAATTAGCGTCTCCCACCCTCCAGTAATTTCCAAGGGTTGGTTTCAAGCACAAAAAAAGGACAATACAAGTGAAGAGAAGTTGGAGGGAACTTCCACCAATGATTAGGATGAATTTGGAAGATTAAGTATGTGATTAAGATAATAGCATCAACACATCAAATGTGTAATGTTACAAGTATGATTTCATTTGCGTAGAACCCTATCTTTATTTATACATGCGTTCACTAGAAATTTGCAAAAGGAAAGTTAATAAAAAAATATAAAAGAAGAAGACGAAAGTCACTGGCAATTTCTTTTAATAGATTTTTTTATCAGCGTCTCTTTTAAAAGATTAGAGTAACTCAAAATCTTTTGAATTTTGTGTTGAAGAAGGGGGTTCTTTTTTCTCCTTATGTATTTATGAGAGAGGCAGAAATTCTTTACGATTTGTGTTCATGGGCAAAGAGTGTGCTAAGTGATTGTTATCTATGTTGGAAGACTTTATCTCCACTGAACCCCCTGGTCACTTTGCGCGAACTGTTAGAGATGGAGAGACGGTTTTTATTCTACAATTGGGATACAACGCACATGGTTCTTTTCTTATGATTTCAGAATTTTTACGTGGCCATCGGAAAGGTTTCATAGTTGTTCCGGAAGGTAATTTGGGTTGTGGTTGGAGAGGATTTGGTTTTCACTTGAGGAAGGCTTTAGCTCCGGGGACTCCTGCCAGTAATCTGCCCCCAAAGCCTTTACCTGGGTCTGAATATAAAGCCTCCAAATCCTTTGCGGCAGCGGTGGTGCAAGGCCGACGTACTGAATCCAAAGCCCACAGGCAGGTTGCGGTGGAGAGTAGTCAGTATGTTGGCACCGGAGGTCACAAAGGAAAGCATTTATTGCTGGATACTCAAATTTCAAACTCAGCAAATCCTAGGTTTCAGACCCTGGATTCTCGCATGAGCAGTCTTGGGAAGGAGAATGCTCAGAGTAGCCTTGGGAAGGAGGATGCACAGATCGGTGCGAAGATCTCGCCTGTCTCTTCAGTTGATTCTGAAGATGGAGTGATTTTGGACCTCTTTATCAGGCTGGAACGTGGGCCTCTTGGTAAGTGGGGAATTAGCTGGTCCAAAGTTAGTGAGGTGGTCCCTTCAGTTGGCCTTGTCTCTAACCCAAAGCCCATTGTTTATAATAAGCCTAGTCATATACTTCCCCTTTCGGCTGACCTTATTCCTAACCCAAAGCCCATTGACCTTATTAAGCCCAAACCTAAACATACTTTTAAATGGAAGCCCAAACCCTCCCAGCCCTCGTTGACAAAAATCAGACCAACCCACACTCTTTATACCCCTCCTAGCCCTCTACGTCTCAACTTCAGACTCTCCCACACTCCAAACTCTCCTCGCAAGTCAACCCCTCTCATCTAATCGCATCGGAAGCATCTTCAGCTGTGTGCGACAACTCTGTTTCCTCCTCCCAGCCCTCTTTGTCTCATTTTCCGACACTCCCACCTTCCAATTTCTCCTCAAATGTCATTCCCTCTCACCTAATCCCTTCGGAATCTTTTAAAGCTAGTTCCGATATGGTCGGCGCTTTGCATTCGCTAACCCATTTGGAACCGACATGCACCGAGGATCTTCTCTCAGTGCTCGATCACTCTGATGCCTCCGTGACTGAGTCCGTGTGTTCTGATGCTTCTGTGGATGAGTCCCTGTGTTCCGATGATGATATGGCCTTGCAACGAGACATCCACCGGATCATCCATGAGCATTCAGACAACGTCATCAAGAAGTGGGGGAACTCCGAGCAGTGGGTTCTTGAATTACGGGATGGGAAGAGGGTGGCAGTCCCGATTCATATTTCTTTGCCACCGGGAGACGTCGCCGTCGGAGTGGACATCTCGAACCAATTGGCGATGGTACCGGGGGTGTCATCGGAATCTAAGGAGTTTCATTCTGATCTGGATAGAGAAGTTGATGGTTTTGTGGAGGATTGGGCTTCTGATCTTTGTTCTGAGGTTGCTCTTCAGTTTACTGATTCTTCGCTACCTCTTAACGTCGAACCTCTGGCTTTCTCTTTGCCTAGGGACGGCAAGGATATTTTTGAAGGGAGAATTTGCTGGGTAAGGTCAGTTACTCAGTTTGGTTTCAGGAAAAATTCAGTGGTTTTGATGATTTTCTTGGGACATCCCTCAAAGGTTTGGAAGAGCCAGCAACCAAATTTCTGTTGACTGTTGAAGCTGAGTTACAGCGGAGGGCTGTTAAGGAAAAAACAGAACAAGCCGTGAAGGGCTCAGGGAGGAAAGGAATAAGGGAATTGAGGGGTTTATTTAGCTCCATTAATTATGGTTCAGCTTCCTCAAGGCGATTTGGTAATGGTAAGGACAGGGCTCTAATTATTCCCCAATGAATTTGAAGATTTTATCTTGGAATGTTAGAGGTTTAAATGAGAAGGAAAAGTGGCTCAAGGTTCGTAATTTTTTACGTTCTTGGAGGGCTGATATCGTTTGTTTGCAAGAGACAAAATTGGAATGGGTCACAAGAGGGCTTGTTAGAAGTATTTGGAGCTGTCCCTACATAGATTGGTTATATTTGGGTTCTGAGGGTGCTTCTGGTGGAATTCTGCTCATGTGGGACAAAAGGGTGGTTGAAAAGATAGAGGAAGTAGTGGGGCAATTTTCGATTTCGTGTAGGTTCAAAAACGTTAGTGACCAATTTGAGTGGGCTTTCACTGGTATCTATGGTCCAATTCTGAATAAGGAAATGTCAATTTATGTGGGAGGAATTGGCTGGCTTGATCAGTTGGTGGAATTTGCCTTGGTGTTTGGGAGGTGATTTTAATGTTATCCGTTTTCCTTCAGAGAGGTTAGGGGCTGGAAGATTTACTCGCTGCATGTTCGACTTTTCAGATTTTATTTCTCTCCATGGGCTAATGGATATTCCTTTGGAGGGTGGTCTTTTCTTATGGTCTAACTCCTCCTTTGCTTCTAGAATTGATCGGTTTCTCTTCTCTCCAGTCTTGGCTGAATACTTCACTCTTTTCTCCCAAAAAAGGCTTCCTAGAGTGTTATCCGATCACTTCCCAATTCTTTTGGAGAGTGGGAGTCATCGAAGAGGGAGAATTCCTTTTCGCTTTGAGAATATGTGGCTGAAGGCGGAGGGGTTTTTAGATAAGGTGAAGTCCTGGTGGGAGAATTACCACTTTCAAGGGACTCCTAGATACATCCTTGCCAAGAAGTTGACTGCTCTAAAATCAGACCTAAAGAAGTGGAATGAAACAGATTTTGGCAATATTGCAGCCAAGAAACAGCTTTTATGGAGTAAGCTGAATGTTTTAGATTTAAAAGAGGACCATCACTCTTTAACAAAGGCAGAAAAATTGGAAAAAAACAACGTTCCGTACTGAACTTGAAAAGACAGCCTTGTTAGAGGAGATTTGCTGGAGACAAAAATCCAGAGTGTTGTATTTAAAGGAGGGCGACTCCAATACGAGGTTCTTTCATAGGATGGCTAATTCTAATAGAAGAAATAATTGTATTGAAAACCTTATGATTGATGGGGCTTTGTCTTCCAACCAAGATAAGATGGCTGACCATATTGAACATTTCTATATGAACCTATACTCTGAACAACAAGTGCAACGTCCTTTCCCTGATGTTTTGGATTTTCCTAGGATTTCAGGGGAAAATGCGGTTTGGTTAGAAAGACCTTTTAAGGAAGCTGAGATTTTTGAAGTCATCAAGGAGTTTAATGGGCATAAATCTCCTGGGCCTGACGGTTTTCTGATGGCCTTCTTCCAAGCTTGCTGGGGGATTCTCAAATCAGACATCATGGCTGTGTTCCACCATTTCCATGTTACAGGTCAATTTGAAAAAAGCTTGAATGCAACTTTCATTGCTTTCATTCCTAAAAAAGCTGCTGCGGTGGATGTAAAGGACTTTCGGCCTATCAGCCTTGTTGGGGGGTTTATAAAATTCTTGCTAAAGTTTTGGCTATTCGTCTTCGCATGGTTTTAGGAGAGATCATCTCAGCTCCCCAGAATGCCTTTGTTCTAAATAGGCAGATTCTTGACTCCGTTCTTATTGCCAACGAATGCCTTGATAGTAGATTGAAGTCTGGTCAGCCAGGGTTGTTATGTAAATTGGACATAGAGAAAGCCTTTGATCATGTGAACTGGGGTTTTCTTACTCAGGTGCTTGAGCGTTTTGGCTTTTCTGTTAAGTGGAGGCGATGGATTTCTTTTTGTTTATCTACAGTTCGTTTTTCTATCCTTATTAATGGTACTCCCTATGGGTTTTTTGGAAGTTCAAGGGGGTTGTGGCAAGGTGATCCTTTGTCCCCTTCGTTATTTGTGTTGGTTATGGAAGTCATCGGTAAAATGTTGGATAAGGTTGTCCATGAAGGTCGTTTGTCAGGTTTTAATGTTGGTGTTTCTGCTGGAAGGTCATTGATGGTTTCACATCTCCTTTTCGCTGATGATACTCTAATTTTTTGTGATGCTAATATTGATCAAATGTTGTTTCTCCGTATGGTGCTCATTTGGTTTAAGGTTGTGTCTGGTCTAAAGGTAAACTTAGGTAAGTCTGAGCTGGTGGCTGTGGGAGCAATTCATAACATGGATCTCTTGGTGGCTGTCTTAGGTTGCAAGCAAGGGTTTCTCCCAATGAAATATTTGGGTCTCCCTTTGGGGGCAAAATTTAAGGACAAGTCAATTTGGAACCCAATTCTAGAGAAGATGGAAAGAAAATTAGCAGGTTGGAAAAAATTATATTTATCCAAGGGGAGTAGAGTCACTTTAATTAAAAGCACTTTCTCTAATCTTCCTACTTACTTTCTTTCTTTATTCCCTATTCCTGCTTCGGTGGCCAACCGAATTGCTAGGATCCAGCGGGATTTTTTGTGGGGTGGCCTTGGAGATGAGCCTAAATTTCATCTGGTTGATTGGTCTACGGTGTGTTCTCCGCTTGCTTCAGGTGGGTTGGGGATTAGGAACCTGAGAACTTTCAATGTAGCTTTCTTAGGGAAGCGGTTATGGAGATTTGGCCATGAAAGGGATGCTCTTTGGCGTCAAGTGATAGAGGTGAAGTATGGTTGTGATTGGGTTGGTTGGTGTTCTAGCTCTTCCTCTGGTCCATATGGAGTCAGTTTGTGGAAAAATATTAGAAGGGGGTGGCACTCTTTATCTCGGTTTTTTTTGTTTGAAATTGGAGATGGTTCAAAAGTGCAGTTTTGGCTTCATAGTTGGTGTGGTTCTTCTTCCCTCGCTGACCGCTATCCTGAATTATTTAGGATTTGTTGTAACAAAGAGGCAAGTGTGGCAGATCTAATGAGGTTCACCAATGGTGTCCTCCCTTGGGAGTTTCATTTTTGTAGGGATGTGCATAATCGGGAATTGGAAGCTTTCTGGAGCTTCATCAATACCATTTATTGCACTCCTATAAGGGGGTTCAGAGAGGATAAGAGATGTTAGTTGCCTTGTAAGAGTAAGGGGTTCACGGTTACCGCTTACTATCATCTCCTGGTTGGCCATAGTGAGCAGTTTTTCCCTTGGAAAAGCATTTGTAAGCAGAAGATTCATTCTAGAGTGGCTTTCTTTGTTTGGACCGCTGCCTTGGGGAAATGTCTGACAATTGACAATTTAAGGAAAAGAAAGGTTTGCATTTTGGATTGGTGTTATACGTGCAAATCAAATTGTGAATCTGTTGACCATCTTTTCCTTCATTGCCCGGTTGCTTCGGAGTTGTGGGATATGGTGTTTGGTTTATTTGGAGTTTATTGGGTTATGCCAATGTCTGTCGTTGGGCTTTTAGCTTGCTGGCAAGGTCAATTTGGTCACCATCGTAATGGAGATATATGGATGGTTGTTCCTCATTGTTTGTTGTGGTGCATTTGGAAGGAGAGAAATAGTAGGTGTTTCGAAGACAGCGAGCGTTCCTTGCTTGACATCAAGCTTCTATTTTTCAGAATTTTATTGGACTGGTTGTCTGTGTGGAGGAATCATCCTTTTTCTTCTATTTTGGATTTTCTTGATTTTTGTAATGTTCGTTCTTGATTTGTTCACCCCTGTATACCCCCTGTGTACTTGGGTGTCTCTCTTTTTTTATCAATGAAATTTTTTATTACTTATCAAAAAAAAAAATTGAGAAGCTCACCAATGTTGTTAAGAAAAAGTGATGCTTACACACTACAAAAAAGCAGGGCTATCCCAGCGTTTTCAAAACCGCTGGGATAGCCCCAAAAAGCGTTGGGATAGGGTCAAAATTCCTATCCTGGCGTTTTTTTTTCCCGGCACTTCAAACCGCCGCGCAGTGACAGTCGGTATAAGGTCGCCGGACCTGTACCAGCGCTTTTCAAAAGCGCCGAGAAAGACATACGCCCTATACCAACACTTTTGAAAGTGCTGGAATAGGTAAAAGCGCTAGTATAAGTCTTGAATGAATAAAATTTAAAAGGCCTATTCCAGCGCTCTCAAAAGCGCTAATATAGGGCATATGCCAAACCCTACTCTAGCGGTTTTCAAAGCGCTAGGATAGGTCACCCGCTTGCTCCCAAACAACAACCCACCAGTTGTAGGGATCTATCTAAATTCACAAGATATGGAATGGGAGAAAAAAGAATGGGAAACGATTACTACCTTTCCTTCAAGATCATCAGTAGTTAATTGACCAATAGTTTCTGCTTGGGATTCCATTGCCAACACTATCAAGATGAAAAACAATAAATTAAATCAAATTAAATTAAATACGACAAACAAAATTAAATAGGAAAAAACAAATGCAATCAGTATGATACATCCAGATTCATTCTTCAGGGACTGCAGAATAAGACGTTATGCAAAGAGTGACCTACAAATTTTAGTTCAGAAAAAGCAATATTATCAAGTACTATTGTAACCAGTGTTCTCAGATGTGATTGAAGGGGTTCCATTTGACTTTACAGGACACAATGATGAATATATTTTGAATCTTTGCGTTTAAAACTTTAGCCAACCAAAGCATGTACTCATAGATGTCACTTTTTAGTACACATGACTTCAATCAAAAATAAAATAAAAAAATTTCATTTTCTCCCCTTGCAAAGACTGGAAAGTGCTCTCTCTCTCTCTCTCTCTCTCTCATGCAAGATGAAATTCTCTAGAGAAATTTGTGGGAAAACAAAAGTAAAATAAAATAAATCCAGAAATCTGCACCAAGTTGTTCAGTTTAAGTATCAAGCAGGATAGAAAACCTAAGAATCCGCAACTATGGTTGCCTAGAATCAACACCACCACAAAGTCATTGGAAAAAATTCTAATAGAAATTTTATAAATCAATCATAAACTTCTCCCCAATGGAGTACAATAGTGACTTCTATAGACTGCAAGGACTAAACCCTAATTGACTTAGAAGCCCATTTATTTGATTACCAAAAAACTTTGACACTAGGAAATTAAATATAATACTAATGACCTTACTTGCGAAAAAGGTCTAAAATAAGACCCAATGGAAAAATAGTTAATTAAAATAAGACCCAAGTAATGACAAGAGTTCTTAAAATAAATTTTGTTTGTGCACGTGCGTGCATGCATGGATGCTCCGATAATCCCTTGAAGTTTTTTATAAAAAAAAATGTATCATGATCTTCTACATTCTCAGAAGTTACACAAAATTCAGTGTCCTCTATCATTATCTTCTCCAAGTGTCCCATGAAATCAACTGCATTTGCACTTGATGGTTGAAAGAACCGTAAGAGTACTAAAATGTCTTCAGTAAAATCATTTAGAACACAAGACGACCTCAAATCAGAGTACAGTAAACCATACAGCCAATGGTAGACAATTTTAAAAAGAGGAATGATTAGATTCCAGACCCAGCAGCATTTTCTGCATGTAATAAAGTTTTATTTTTTCAATTTTTAAAGGAAAAAGGTTGACTGAATTGAAACTCAATTCTTTCAGTAGTGGCCTGGGGAAGAGGAGAGGTCAAATGCAGAAAAAACCAAGATTGAAATTTTTTTTTTTTATTCAAAATGGGTAATACACGGATTTAGAGAGGATTCTGACAGTCTAAATGTCTCACCTTTCTCTTCCATCTTTTCGAAAGCTGAAAGAGCATTACTTGTATTGACATTCCCCAACATCTCACTCACTTTGTTTGAAGTCCTGAACACCAAAGTGGCCATTACCAACAACATTAAGGAACCAAGAGATCAGCAAGGAACATAATGATGGGAAACGGTGATGGAAGACAAACTTTGCAGACTGAGCACGTGCTTTCAGAGTATCTTTCTTCGATGTTGCTTCCTGTATCTTACTCTCCAAAAGCTACACAATGAAATTATAGAATGAAGTTTAACAAATTCCTTGATGTATACTAATAACACTCAATAACATTCTGATAGTTATGAAATAAAAAATGATTGCAAATACAGCCAGCATATGGCTAAGTTAATCCTTCAGTCTCTGTACACCAAACAAAATTGATCTCATTATAATAAGCATTTCAGTTAGTTTTTGATATAATATAGAAACAAGTCATTGCCTCAGCTTTCTGCCTAGCTTCTTGTCTTCATTTAAAGTTCAAAATACAACTATGTAACTGAAATCTATAACAAGACAATCACAGCTTCTCTCCCACAATTCTGTGGCCCTTGTAATAGCTGGTTTTTTTTTTTTTTTTTCCCTCTTTATAAATAAAATTCTGACAATACCTAAAACGAGTAATACAAACGTTGACAAACAAAAACTAATTAAATGCATTCTAAATAACAACTTGCTCTGTTTTGCCAATTATATTACTAAGATGCGTCCTTTTAGTTCAAATTTTTATACATCAAACCAAAACATGGCTCCTTCGCAGGGATGCAGACAACTAATAAACAACAATATTTCAAACATAAGTTTCAATCAAAATAACCACAAATAGACGTGAATGAAGCATGAGAAAAGATATATCTACATACCCGTGTGTTAGAGACAAGATTCTCAACAACACTTTTCTGTTGATCAAGTTGAGATTTCAAAGCATTAGTATTATCCTGCAAAAAGATTTAAAAATAATCATCATTGTGTACATCAAATCCTTCAAAATGTTGCCTTACTAAGGTCCAGCTTCCAAGGCATGCCTACATAGCTCCACCTTTTTAGTCACACCCTCTTGCATCAGCAAGAATCAATCAATTCAAAAAAGTTTGATTTTTTTATGTAAGCAGCTTATCCTGATATACATTTTTTTTTTTTTTTTGATAAGTAATGAGACTTATATTCATCATGAAAAAAACGCAAACTAGCCATTATAGGTGTTCATGATGGTGAACACAAAAAACAGCAAAACAAAGCAACAAAAAAAGAAAAAGAAAAGAAACTTAAGGGGTACTTCTAAGGGTAGAAAAGAACTCCAAAGTAGAAGAACAGTTTGAAGATCCCCAGCACTTAGCCCATTCAAAAAGAGTATTTTGGCAAAGCGCTTGTAACTGAACAAGCGTTCTCTCTAGAGCCTCAAAAGAGCGCCGGTTTCTTTCCAACCAAACAACCCACATCAAACAACCAGGAACCATATTCCATATGTCCGAAGCAGATTTCCCCAACCAATTACTCCAAGAAGACACCAAACTCGCCACAGAACCTGGCATGACCCATTGAATCCCAAAAGCTTGTAACATTTGCACCCACAAAGAATAAGCTACAGAATAGTGAATGGGAAGATGGTCCACAGATTCCGCAGAACAGCAGCGCATATAGCACCTATTCACCAAAGGGAGGTCCTGGAGCATCAAACTATCCAAGGTAAGAATCCGACCATGGGCTGCGGTCCACAAGAAGAATGCCACCCTCTTAGGCACCTTGACTTTCCAAATCCCCTTCCATGGGAAGCAAGAAGGAGATGTACCCTTGATCTTATGATAGAAGGACCGAGTATCAAACTTACCATTCCCATTTAGGCACCAATGGGGTCTATCACACCCAATACCTCTAGGGATCTGAGCCTAAATGAGTTCTAGGAAAGAGAAGGCAGCCTCAAATTCCCTCTCATGAAAATTCCTATAAAAACTCACATTCCAACATCTACTTCTCCCATCCTCATGATGATCCAACAAGTCAGAAATACAAGCTTCCTTGTCTCTAGAACACGCATATAACTGAGGATAGAGCATTTTAAGAGAGATATCCCCAACCCACCTATCATGCCAAAAACGAATGCGAGAACCATCGCCCACCACAAAAGCCAAGTGTTTGGAGAACCTCTCCCAACCGATATTAATACCACGCCAAAGGCCACACTCCTGTGCCCTTCTACAATCTTTAGTAGTCCACCCCCCTTGGCCCTCGCCATATTTGGTGGCAATAACCATCCGCCAAAGACTAGATCCTTCTCGCTATATTTTTTCCAAAATTCTTCTATTCATAACCCTTTCTAAGATATCTTGGCTGCCTGGCAATGGAGGCCGAGGTAAGAATCATGAAAAGCGAGAAAAGATCAAATTCATCATGATATTTTGTTGATCTATAATATGTAAATCTTGGTTTCTAATTTGCCAAACCCATCTGAATACAAGTTAATTTGATGACACACATTTCAGGAAAGGGATTCAAATTATCATCTTCTATTGTAAACCCAAAGTAATTTTTTTTTTTCCCCATTTCTTGTAAGGTCGAGGAGCTTCACTTACAATGTTGTTAAAAGCGCCGAGCGCACTTAAGCGCAGAGGCCTCCTGGAGCCTAGGCGCAAAGCGCAAGCGCGCGCTTGATCGATTTGAAGCGCACATTTAAAAAAAAATTAATAAATTAAAAATAATTATTAATGATCAATACAACAATCAAGTGATCAATTAATCATATGAATTATGCAACCATGATATTGGATGGCCATGATTACAAAACATGGTTGAATCAAAATAGAAGTATAGAACCAAGAAGGCAAAGGCTAAAAAGTACTAGAATGTTAAGTAATGTTATCTTTGTGAGTGTCTGATTTAGTGTTAGTTTGTGTGGTTGTGGTTAAAAGTTCAAAAATATCTAAAGAGATAGGCTTAGGTGTATGGTAGCACACCACACTATTAGTTTTTATATATTAAATCAATGGCTTATTTCAAACATATTTAGATCTAATGGCTAAAAATCAAATCAGGATTTTTTTAAAAAAAAAATTTACAAAAAGCTCAAAAAAGCGCGCTTTGCGCTTAATAAAAAAGCTCAAAAAAGTGCGCTTAAAGCGTGCTTTTGTGAGGGCGCTTCGCTTTAGAGGGAAAAAGCCCCAAGGGCTCTGCGCTTTGCGCTTAAGCGCGCTTTTAACAACACTATTCACTTACAGATGTGGTCTTATAATATGTAGGCTTGATCTATGCAATCAATGTAAGCACAGTGCATATAAACAAATTGCACTATTTATCATAAAAAAGATAAAAAGGTCGTACCCAATACAAAAAGCTCCCACTTTTGCAAGGTCTAGGAGAGGTCATGGTAGAAAAATTATAACAAAAAGAAAAGATTAAAGGATCATTATTGATCACTTACTAGCATTTTACCTTCAAAATTAGTTAGAATTCTCATTATAAATCCAAAATGACAAATCTGAACCACTAGCTTAAAAACACCTCTAAAGATGAAACTTACAGCATAAGATTTACGCCTCTTTAGAGCTTCGCGTGCAAGATCTTCTTCTCCTTTCTGAAGAGCTAATTGTGCTCTACGATACCTATATTAATTTTTTTTATTAGTTATTGTAAGGTTGAATTTATTCAACCATCTAATTGGCTTTATTCCGTGCCAAATTTGCTTGTAATTCAGCATTTAGTAACCCTGTATTTAGGTGGGTTTGATGTAAGGGTAGTGAGTGAGATAGAGTGAAGATTTCTCAAGAGTGTGCAAGAAAACAGAGACTCGCGGCTGGGACTCGCGGGTTACTCGCGGCTGCAAGCCGCCAGACGCAGCACACGTGCCAAGCATGCTGGAAGGTGAACAGTCATGCCAGCTGGAGCACTACAGGACAAAACAGGACAACTGGCCATACGGTTATCTCGCGACTGGATCTCGCGACTTGGTCAAGCCGCGAGGTCAAGCCGCGAGCCACCCCTGTTTTGTAAAACCTGACGTTTCACATTCCTCTCCCACTCCAGTATAAATACCCCTTTTACCCACGATTGAAAGAGAGCTTCCAGAGAGAATTTTGAGAGAGAAACCCTAAAGAAAAACAAGATTGATTCACCCACAATCTATACCTTAGAGTCTCTCCAAATTCCCCAACTCTCTTCCTCTCCATTGTCAAATCCTTGAGAGGCATTATACCAGACCTGGTTCTCACCATCATCATCACTGTGAGACAGTTGTTTGGATTTCTGGGAAGCAGTTAGGAAGGAACCAATCTTCATTGGTTGATGCTATGGTCTAGTAGCGGAATCCGGGAAGCTAGAAAAGAAAAAGGTTCGGCGCAACCTCGTTGGAGCAAGAAGCTTGGAGGGCTTAGGTGCACTGGGTAGATTAGGCTTGGAGGGTCTATTGCTGTCCTTGTATCCCAACTACATTTTCTAGTGGATTATTGACCTCTTGGAGGGCGGCGGAGAGGTTTTACGCCGAGGGCTTCGGTTTCCTCTTCGATAACACATCTCGTGTTGTTTTTGTGTTTGCATCTTCCTTCCTCTCTATCTTTGCCTTTTTATTATCTGCTGTGGATTTTATTTTGTTATGGCTTAGATAGTTTTTAACCAATTTCATATTATAGCATATGTTAAGTTTCCGCACACTAGTTGTTTGACATATTGCTTGAATTGGTTAAGTTGTAAGTTGGGGGTCTAAACGTTCAAAGGTATTTTTACACGTTTTTGAACTTTCAATTGGTATCAGAGCAGGTACACTGTTATTGGTTTCATTACCATTGTGTGATCCTTGACTCCCTTTTGAGATGGATAGGTCTCAATCCCTAAATGCACCTCCATATTTTGATGGTAGTAATTATGCTTTTTGAAAGGTTCACATGAGAGCATTTCTGTGCTCCATTGATGAATCTGTTTAGGATGCAGTTGAGAGTGGTTGGTCTAGACCTGAGGCAGCCAAATCCACATGGGATAAGGCAGCACTCGCTGCATCTAATGCTAACAGTAAAGCTTTAAATGCTATTTTCTGTGGTGTGTCTCCAGATGAATTTCACAGGATTTCTCACATCACCGTTGCCAAAGAAGCATGGGAGATATTGGAAACTACCTACGAAGGCACGAAGAAAGTGAAAGACACCAAGTTGCAAATGCTGACCATTCAGTTTGAGGAGCTCAAAATGAGTGAGGATGAGTCCTTCGACTCTTTCTATGGGAAGCTGAATGAGGTGGTAGTCAGCAAGTTCAATTTGGGGGAGAAAACGGAGGATTCTAAAATCGTAAGGAAGATCCTTCGATCATTGCCGGAAAGTTTTCGTGCTAAAGTGACAGCGATTGAAGAGAGCAAGGACCTAGATGACATCAAAGTCCAAGAGCTGGTTGGTTCTCTTCAGACTTATGAGATGTCGCTGCCCAACCAACGGAAGAGTAAATCTCTTGCTCTTAAGACCATTAATGAGAAGGTAGAAGTCCATGACTCATCGGAAGACGATGTGGTTGACAAAGATGTTGCATACCTTGTCAAAAATTTCAGAAAGTTCTTGAAATTCAAGAATAATGGCAAATTTGATGATAGAAGAAAATTCCAAAGTTCTGGAAGGGAGAAAAGGGAATTCAAAAAGAAAGATGGAAAAGAATCCCAACCTATACAAGGTGTCACTTGCTTCGAATGTAACGGGCATGGACACTTTAAGAAGGAATGTCCGAATTATTTGAAATCGAAAGGTAAAGTGTATGCCACAACATTGAGTGACTCGGATTCGTCTGACTCAGAATCTGAAGAGAGCTGTGATGGAGAGGGGAACTATTCAGCTTTTATGACCATTGCTCATGTTGAGTCTTCAGATGAGTTGAATCTGCTTGTACAAGACCTTGGAGAACATAGTGATGATGAATCACTAGGAATTGTTGAAGAATCAGATGCTGAACAAGATGAAAGCACAGCAAATCTTCAAGAGAATTATAACTCACTCTTGAAAAAGTCGGGTGAGTACACAAGGGTGGCCAAGGCTGCTGTGAGAAAAATGAAGAAGGCAGAGGAGGACTACAAAAGTCTCCTAATCCGATATAGGGAGGCCAAATGCGAGATAGAAACTTTGAATGGTGAGTTGTCCGAAGCCTACACAAAAGTAAGATTTCTTGAGAATGAGGTTGTGCAAGCAAATGCTAAAGTAGAGAGGGTCACCACCAAGAAGCTAGATGATGTTATCTCATCTCAAAAGAGCTTTTCAGACAAATCCGGATTGGGATATACCGGAGGAAGTAGCTCATCTGGAAATGTCACTAAAGAAGTGAAGTTTGTTAAGGCTAAAGATCCAGTTGATGTTGGTCCTACTGCTGAGAAGCCCAAGATAGAAGAGAAGAGAAATGTGGGGAACGAACGGTTGCTGAATTCCCGTAATCAATATGTGGGCAGGTCTGAATCTCGTGCCAAGTCACGTCCACGACCACAAAGAGGTCCTAGAGCGACTTATGTGTGTCATTATTGCGGACTTCAAGGGCATACTCGACCAAATTGCCAAATGCTGAGAGCAAAGAACAGTGCAACTCCTCAAAGGTCAGGAGGACCTAGAAATGATAGAAGAATTTGGGCAGGTGATCAATCTAGAGATCAGAATGGTGATCCTGGAATGATGAACGTGATGAAGATGATTGGTGCATTCACCAACTGCTTGGAAAGCTTCTCACGAAGGTTTGAAAGCCCTAACTCCCGTACCCAATCCTATAAGGAAATCACCCCAAACGCAAGTGACGTGTGGGTGAAAAAGGGTACTCATGCATAAGCATTACAACATGTCCATGCATTAATACTTCCTATGCTTTGTGACAATGTTTGTTTGTTTTACTTGCTGTTTTTGCTATTGGTTGTTTGCTTGTCTTCTTGTGCATATTTTTTATTTTTGTCTTATCAATCTTTTTGCTTCGTGTGTCAAAAATCCAAAAATCACATAAAAATTAGAAAATCAAAAAGCTTGATTGACTTTGTTGAGTTTTTGTCTCAAAATTTGTTTTGCCTTGTACCTTTGTGCTAATGGCTTTGTGCATTTTCGAGCATTGCTTGTCTTCATGCACTCATATCTCTGTGGGAGAAATTTTGAAATCTTTGTGATTGTTGTAAATAGATCTTCAAACTTGTCATGAATGATTAGTGAATGGTTTTGTTGATCTTGAGACATGCATAGACTTGTGTCTATATATCTTCCCACTCTTTATTTTTGTTTTTGCTAAAAAGAGCTCACCAAATGTAAATCTCCAAATGAAAAGAGATATTGAGCTGCAAAAGTCTGTCGCACATACTAGTATTCGACTAGGAAAAAGGGAAAGCGACCAAAAACTTAAAGAGAAATGTTTATTCAAAAGGCCAAAGGCTTGTTTCTTAAAGAGATTTATCAAATTTCTCTCTCACAATGAGAGGTGTTGTCTCCAAAGGATCAAAAAGATCAAATGTTATGATTGAAAGTGGAGTCAAATGTAAAGCTCCAAGTCATGTTATCAAGTTTTGTGGGAGGTCATATATACATATTTCTATAAGTGAGATAGATCACATGATCTAGTGCTAATTGTGTATGTCTTGGTTGAATTGATCATTGAAGCTTCACATTAGACTAAGGACTATCTCATTGTTGATATCCACACACAACACACAAGTTTATGTTCAATAAATGCCATATTCATTTGTGTGATTGTACTTGATGAAATATGTTTTTCACATGCTCAATCTTTGTTGTTTCAAGCACAAAAAGATTTTTGAGTGTTTTAGGTGTTTTTGGAAAGTATTTTGTTTGAAAAATCTGAAAAAAAAAAATCCAGTTTTGCCCTGTTTTGGCGGCTCTGTCGCGGGTATGTCAAGTCGCGAGCCTCAGTCGCATCTTCGCTGGTCATTTTTGGCGACTTGTTCGCGAGTGAAAGGTCCAGTCGCGAGGTTATTCAGAGATTTTCGCGGCTCAGCTCGCGACTCATTCGCGGGTAGACCTTCCAGTCGCGAAAAACACTTAGAAGAATTTTTCAAATTTTTGTCCTTAAGTGTTTTGGCGGCTTGAACTGGCGACTGTGTGGCGACTTAATCAAGTCGCGAAAATCGCGTGTTTGGCAGAAACAGGAGCAGTTTTTAAATCTTTTTCAGTTTTCCCTCGAACATTTGTAACTGTTCATTTTCTCTCTAAAATATCTCCTTCCCAAACACTCCGTGCTCCCATTTTCAATCTACATTGTTGCATATTTTCTGCTCAAATTCTTCATGTCACAGGTATGGGTTTTCAGTTTCGAACTCATTTCTACTTGATTTTGTGTTTTTCCCCTTGATTTTTTTTCTTATGTTTATGATTTAGAAATGGGTTTGTGTTTCGGCTATTGCTCTTTGTTCATGCTTAGCTTGCTGATGATCTTGCTAAAGTTTGTTTTGTTCTTAGTTGTCTTCATCCTGTGCTTAGCTAAGTGTGTCTTTTATTTTACCTGATATTGAGCTGTTGAGTTGTTCTCAAAATGTTCCGTTTGATGATGTGCATGTTCTATTGTGTTAATCTGTTGGGTGCATCTGTTAGTTTCACAATGCTGGTTATGAGCCTTATCATTTCCCATTATCTGTCTCATTGACATATATCTGCCTTTAGGATAGTTTCTATATCTGATGATTTTATATGTGTTTCCTATCTTAGGCTTGTTTATCCATGTGATTTTTCTAAGTAGCTTATGATTTAAGTGTTCAAAGTTCATTTGTTTGGCTGAAATCTCTTTGTTAAACTACATGGTACTGACTTGTTCTGCACATATATTGCTCTATACTGTTGTGGCCTCTTTTGATTGTTCACAGATGGCTCCCTCTCCTCCTAAGAAGAAAACTCCTGCAAAGAAGGCTGACAAAAGATTGAAAATGGATCCTAAACTGTTTAGGTCAGTTCATCACTTTGAGAGATACAAGGATAACTTCTTGAAAGCAGGAATTATTCAAGAAAGATTTGTAGATTTGGAGGACTTGAGACAAACCTTTATCCCCAGCTGTTTTGAAGGAAGAGGATGGGAAAAGCTTCTGAGTGATTTCCCTGTAGTGTGTGAACCCCTGATTAGGGAATTTTACTCAAATGATGTGATAAAGGAGAATGAGTTAAGTTGCTGGGTTAGAGGTAAGGAATTCATTTTGGATGCACATGTCATAGATGATGCATTAGGCCTTGAAGGATTAGAAGATGAGGAATTTATCAACTACAAGGATAGGAGTGTTTCTATTGAAAAAGTTCAACAAAGGATAGGTGGGCAGAGAGAAGGGAAATGTTTGAATACCACTGCCTTTCCAGTAGACATGAGGTGTCTAACAATCATCATGATGTTTAACCTCTATCCCATTAAGAAGTTGACTACAATCAATTGTGCTAGAGCAATCTTTCTGATGGATCTCAAAGAAAAGAATTTCATAGACATAAGTTCCCACATATATGACACTATTGTGGATGAGACAAGAACAACCTCTAGGCCAAAATTGATCTTTCCCAGCTTGCTGATGAGGATTTTTAGAAGTAAGGGTGTTCCAATCCCTCAAGACATCAGTCTCATGTCCACACCTTCTGCAATTAACAAGCTTACTTGCAAAAGGATAAGTGTTAGGCTTCCAGGAGAAGAAGATGAAGGTGATGAAGGAGAAGGTGTCCCAATGGATACTGAAGCAGAGGCAGCAGGGCATGCATCAACCTCAACACCCAGGAGGAGTGGCAAAAGACCCAGAGCATCAACTTCTTCAGATACACCTCCAGATGCTTTCCAAATCATTTTGGAAAGACTTGATGGGATCAGAGAAATCCAGACTGAGCACTCTGAGAGGATGAGAGCCATGCAAGACCAGATTGATGTTTTGTCTGCAAAACTTGACAGCTTCACCACTCAGCCTGCACAGTGACCCTTTAGCTATTCGTGCCAAAAAGGGGGAGAGCATTCAGTAAGGGGGAGAAAGTTCAAAGGGAAGTGAGCATAAGTGTGCATAGTGATAGGGGGAGTTCTCACATACTTTTTGCCATACTTTTGTTTTAAGTCTTATTCTCTAAACTTGTCTTTTATGGGTTTGATACACTGTGTTTTGGTGTATAGTTGTTTTTAACTCTTAACCTATACTCTTGGCTTAATCTTTAATATGTTTTGCTGATGTTATTCAGGATGACTTGTAGTTTGTACCCATGTGCTTTTGTAAGCTTTTAGGGTTAATGTTTATGCATGGTTTGTAGGCTTTATGTTATGTACCTTGCTTAATGCAGCCTTTATGCTATGTTGAAATCAGTACTTTGATCTAAATGTTCTGCATTTTGGTTTATGTACTGTCACTCTTGTGCCCTTGTAGGATTGTTCCTAGATGCATATACCTTGTGTGTTATGCATTGGTTGAGTGTTGAACATACAAGTGTCTTGCCTTGTGCTTGTTAACTTGTATGTCCTTGTGTTCATTCCAAGTGTGAATGAGCACTGTGATCACTACCTTGTGGTGTTCACTTGGTTGATCAAGCCATGGTTTGTTTCTTAACTCCATCTTTGCTTGATCACATATTGCCTATTTCATATGCATTTTATAATTTTCTGCTTACAATGATCATGGTGTATTGTTGTGTTTCAGGAGTATTATGTTCATATGATTCAAGTGCTTCACAGCTTCTAGAGTTAGGTGTGAGTGAGTTTTGTTCAACTGTTCCCAACTCACATGTTAAGTCTAGAGTCTGTTTTAGGGTTTTGTCACGGAATAGCCAAAGGGGGAGATTGTAAGGTTGAATTTATTCAACCATCTAATTGGCTTTATTCCGTGCCAAATTTGCTTGTAATTCAGCATTTAGTAACCCTGTATTTAGGTGGGTTTGATGTAAGGGTAGTGAGTGAGATAGAGTGAAGATTGCTCAAGAGTGTGCAAGAAAACAGAGACTCGCGGCTGGGACTCGCGGGTTACTCGCGGCTGCAAGCCGCCAGACGCAGCACACGTGCCAAGCATGCTGGAAGGTGAACAGTCATGCCAGCTGGAGTACTACAGGACAAAACAGGACAACTGGCCATACGGTTATCTCGCGACTGGATCTCGCGACTTGGTCAAGCCGCGAGGTCAAGCCGCGAGCCACCCCTGTTTTGTAAAACCTGACGTTTCACATTCCTCTCCCACTCCAGTATAAATACCCCTTTTACCCACGATTGAAAGAGAGCTTCCAGAGAGAATTTTGAGAGAGAAACCCTAAAGAAAAACAAGATTGATTCACCCACAATCTATACCTTAGAGTCTCTCCAAATTCCCCAACTCTCTTCCTCTCCATTGTCAAATCCTTGAGAGGCATTATACCAGACCTGGTTCTCACCATCATCATCACTGTGAGACAGTTGTTTGGATTTCTGGGAAGCAGTTAGGAAGGAACCAATCTTCATTGGTTGATGCTATGGTCTAGTAGCGGAATCCGGGAAGCTAGAAAAGAAAAAGGTTCGGCGCAACCTCGTTGGAGCAAGAAGCTTGGAGGGCTTAGGTGCACTGGGTAGATTAGGCTTGGAGGGTCTATTGCTGTCCTTGTATCCCAACTACATTTTCTAGTGGATTATTGACCTCTTGGAGGGCGGCGGAGAGGTTTTACGCCGAGGGCTTCGGTTTCCTCTTCGATAACACATCGCGTGTTGTCTTTGTGTTTGCATCTTCCTTCTTCTCTATCTTTGCCTTTTTATTATCTGCTGTGGATTTTATTTTGTTATGGCTTAGATAGTTTTTAACCAATTTCATATTATAGCATATGTTAAGTTTCCGCACACTAGTTGTTTGACATATTGCTTGAATTGGTTAAGTTGTAAGTTGGGGGTCTAAACGTTCAAAGGTGTTTTTACACGTTTTTGAACTTTCAGTTATGATACCTATATTAAATTTAATCAACAGATTATAATGTATTCACCACTATACTAAGGAAACCAAGGTAATAACTCCACTCTTTCCTTCTTTTTTATTTTATTTTATTTTATAAGTAAGGTAATAACTCCACTAATAAATTACCAATCTTCAGAAGCTTGTTGTGCAGCCTTGTACTTGTTTTCCAACTGCTTTTGAGATGCCAAAACCTTCACCCAAAAAAACACACACCAATTTCACACATGAAGATGGAGAGAGAGGGATAAAAATCTCAATGTTATACACTGGCCATGCATAGAGCAGAGAATTATAAGATATCCAAGTCTATCAAGAGTTTAATACCACCCATATGTTTAATGAGCATTATAATGCAATATCTAGTTTGCCTTTTTATAAAATAGAAGAACAAAAAAGAGTGAAAGAATGAAAAAGAAACTTCAGACTAAACAAATTAAAAAAATTTGGAAAAATCCAGGAGAACAAACTGACAAAGGAAATTTTAGAAATGAGCAAGATACTGATGCTTTACTTGTGCTGTAGCCTGACGCATCTTTGTCAAATCTTCATTCATTTCAAGCACTGTTTGCTCTAAAATTTTCTCTGGATCTTCAAATGAACTTCTTACTGCATTTGCATAAGACTGCAAAAAAGAGAAAACTATATCATGTTATATGTTTTATACAACAAATAGCAGTTAGGAGGCCATCATGATAAGCAGACCGCAATATATATTACATAAATGCATGTGAACAATTCCTGATATCTCACCTTGACAACCCTAGCAAACCGGTCAAAAAGGTTCATACCAGCAGCAAGAGAACCTCCACGTTGCCTACAACGAGATTAATTGGAAGCAGCAATTCTTAACCCCACAACTTTTACTGTGAGCAAAATGAATATTTCCCATATGAGTTTAAACAGGTGATACAAGTTGAAATTTCATATGGGGGGGAGAGCAAAAGAGAGACCTTAGAATTTATTTGGCTAGGCAGCCAATCAAAGTATTAACCTTAAGTAAATTTCAGAACTGTGTAATGTCAGTGCCTCAAATTCATGATACGCATATAGATAAAATTTTCTGAAAAAACAAAACTCCAGCCAACTATCCACCATGAGAAATCCTATTCCAATTACAAACTTCCAACTCATGAAAAGGGCTTGAGATGCCAGGATTTTTTTTTTCTTTTCTGTTATGTGGCTGCATCAGTAACTTGTATGTAGACATGCATCTACTAACTCATCGAACAGGTTACTTCAAATGTATTTAATTTGCTAAATAGAATCCTTAATAAAGCCCAATAAACAAAAGAAAATCCATGTTATTTTCTAAAATATTTCACTCTTCATGTGGTCATCTCCTTGTATATAGCATGATCCATAATTCACTTTGCTTGAGGAACCTATATTTGAGGGCTACTTTGATATACAAGTTTACTTGGGAAAGCTCCTTTCCAAGTATTGAGCACATGCAATTCTCCAAATCTAGTCCTCTCCTTGTAAATGGCATGATCCTTAAGTCCTTTGCTCGAAAAACTTCTTATGTTTCTGAACAACTTTGATAGACAAGTTTACTTGAGAGAAGGTGCTTGAAAACCCAGGTCCACATACTTCCAAGAAATAGTTTTGTCCTTAACATGTTTGTGGTTCAATCAAATAATGCTAACAAACACACATCAAGCTCATTTCAGCCCCATCTAGATCGTCTAAATTCACTGAATCTCATATTTTTAGTTTTACACTTAGCTCCACAAAGAAAATAGAATTATGGCAAGAAATTCATCACTTTCTTAAACATTCTCTTGCATCATTGCTTAATGAGTCAAATCAGGATACCAAAACAATTTTAATCCCATACTCCTTTAGCTCCTTGGGGTCTCATGAGTATAAAGTTCACATCAATAAGCATGTTGCTCTCATATACATACTACTTGAAATATTTCTAGATAGTTCCTTTCTATAGCATAACTCTGGCATTAGCCAAGTGTAGAATTACACATCAAAAGTAAACTTTTATTACAGTAAGCACACCTAGATGGGAAAACCGTAATAACATATTAGACAAACAGCTCCAAAAGTGGGAGCCTTATGCACTAAACACAAGCTTATACAATTAGCTCCAAAAATCTAAATATACAAGATTTGATAATCTGAAATACCAAACTTTGTTCACAAATCCATGAGTATAAATAATTTCATCAAATTTCTATAATCAAGCAATATAAACAGGGGCTCAGCCACAAAATACATATTGAAAACAATCATAAAAATTCAGTAAGCTGTTCTTTAAAATAAAAATAAATAAAACAAATAATACATTCATACCAGAAACAACTTTTCAAATTCACCACTGTTGTATCACATTGCTCAGCAAATTCATTAAGACACCTTTTTTTCTTATTTTATTATGTACAACTTTTTAAAAATTTCTTTCTAAAAAAAAAAACTTTTTTAAAATTTAAAGCCTCACCTTTTTAGGTACATTAGTAATTTTGTTGAATTAATTTTATGCTTAAAATGTTACAAGATAAAAGTTATACTAATTTACCAAAACTAATCACAACTCACATATCTAAAAAATAAATGAATAAGTAAAAGAGTTATAAGATTAGTGAGGTTATGGGTGATCACATAACAAAGTCAAAAAGAGAGAATGGTCTATAGTTGATCCAATACATATAAAATCATATTTTTGTTTTGTTTTGATTTAAGAATTGCTATTTGGTGATATCGTTTGGCCGTTCTCCATTCAGATTTGGTGATATTTTGCTTAAATCCATTTAGATCCTGCGACATTTGGCTCTCCTCTACTCATATTAGGCAACGTTTGGGTCTGATATTCAAATTTTTCCATTTTCCCATGTTTACCGAACACAATTAGGCAATTAGACACTTCCACAATTAAATTAGGCATTTCTAATCTTTGTTTTTTAATAGAAATTTTAAAAAAAAAAATTCAAAAATCAAACACCCTTATCCACATATTAGCCACAAACGTACCCATTAAATCATCGAGGCACATTGACATGTTCAAAATGATGTAATTCACAATGAAATACTACTTTCTTTAAAAAAAAAAAAAATTACACACGAAAATTGGGACAAATATTTCTAAGCAAACGTACCTCATATTTTGTTCTTCTCCCCAGTGTTACCAAGAGCTGGTTTCCATGGCATTTCCTGGTGCATCGACACGCCCTCTTCTGTCTTCGATGAACGATTTCAGACCTATTGATAATTAGACAATTAGAAATTGAAGAATTATAGTCCAAAGGAGAGAGAGAGAAGTGAGAAGAAAGGGTGCTTGGTTAGAAGGAAAATAAATTACATACGCATGTATACTTAGAGCACTCTCATCAATGTGCGAAATGTGCTAAATGCTATAATATTTAACATTTGGCACATCAAACTCCAAAATATGAGCTTCATCAGGTATTTTATATGTGCCTTTTTTTAAAACATGCTAGAGTACGCTCTCAAATTTGAGAGCATACTGTTCACTTTTACTATAATTTATATTACCTTTTTATTCTCGTTAGGCCCACTGCCTCTGTCTCCTCATCTCCTCTTTCTTCCCTCTGTCTCCACATTCCTTCACCGAAATGTATCTGCTCTCTCTCTCACTTCATTTCTTTACTCTATCTCTCTCTCTACTCCACGTCATTGCCTCCCTCTCTGACAAAACTCAAGCCGGAGCATCAAGCCACGCCACGCCACGCCACGTGAACCGGATCTACACTTTCAGATCACCATCCACCAACACAGCCACACAACCCGACGAAACTCAGGCCAGAGCATCAAGCCACGCCACGCCACGCCACACGAACCCGATCTACACTCTCAGATCGCTGTCCACCAACACAGCCACACAAACCAGATCGCCGTCCACCAACACAGCCACACAAACCCGACCCACCACATCCATAACAACCCATGGCCTGATCACCACGCCACGCCACGCCGCTGAGCTTGTCATGCCATCCACCACGTTATCGGAACCTCCCACCATCAGATTTCTCTTAATCGGCCTGCAGTGGTGGGTTTTTTGGGTTTGTTTGAATTGGGATGTGGGTTTGTTTGATTTGGTTGTGTTTTTTGCCGTGCCGATCTCTCTGGTTGTGTTTTTTTTTTTTTTTTTTTAATTGAGGTGGCGTTGGTGGATATGGGTTTGTGCCAGTGGTGGTTGTCGGTGTTGTTGCGGCAATGGTGGTTGTGCCGTTGTTGTTGACAATGAGGATGAGGATGATAGGGAGTAATTAATATTAGGGATGGCAATTTAGATCCGACCCGCGGATACCCGGTCCGGCCCGATCCTAATGGGCCGGATTTTACCCGGTCCGATAAAGAATAGGATCGGGTATGGGTTTAAAAAAAAAAAACCCGAAGCGGGTCCAGGTCGGGTCCGGGTTTTATAAAAAAACCCTAAACCCGACCCGAAACCCAACCCGGATAAGATCCGGTTATATATATATATATAATTACTAAACTACCCCTCACATATATATAGCTAAAAACCCTAAAATTTTCTATTCCTCTCCTCATTTCAGTTCACACATCCGCCTCTCCCTCTTCATCTCTCAACTCTCACACACATGCCTCCCTCAGTCCTCACTGCCTCACTTTCCTCTCCCTCTCCCCTCTGACCACCACAGCCACAACCAAACCTCACTCACTCTCTTCTCTTCTCACCACGACAACCCCAACAAAGCCCAGAAAACTCGTACACTAGCGATGCAGGTGCAGCATCATTCGATGGACTTTTCATACTCAACATTTCCTTCACCCTCTGATCGAAACCTCCACTGTTCCTCAGCGAATTCGAAGCCTCCAAACCCCCAAACAACTTGTCGTTGAAGAATATCTGTCGAACCGCTGTACTGTCTCTGTAATTCGACCGAGAAAAGAAGCTGAGAAAATGGGTTGGTTTGTTAGATCTTGGATCCGTTTGGATGGCAAGAAAATAGCCGAGAAAATGTTGTAATTATTTTTATTTAAACATGTATATTCAATGATTTCTGTGTTTGTGATTTTGGGATTTTTGTGTTTGTGATTTTGGGTTTGTTAATTGTGATTTTCTGGCTCTGTTTGGTTACCGATTAAGTGTGAGAAAAAAGAGGAATATTTGGTTTTGATAGATTGCATTTTCAGGAGGAAAAAAGAGGAAAGTGTGATTAGATTTTCGTTAAGACTCTGTTTAGGCTTCAATACTCTTCTTCCTTTCATTTTTTTTTTTTTTTGGGTTAGGCCCAAATCTGGTTGCCCTAAACGGGGCCCGCGGGGCCCGACGGGGGCGGATCTGGGCCCCGGGAAAAAAACCCGTTTAGTAAACGGATTGGGTTTGGGCCACGGGTTAAGACCCGCGGGTCGGGTCCGGATATGGAAAAACCCGGCCCGAACCCGACCCGTTGCCATTCCTAATTAATATATTATTTTAATGTGTAGTAAATATTATTTTAATGTATAGAATTGAAGTATAAAACATCTGATAAATAGCATGTTGTAAAATGATGTGTTAAAATGATAAAATAGGTTTTTAATGTGTTAAAATGATATTTTTTATGAGAGAGCTGATGAGAATCCTCTTACCAACACAAAAGATAGGATTATGCATTTATGCTACTAAAAATATAAATAAAATAAAAACTCACAAAATCAATCTACACTGTTAAAACGATCACATCAAATTGTCACATCTTATTTTTTTCAAAATTGTATACAACATCAACGGCAGACAGGTACATATTATTTTGTGCATTACTTTTGTGTGAGCAAATTTTGTATCAATATAATCCCAAACAATACATTTCCTCGCCAAATATACCATGTCTTTCTATTGTTCGTAAATTTCTCAAAAAATATATAAATGTGTCAAGGAACCAAAGAAAAATATGTCGTTTAAATTAAAATAAAATCATTAGATTCAGCTAAAATAACAGATTTTGTATTTTTGTGGACAAACCTTTGATTACAAATAATCCCTTGTGGTTTTGCCTTATCACAACTTTGTTCCACAAAATCTTTTAATTTTTACATAATTACATTTGTAGGGACTCAATTTGTAGCGACCCCAAATTGGTTTATTGGGTTTGAACGTTAAAGGCCCAAACAATAAATTTGTAAAGAGTGGGCTAAAAGGCTAGGCCTTGGTCACCGAACAGTGGTTAGTCATGATGTTCATGGTAATCGCACAAGGGTGAATTGTGCTTGCCCAAGAAGGTTTTCTCCTGGACATGGCCTGGGAGGCTCTAATTCTTGGCCCTTCTCCCAGTGAGATTCCTGTTCTTTTCCTTTTTGGCGCATGAATTCTTACATTATATAGCCCTTCTCAGTTGATCCTGACCTTCCATCTGTTGATCAGGCAGGTAACTACTCGAGTGCCTGTCCCATCAGCCGCCTTCCCCCACTTTCTGTTAGTTGTAATAACCGAAACCACACTGTTTAAGGGTCTTTTCCATCAATGTGGTTAGGACATTTGTTGGCGCATTCAATGCAAAGGTGACGTCTTTTCCTTGAATCACTCCCACACTGTACCCCGTGCGAGTCCCATTCTACTCGCCTTTTTTTCTGGGAGCGCTTTTGGGGCTGCCTTTGATGACGTGTCGTTCTTCCCTTCTAGGCCTTGGAATGCCAAGGACGGGGTTATCCTCTGCTGCATCTCTAGGCCATTTGGACTTTCGCTGCATGTCCTTGGTAACGACTCTTCTCGGCGCGGGCCTCGGGCCCTAATTGAAAGTGGGCCGGGACCACAACTTCTCTGGCCCCACAATAACTCCTCAAAATCCTGCTGTCCGAATCCTCGGACAGAAAGGATGGTTTTGATGACATCAAGCCTCTATCATAGCTTGTCAATCCTTGTCATCTATCAGTTTTAGAGACTTTTTGTCTGCCCGAGACACGTTTTTGGAGCCTTGGTAGGTGAAACACGTCTTCATTAAATGCGGGTGGCTTTGTGCTTCCCACGTTCAACGGCGCGATGGTAATCTAACGGTGGAGATTTCCTTACCTTTATGGGTGGGAAAATTCGTGCAGTTACTTTTGATGGGAAGTATAAATAATTTTTAGAACTGATTTGTCTTTTCACTTTCGCACTTAAGAGTTCTAGCGCACATATTCTGGGTTCAGTCAAACTTTCATTCAAATCCAAGTCTATCTCTAGCATAGAAAGCTTGTCCGAGGAGTTTTTCCTCCTTTCTGTAATTTTTCTGCTCTCATTAACTCGTGTCTTTTCTCTTCTGGGTTTATTTTTCTCTGGTTCCTCTTCTTCTCCCGTCATCTCCTGAGTCTGTTTAGTAATTCCTAGAGATGGTTAAATTGAAAAAGTTGGTTGAGACCGAAGAGGCGATGAAAAAGTTCATCGCTGACTATAGGATATCCCCCAACATAAGTTTGAGGTACTGCAAGGAGGGAGAGTGGCATCTTAAGAGAAGGACAGGCGAGGTGGTAATTCCCCTTCTCGCCTTCATAGAGGGGGGTATGAGAATCCCTATGGGGTCGATAATGAGGAGTTACCTTAGGCATTTTCGATTAGCTCTCACCTAGTGCGCTGCTAATATGTTTAGGATTCTGGGTTGTGTGGATGCCTTAAACGAAAAAATGGGCTAAGACTAACCTATCATGATGTAAATTGGTGTTACAATCTCCAAAATTTGAGGGGCAAATCCTACTACATGAAGACGAGAGACAATAGGATTCGGCTAATCCAGTGCCTCCTCGAGTCCAATAAAGGGTTGAACAAGGATTTTCTTTTTGTATCTGGGGAGTGGCACGATGGCCTTCCTTGCCCAATTGAGGAGGGAGAACCAGGTGGGGTGTAGAGAGTAGGAGGGGGCCAATCTTTTACGCCGTCTTAATTTTGTGTGGTTCGATTACTAACCATGAACGTGCCTTTATTTGCAGATCCACATGCCTTTCACCGACACTTTCATCTGGTCAACCGAGTGGATTTGGAGACTGTTCTCCAAGCGGCGGTTTTTGTAAATGACGAGGATGGTCAAGTCAGAACCACTCACAAAATCATAGGGTACAATCCCATCCAGAAGTCATTTGCCACCCCAAAGCATGTGATTAGAGCTAACGATCCTCAGCTTCAGAAAATCACTGTAGTTGAGCATGGGTTTTTGATCTCTGAAGGATCTCCTGTCCCAGAGGGCATCCCGTTGGCGGGCTCTTCCCCGTCTCACTAAGTAGTGGAGGACGAAGGTGATTTGGGTTTGTCCGAGGAGGGATTCGAGGTATTTAACCAGGCTGACCCATTCGAGGATCCTTCTTGTGATTTGGGTGATCCTAACTTGTCCGAAGCGGAACTGTTGTTAGTGGGAACATCCTCTCGGGTAGAGATGGGTCTTAAGAGAAAGCCCCCGACTAGCTTATTTGACCTCATTGAGGGTCAGCTAGGGAAGGGTGCACAGGGAAAGTCATAATCCAGTGTTCTAACTCCCCCTCCCCAGCCCCAGCCTGTCCTGAATAGGTCTTCTCCTTCCAAGTCGTAGCCACAGTCTCCCCACCCTAAACTTCCTGCTCCTCCCCAATCAGTTCTGCCTCCTCGGCCTGAGCTCACCGAACCAAATAGAAAGAGGAGTCCCAAGGGTAAGGAACCAATAGATGGGGGGAAATCCCAATCCTCTCGAGAGGGGGATGAAGCCCCGTGAGCCCAAAAACAGTTAAAGATCGGGCATCAAGGCCAAGGGAAAAGGATCGATGCCCAATCCACGCTGAGTGCTTGGCTTCCTGCCCCAATGCTCCACGAGGAGCCATTGCTGGAAGATGCATCCATGAGGAACCTTGGAGACAACGAAGGCGCTTATATGGCCGACGCGTTAGAGAGGGCCCTGCTGCTTCCTACTGATATGGAAGAGTTGAAGAATATGAGGATGCAAGAGGTTGTCCTCAGCGTGAAGAGGTACCTAGGTATGGTAAGGCTTCTAAAACCCATGACTCCGCTGACTCTTGCTCCTAGATTCTCATTCATAATGTGTTTGTCTCAATCGGCAGGCTGTCCAGGCTCCTTATAGCCTGGAGGAAGTAGCTAAGGGGCAGAGTAAGTTCATAGAGTTTGAGCGCAATAAACGTATAGAGGCTGCGCGAACCCTCAAAAATTCCGAGGCTGACCTCACGAAGGCCAAGGAGGCAACCAGAGCCAGGGATAGTGCTGAGGCAAGTTTGACTGGTGCCCAAAAACAAGCCGAGGAACAGACGAGACGCCTACTTGCTGCCGAGGAGAAATTGGAGATTGCCAAAGAGCAGATTAGTGATTTAAAGAAAAAACTGATCAAGGCGAACAATGCTAAGGGCGTGGCGGAATGGGCCAGGGATAAAGCCGTGAGAGCCAAGACAGAGGCTGAGTTTGCCAAGACTGAGGCCGAAACTACCAAGGACAAGGCCGAGGAGGAGGCTTACGATGCGGGGGTGGCTGAAACCCAAGCCCTCCTTAAAGCTTAAATCCCTGGTGTATGCAGGCTATACTGCTCCCAGGTTTGGAACGAGGCCTTCAAACGAGCTAATGTGGAGGCTTCGTCCGACTTGTGGAAGGCAAAGAGCGTATTTTATCCTCCAGCCATCCTTGAGACTGCCTCCGCCAGCTCCGAGGCTATGAGCGTTCCATAGCCTGGTGAGGCTGCTCAGTCAGAAACTGCTCAGCTCATTGTCATTCCTAGCGAGTCGACTGAGGAAAGAGAGCCTCAGGAGGCTGCCAAGTCTATAGTCAATGCTCAGATCTCTGGTGCTGAGGAGCCGACCATCCTTGTTCAGCCCCTTCAAGCCATTCCCCTCGCTGATGTCTCTGAGGGCATCGAGGCTAATCCTACTCAGCCTTCCCAGGAAGGGGACGTCTCTCAGGGTCCCGAGGCTAATCCTGCTCAACCTTGCCAAGAAGTGGCCAAAACGAAACTGAAGAAGTAGAAGCCCTAGCCAACTATTGTATTTGTTTCCAGTTTAACTATTAATTAGTTTCTCCTTTGTTTTGAGGACCTTAGAGTTTGCTTGTAATTAAGCTCTTTGACCACATGTATGAGATTCTTTTCTTCCTTTTTCCTTTGAATTACATGTTCATTGCCCTTACCGATATTTACTATTGTTGCGAATCTCATGGTTTTTGAACTAGTTATCTTAACATGTATGAATGGTTGTGCATATGATATATTTAGGATCACATCCCAAAATTCTAACTAACCCGCACCCATGGGGCGTTGAATTTGCATCTAAACAAACTTCTGGGGGACTAAAGGCATCATCCGAGGTGCCGTACGTGTTGTTGGGTCATGTCTGGTACTGAGATTTTCTTGGAGTATTTAGTTTCCCCATAGGTTTAAGTCCGAGGACCATGCAAGATATCGGTTCTATCCAAAACATAGATTTTCTTAAAATAGTTGGTTTCCCCATAGGTTTGAGTCCGATGACTATGCAAGGCCTTGGTTCTATCCAAAATTTAGATTTTCTTAAAGTAGTTGGTTTCCCCATAGGTTTGAGTCCGAGGACCATGCAAGATCTTGATTCTGTCCAAAACTTAGATTTTTTCTTAAAGTAGTTGGTTTCCCCATAAGTTTGAGTCCGAGGACCATGCAAGACCTAGGTTCTGTCCAAAATTTAGATTTTTTCTTAAAGTAGTTGGTTTCCCCATAAGTTTGAGTCCGAGGACCATGCAAGACCTTGGTTCTGTTTCCCCATAGGTTTGAGTCCGAGGACCATGCAAGACCTAGGTTCTGTCCAAAATTTAGATTTTTTCTTAAAGTAGTTGGTTTCCCCATAGGTTTGAGTCCGACGACCATGCAAGACCTTGGTTCTGTCCAAAACTTAGATTTTTTCTTAAAGTAGTTGGTTTCCCCATAGGTTTGAGTCCGAGGACCATGCAAGACCTTGGTTCTGTCCAAAACTTAGATTTTTTCTTAAAGTAGTTGGTTTCCCCATAGGTTTGAGTCCGAGGATCATGCAAGACCTTGGTTCTGTCCAAAACTTAGATTTTTTCTTAAAGTAGTTGGTTTTCCCATAAGTTTGAGTCCGAGGACCATGCAAGACCTTGATTCTGTCCAAAACTTAGATTTTCTTAAAGTAGTTGGTTTCCCCATAGGTTTGAGTTCGAGGACCATGCAAGGCCTTGGTTTTGTCCAAAACTTAGATTTTTTCTTAAAGTAGCTGGTTTCCCCATAGGTTTGAGTCCGAGGATCACGCAAGACCTTGGTTCTGTCCAAAACTTAGATTTTTTCTTAAAGTAGTTGGTTTCCCCATAGGTTTGAGTCCGAGGACCATGCAAGACCTTGGTTCTGTCCAAAACTAGGGTGTGGGGCGTTGACTTGATGTTGGAAGCCTCTAGAACTGCCCGTGCCACTGATGCTTCAAAGCGTAGCCCCTAGTGGAACTTTATACTAGGGCACCAATAACGTGTTGCTGGAAATGATGGAGGGGCTTTCTCAGACCCTTGTTTGACAAGAGCTCGATCCTACCACCGCCTGTGCCAACGCATAAGCCTTCCCACAAACGGCGCCAATTGTAAGGACTCAATTTGTAGCGACCTCAAATTAGTTTATTGAGTTCGAACGTTAAAGGCCTAAATAATAAATTTGTAGAGAGTGGGCTAAAAGGTTAGGCCTTGGTCACCGGACAGTGGTTAGTTATGATATTCATGGTAATCGCACAAAGGTGAATTGTGCTTGCCCAATAAGGTTTTCTCCTCGGCATGGCCTGGGAGACTCTAATTCTTGGCCCTTCTCCCAGTGAGATTCCTGTTCTTCTCCTTTTTGGCGCATGAATTCTTACATTATATAGCCCTTCTCAGTTGATCCTGACCTTCCATCTGTTGATCAGGTAGGTAACTACTCGAGTGCCTATCCCATCAGCCGCCTTCCCCTACTTTCTGTTAGTTGTAATAACTGAAGCCACACTGTTCAATGGTCTTTTCCCATCAATGCGGCTAGGACATTTGTTGGCGTATTCAATGCGGAGGTTACGTCTTTTCCTTGAACCACTCCCACACTGTACCCCCGTGCGAGTCCATTCTACTCGCCTTTTCTTCTGGGAGTGCTTTTGAGGCTGCCTTTGATGACGTGTCGTTCTTCCCTTCTAGGCCTTGGGATGCCAAGGACGGGGTCATTCTCGACTGCATCTCTAGGCCATTTGGACTTTCACTTCATGTCCTCGGCAACGACTCTCCTTAGCGCGGGCCTCAAGCCCTAATTGAAAGTGGGCCGGGACCACAACTTCTTTGGCCCCACAACATTTCATTGATCCCCCATAGGATTTGAACAGCAATTTAAAGGAGTTGAACTAAATTATGTTAAAACACTTTGTTAATTTTTATTATTTTTTTATTATATATTTCAATAATTACAATGAGGAAATAAGATTTAAATCTTAGACGTTTTTGTTGAAAAAATTATACTAATTGAGCTACAAAACTCTTTGTTAAAAAATAATATTAATAAAACTAAACAACATAGGGTAAATAGTAATTTCCCAAGAAGAAAATTTTAAAATTTACTCAATTTCTGCACATTACGAAATATAAAATGTGTCAAGCAGTAAAACATGCTTATGCAATGCATTAATATAAATTTAACTAGTCGCTAACCCGTGCGATGCACGAGATAGTTAAACAAAATTTATACACATTCACTTTTATTGGTACAATCATTTGAAAATAATTCTAACTAATATCCAAATGTAAGAGACATGTTGACTTACTATTTAAAGTAGCCTTCTGAAGAATTTACACATATTGTGCAACTGAGCCTTAATTTCTCATCAACAATAAAAACATGGAAATTCAAAACATGGAAAGAAAATAAAAATTACAACAATTAATTCCATTATCTTTCATGCTATACTTTGTAATTGTACGGAATTAAGTTAACTCAATTTAAGTAGTTGTAATAAAATTGGCTTCTACTATTCTCTATTCTATAGAGATATGAACATGTTGGATTTCTCAAACAATTACCGGTATTGCAATAAAATGATTTATTATTAAAAATAAGAAACAAAGAAAATCTGTCTATAGCTTAAGAAACACAATATACTAAAATTAAAGAGATAAAATTTTCGGAAGACAAAATATTATAGATAATTTTAGAAACAGATTATACACTTAAAAGGGTAAGTAATTTATAGCATTTACCCCCCACTATTATTATACAGACACCAAGTGCGGTCGTCGTAACCGTTTGAAAGAACCTTCCCCAATTGGACCCTATCAACAAAAAAAAAAAAAAAAACACCCAATTAACAAAATTGATCCAAAAGGGTCTAAAAAGCACACAAAATCAATTCAAAAAAAAATATATATATATGAGACAAAGTAATTACTTTCCGCTGCCAATGAAATCATCTTTTGTATTGCTGTTCCAAACTGCAACACTTATCTCTCTAAGGCCTTCAATTAACGAAAACACAAACTTCTCTTGGAATACCAGAGTATTATGACCATCTATACACACACACAAAAAAAACAAAATCAGCATAACTCACTATAACTCTATAGAAGCCTCAAAAATATAAAGAGAAATTAAAGGGGTTGAATTTGATATTTATGTTTGGAGAGAGAGAGTTTGTAGAAACTGTGGTTTTATATTTCTTAACTTGAGAGAGGGGTAAGGTTGCTAGGGTTTTGAGGTGTTATAATGTTTTTATTTTTATTTTTTATTTTTTAAATATTGTGCTGACGTGGAAAATTGTGGTGCCAGCAGAGGCTTCAGTTTTATATATATATATATATATATATATATATAGATTACCTTAGTGGACCTGACTTGTTTCAAGGATGAGTCTAATTGCCGCTCAAGCCTCTCAAGGTCATTTGTGTTTAATGGGCCCAAATCTTCCCCAAGAAGGTTTCTGAAGGACCAAAGAGAAACCTTTCATGAGTGAATGCACTTGTGTGGTAGAACAGCTGAGCTCATAAACAAAGGATGCCACAGTATTTCTAATCCAATGCTAAATCTATCATTTTTTTTTGGGATAGTTATATTTTAAACCCTATAATTTAGGAGTGAATTTTTTTTTTTTGTATTTTCAAGGATATCAGATTATAATTTATAATTTCAAAAAGTAACAAATTAAACCTTCAAATATTGTAAAGTCACAAAGTAAACCCCATCAGGCTATATTAAACTTCAAACACAATACCGTTCCACTAAAATGGCTTGAGATTTGATTTTTAATTTTTTGAACTTTAGGGTTAATTTGTTAGTTGTGAAACTAAAAGGTTTATTTTTTTTTATTTTTTTGTTAATGTCATGATTTAATGTCACTTTTGAAACTATAAGATTTACTTTGTTACACGGGTTTAAGGTTTAAAATGTAATATATATATATATATATATATATATATATATATATATATTTTCCATTTTACACCTTTACCCAAAGAAATCATCTATCTCAATCATTTTATAACAGCACTAAATAAAAACACTAACCAAATTTAATTTTTCTAAACAATAATTACCTTTGAGTTCGTTGTAGGGACTCAAACCTAGCTTTCAGTTTCAAGTACTCCCGGTAACTAATCTGTTGCATTACATGATGACAGTGATATTAAAATCACAAACTGAGGCATAGTACAATGTTTAGACAAAACACCAAAATTTATTTAGTTTATACTTTATAATTTATACCATATATTAGACACTCAAAAAAAAAAAAATTTGACATCCATATTTGCCACATTCTAACAGTGAGACAACAAACCAGAAGAACACTTGGTTGCAGTCCATCCAACAATCCTACGGACACACTCAGTTTAATATATTGCTAATTAAATTGTTTACTAATGATGGAAGCAATATCATTTTCATATAGACCCTGCTAATGTGCAGTCTATGCACATTAGCTAGTTTTCTTGTTTGTAGGTGTTAATAGGCTGTGAAATCTTGAGGGCAAAATGGCCCATAAACTGTGCTAAACATGATGCTCATTCAATAAGAGGCTAAGAGCAAAGATTTCAATATTTTTTCTTGGTCCAAAAAATGTCTAAAGATAACTTTGTTGATCTTTTGTAATAAAGGAATTTTAGACATGAAGGAAGTGATAAACCGTTTCCTTGTGATTAATTTTGATTGAATTGCCAATTGTGAGTCTAGATTATGCATTTATGCACTTTAAGTATTTGCACTCCCATGTCCTATAGTGAAGTTATCATCTTCTAGCAAGTTAATATGAGAGTCCTCTCTTCTCCTAATAAGATTTTATCCTATCATCTATTTGCTTAAGGAAAATTGACATTTTTTGGGGGCAAATACTAAAGAGCATTTTGACTTTAAAAAGAGGGAGGGGGTATGGGTATTAAAGTCATTACATAAACAAAAGCTTTTGACGATTTTGGTAATTTCCTACTTCAACTTGTGGTTTGATAAACATATGGAGTTGCATGTAGTGCACTTATTAGACAATCCTTTGAGTCTTTGAAATTCTACATTTAGCTCTGCTGATATGTGCCAGTTAATACAAAAGTTATAGCAATATCAATAGGCCAAAGTCTAGGAGGCTTTTGGTCAACTTGAGATTGAAAGTTAATAAAAATTTCCCTAATAGTCTGTATGAAAATATTAATTAAACATATGCTTAAGAATATTAATGTGAATTTGTTTGTTGCACTTTTGAAACTAATAAAAAATACAAACCAACTCTGTATTTGAAAATTTGTTCTACATGGCATTGTGCATATCCTTATGAATTTTGTAAAAAAAAGAAAAAAAGGCATTGCCTATACTTGATTCATTGTTTTAAGTATTTGGTTGGTGATACATCTTAACATCTTTTCACGTGTTATAGAGAGAACAACGTTGTCAAAATGGGGAAGTTTCTATATCCAAGGGGTTTGAATCAAACTAAAAGGATCTATGAGGTAAAAAGAATTATAAGAAGACGAGATGCTTTGTGTGAGTTCCTATTGATTTTCTCATTTTGTATTATGTAGTTTTTATAATAAAAAAATTATGGATTCTCTGCACATTAGCTAGTTTTCTTGTTTGTAGCTGATTTTTTTTTCTTTTTCTTTTCTACTCTTCTGTTTCATTTCAGTACGTACCCTGTGTATTGGAATTGCAGAGAATAATTACCTATCAAAAAAGAGTTATGTAGATTTTATTATTGGGATATGTGTGGAATAGAATTTTTTTTTTTTTTTTTTAAATGGCGGCTAGGATACCAAAGATTTGCTAAAATTATGATTGATCTGTCTTTAGCAAATTTATTTTATTCTTTTTCATGTAGGGATTGCAATGCTAGATTTTCTCCCAACGTTTCTTTATATAGGTTAAATCTTTGTATCTAGATGTTGTGAGAAAAGCCATCTTCTGTACTGCTCCGAGGAGAAGAGAAGCCGTGCTCCATGAAAGAAAAAGCTAAAGAATCAATTGAAAAAAAAAAAAAAAAAACTCAAATACTATATATCGGAAATGGGAAAAATGAAATCCTGAAAATGGGAAAAAGAAGAAAAGAAAAGAAAAGATTAGAAAGATGATTGATTTACCAGTGAGATGAAGAATTATAGTCCAAAGGAGAGAGAGAGAGAAGTGAGAAGAAAGGGTGTTTGGTTAGAAGGAAAATGAGTGGACAGGGAAAGGGGAGAACGGCTGCTGTTGAAGTGAGAGACAAATGCTGAAAAATAGGGTTAGTAAGGTTATAAAGCAAACCCAAAACGACGCAGTTTTGGAAATAAGAAGAGAAAAAAGAAAAAAAAAGAAAGATTCTCACAATGGGTCGAACCTGGGCCGAATGGTGGGAATGCGCGTGGCCTTGCCACTAGGATACCATGAACTTTTTGATATACTTTGTACAATTAGGTTAATGAACATATTTTATAAATAAATATTTCATAAATAGTAATATTTAATCTCTAATACATAAATATTTTATAAATAGTAATATTTAATATTTATATTTAATAAAAATAGTAATATTTAATATTTTCTTGATTAATAAGATTGAATATAATACTTCAAATTAATAAAATATAATTTAACAATACAAATTAATAAAATAAATTATATTAACTAATAAAAAAAAATTTTAATAATTCAATTTAACAAAGTTTAATTTAATTTAATACTTCTAACTAATTTAACACTTCAAATTAATAAAATATAATTCCTCACTAAAAATTAGTAAAATATAATGTAATAGCTAAAAAATTGTAAGATGAGACTCAAGGACCAAAAATATTAAAATATAACTCAATATTTTAATTTGGTTGGATATATAAAACTCATTTACCTATTAAAACTCATTTAACTAATTATTTCTAATCCAAACCTAACCCAACCCAATTATTATGGGTAAACCTCAACCCACCCAATTACCCAAATATCAAAATTACCAAAATGCCCCTAAAGTGTGAATGACCAAAGTACTCTAAAATCTTCAAAAACGACCAAAATATCCTAAAATCTCAAAATTACCAAAATAACCACGAAACCTACAAAATACCCCCGAAACCCAAGAAAATGACCAAAATATCCCTAAAACCTAAAAATGACCAAAATATCCCAAAAACCAAAAATGACCAAAATACCCCCCCAAAACCTATAAATTACCAAAATACCTCTAAAGAGTCTTTAAATGACCAAAATACCCCATGAAACCTGAAAAATGACCAAAATACCTCCGAAACCGAAAAATTACCAAAATAATCACAAAACTTACAAAATGACCAAAATACCCCGGAACCCATAAAATGACCAAAATACCCATGAAACCCAAAAAATGACCAAAATGATCGAAATACCCCCGAAACCTTAAAAATGGCCAAAATAACCCCGAAGCTTGAAAATTGACCAAAATTACCTAGAAACCTAAAAATAATCGAAATACCCTTGAAATCTAAAAAATGATCGAAGTACCCTCAAAACCTAAAAATTAACTAAAATACCCCCTGAAACCTAAAAAAATGACCAAAGTACCCCTGAAACCTAAATATGACCAAAATAACCCCTAAACCTATATATGACCAAAATATCCTCGAAACCTAAAAAAAATGACCAAAATACCCCGAAACCTATAAAATGATGAAAATGCCTCTTAAACCTATAAGTCGATAAAAATACAACTTAAACCTAAAAATTTACCAAAATCCCCCCTAAAACTAAAAAATGACCAAAATACACCCTAAACATAACAAATGACCAAAATACCCCCTAAACCCCTATTTTGGTAATTTTAGAGGCTTCGAGTGTATTTTGTTCATCTTATAGGATTAGTGGTATGTTGGTCATTTTATATATTTTGAGGGGTATTTTGGTCGTTTTATAGGTTTAGAGGTATTTTGGTCGTTATAGGTTTAGAGGTATTTTGGTCGTTTAGGTCATTTTTTAGGTTTCGGAGGATATTTTGGTCTTTTTTTTTGGATTTCAGGGGTATTTTGGTAATTTTTAGATTTCAGGGATACTCTTTCTAAATTTCTTAAAAATTCTAGCATAATATTCTAAATAAATAAATTTCTATAAACTTTGGAACTATAATTTATTTTTTTAAAAAAATAATGTTAATAATTTTAATGAATTTATATAAGCGTGCACCTCTGGATATATAGACATGGATTCTCAAAATAATTTTAGAATAATTTCTAGAATTTCTAGAAACCTTTGGTTAGTTTGAATAATTTTTTAAGCTTATTGAAAATCTAGCATAAATGTTTCACTTCAAGCAAATTATGTTAATAAAATTTTTTTTTTATAGGTAGATAGAGGAGGATAAGGGGTGGGATTCTAACTGTGGGGCTAGAGAATTTGGCGACCCTGGCCCGCTCTATGCTGAGCCCAAGGCCCGTGCTGAGGAGAGAAATGTCCGAGGATATGCGTTGAAAATCCAAATGGTCTAGAGATGTTGCCGAGGACAATTCTGTCCTCGGCGTTCCAGACTCCAGTGGGAAAGAACGGCCCACCATCAAAGATAGCCTCCCAAAGCGTTCCCCGAAGAAAAAAAGAGTACAGCAGAACGCACACGGGGGTATGGAGTGGGAGCAGTTTAAGGAAAAGCTATCACTCCGCATTTAATACGCCCAACTAACGTCCTGGCCACATTAATGATGAAAGGACCTCTGAACAGTATAGTCTTGGTTGCCGTAACTCACAGAGGGTTTGGGAAGGTGGCTGATGGGATAAGCACTCGAGTAATGGCCTACACAATCAACAGATGGAGGGTCAGGATTGATTGGAAAGAAGTATATAATGGAAAAGACCCCCCAAGAATAGGGATCGCGAGAAAGAGAGAGAAAAAGAAAAACGGCAGCAATCTGAATGGTCTTGAAAAACCACGGGAACCTGGTATAGAAAGTAGAAGAAGAAAAACATCAAGCTCCTCGGACAAAACACTTGGGGACAACATTTCAGGCTTGAACCCATTTCCTCATTGGTCCGTCCACACCCAACCATGTATTGTGATTGTGGTTTAGACCTACACCTAGTTCTTAGGCCCACTTTCTAACAATTCATTGTATTGGGCCAGTTGGGTTTGAGACCTCTCGTCCAATAGGAAGAGCGCTCAAAACCAACACCCTACAATTGGCGCCGTTTGTGGGAAGAACTTATGTGTTAGTAAGGACAACGATCCGACATGGTAGGGTCAGGCACTCATCAAGCAAGCTCCCATAAGCTCGAACTAGGCAAATCCCAACGATAGGATAACTTCCCCAACCCCGAGCTCGACCGAAATTAAGAGAATGGAAGGTTTCGAGAGGGAAGTGTAAACACCACACAAACCAGCAGGAGCCATTCTTGCGCGGGCAGCCACGTGCTTCAGAGATGAAATAACAGTCGGGCCCCGCAACAGGAGGAAGTCAGGAGCCATATGTCTCAGAAACAGAACGATAGGCAGTCCATGCAGCGAGAGATAGACGATTTGAAAAGAAAGTTGTACCATGCACAACAAAAGCAATCTCGTTCCAAACTTGACACGCCCTCCGATGATGAAAATGACGACGACTATAAATGAAGATCAAGGACTCCCCCAAGCGAGACCTTCTCTTACGAAGAAGAACGTTACTGAAGGCGTAGGCGCAGAAGTCCATCTCCTAGGGGCTTAGGAAATGACGCCATGAGCAAGGCACTGGATCAACCCTCCAAATCGCCTTTCACGCACCACATAGAAGGGGCTATACTCCCTCAACGGTTCCAGCAGCCAACCTTCATCATTTACAATGATAGAACAGACTCGGTGGAGCATGTGAGCCAGTTCAACCAAATGATGGCTATCCATTCTAAGAACGAGGCGCTGATGTACAAGGTCTTCTCGTCTAGCTTGGGACCAGTGGCGATGAGGTGGTTTATGGTCTGAAGACAAACTCTATCGACTCGTATAGGCAGCTGACCCAAGCTTTTGGCTCTCGCTTCATTACGAACCGCAGAGCCACTCGGCCTTTGAGTGCTTTATTGTCATTATCCATGCATTACGGAGAAACCTTAAAGGCCTACTCGGACAAATATTCAGAGACGTACAATGAAATGGAAGACAACTTTGATGACGTCGTCGTTATCACTTTCAAAAATAGTCTCCTAGTCGATCACGGCATGCGGAAGTCTCTGATTGGTAAGCCCGCGACTAGTATACGTCAACTGATGGATTGGATCGACAAGTACAGGTAAGTGGAGGAAGACCAATTACAGGGAAGAGGAAAAGAGAAGGTTATCCCTCAAGAGAGGAGGGGTTTCAGGTCAGACCGGTATGGCAGCAACCGCCCGAAGAGGGACTTTGTAGGGCAACCTGGGATGACTAATGCACGAACTGTCAATGCTGTATTCCGAGAACTAGTGCATCGGGTTTTAGAGAAAATTAAGAACGAGCCATACTTTAGGTGGCCGAATAAGATGGTGGGAGAACCCTCGAAGCGTGATCAGAACCTTTATTGCTAATACCACCAGGACCATGGCCATACTATGGAGAATTGCAAGAACCTCTGAAACCACCTAGACCAGCTAGTCCAGGAAGGGAGGCTAAAGCACCTGCTGCATCATTCCAGTGGTCATCAAGGCCATCAAGAGGCTAGGAGGGATGCCACCTTGAGGCCACCCCCAGGAACGATTAGCGTAATCATGGCCGCGCTAGGGAGAACAGGCACACACCCTGCACGAGTGTTATCGGTGGCTCAACTGCCTGCCGAGGAGTCCCAACCGGGGCCGAAGAGGGCCACGATGAGCTTTCGTCCCATCATGAGCTTTTTAGAGGAAGATAAGATCGGGACCATCCAGCCCTATGACGACGCACTGCTAATCACCCTCCGAATCGGGGACTACGATGTGAAAAGAGTAATGGTGGGTGGCGGCAGCGCGGCTGAGGTTATGTACCCTAACCTATACAAGGGGTTGGGGTTAAAGCCGAAGGACTTGATGCCCTACAACTCCCCTTTGATGAGCTTCGATGGGAAGCTTGTCATTCCAAAGGGCATGATTAGGCTGCCCATCCAGACCAGCCCGGAAATAGTGGAGGTGAACTTCATTATGGTGGACACCTACTCTCCCTATACAGCCATTGTCAGTAGGCCCTGACTCCATACCCTAGGGGCTGTTGCTTCCTCGTTGCACCAAAAAGTGAAATTCCCGTCAGGAGACCAAGTCTTGGAAATCCGTGGTTGCCAACCTACAGCGAGGCAATGCGTGGTAGCGACCGTCTCACATCGGCTTGACGCGGAGTCCTCGGCCTCCACTGAAGAGAATTTATAGCAACTAAAGACCTCGGTTTTGCCCCTTAACACAACTACCGGGGAGACGAAATGTGAAGACCTGGAAGAAATGGTCATTGACGACGACCCGGAGAAGTTCTTCCGAGTAGGGGCTCGACTGCCTCCTCGGGAGAAAGAGAAGTTGATTAAGTTCCTTAAAAGAAATATTGACGTATTTGCATGGGATGCCTGCGACGCCCCCGGGATCGACCCAGCCTTCATCTGCCATCACCTTAATGTCAACCCTGCCATCATTCCTGAAAAGCAACCACCTCGTCGCCTATCAAAAGAGCATGCCAACGCGATTAGAGATGAGGTGGCGAAGCTTAAAAGCGCTGGGGCTATCAAAGAAGTCTTTTACCCCGAATGGCTGGCTAACACAGTGGTGGTCAAGAAGAAAAATGGGAAATGGTGGGTCTGCGTGGACTTCACGATAAGGCATGCCCTAAGGACCCGTTCCCAATGCCTCAGATAGACCAACTGGTGGACGCAACAACGAGCCATCCTCGGATGAGCTTCTTAGACGCCTTTCAAGGCTACCACCAAATACCACTGGCACTGAGGGATCAGGAGAAAACGGCCTTTGTAACACCAATCAGAAATTACCACTACAAGGTAATGCCATTTAGCCTGAAGAATGCGGGATCAACTTATCAAAGGATGATGACAAAAATGTTCGAACCACAGCTGGGCAGGAACATCGAAATGTATGTCGATGACATGGTGGTGAAGAGTAAAGTGGTGTCCGAGCATTTAAGGGACCTCGGCAGCACCTTTGGTGTCTTGAGGAAACATAAACTACGCCTGAATGCTTCCAAGTGCTCATTTGGCGTGGGGTCAGACAAGTTTTTGGGCTACATGGTTATCCATAGGGGATTTGAGGTTAATCCTGACTAGATCAAGGCCATAAACGACCTGAAACCGCCACAAAACATAAATGAGGTCCAAAAGCTTACTGGGATGATCGCAGCCCTCAATCGATTCATTTCAAGATCGGCGGATAGATGTAGGCCGTTTTATCTCTTAATCAACAAGTGGAAGGGGTTTGAGTGGTCTGAGGACTGTGTGGTGGCCTTCCAACAACTCAAAGATTACCTATCTCGGCCACCTATCATGTCCAGTCCCGAGGCTGATGAAGTTCTGTACGCATACATTGCTATAGCCCCCCATGCTATGAGCTTGGTGCTAATATGGGACGACAATAGCATCCAAAAGCCGGTCTATTACGTGAGTAAGACGCTGTATGAAGCCGAGGTCAGATACCTACCCTTGGAGAAAGCCATACTGGCTGTGGTCCACGCCACGAAAAAGCTTCCCCATTATTTCCAGGCCCACACAGTGGTTGTTCTAACCCAACTACCCTTGAAGTCTGTACTGAGAACCGTTGACTACACTGGAAGGATTGCCATATAGAGCACAATCTTAGGAGCTTTTGACATCAAATACATGCCTCGGACATCTATAAAGGGCCAGGTCCTGGCAGACTTAGTGGCCGAATTCACTGAACCCCTAGTAGAAACAGTGGCAAAGGAGCAAAACATGGATGGAAAATTGGTTGGAGTGATTTCCACACCAGGACCCCTATGCTGGAAGGTGTACGTTGATGGTGCAACGAATCAGAGAGGATTTGGAGTAGGGCTAGTCCTGATATCTCCCGAGGAAGCCATTATAGAGAAGTCCCTAAGACTGGGGTTCCCAGCCACGAACAACGAAGCCGAGTATGAGGCCCCGCTAACAAGAAATCCGCTTCGAAAAGGTCGGGGTCACCCAAGTCACCAACGAGATTTGCGGGTGATCTAGCTTGGTCAAACGCACCGAATCCTTCTTCGGGCAAACCCAAATCACTTTCGGCTTCTGCCGCTTAGTGGGATAAGGAAGAGTCGGCCAACGAGATGCCCTCCGGGACAGAAGACCCTTCGGGAATTAGAAACTCATGCTCAACTATAGTGATTCTCTTAAGCCCGGGATCGTTTGCCCTGATCACGTACTTCGGTTCGGCAAATGACCTCTAGATAGGATCGTACCCCAAGATCTTATGAGCGGCCCTGACTTGGTTATCCGCCTCGTTTACAAAAACCGCTGCCCTGAGAATAGTTTCCAAATCTTCCTTGTTGATCAAATGAAAGTGTTGTTGAAAGGCGTGTGGATCTGCAAAAAGAAGGCATGTTCATATCAATAACTAAACCGTGCAAAATGTAATGGCAAAAAAAGGGGGATCGTCCCTCTCCCACTCTAGATACCCCACCTGGCTCCCCCTCCACCGTGGGGCAAGGAAGGCCATCGTGCCACTCCCCTGACACGATGAGAAAGTCCTTGTTTAATCCTTTACTGGACTCGTGGAGGCACTGAATAAGCCGAACCTTATCGTCCCTTGTCTTCAAATAGTATGACTTGCCTTTCAGGAGTTGGAGGTTATAGCACCAGTTCACGTCGTGGTGGGTTAACCTTAGCCCCATTTTCTCGTTTAAGGCATCCACACAACCTAGAATCCTAAACACGTTAGCAGCATACTGAGTGAGGGCTAATCAGAAGTGCCTAAGATAATCCCTCATCACTGGCCCCATAGGGATTCTCACACCCCCCCTCTATAAAGGTAAGAATGGGGATCACCACCTCACTCATTTTTCTCCTAAAGTGCCACTTCCTTTCCTCATAGTACCTCAGACCCACATTGGGGGTATCCTATAATCGGTGATGAATTTTTCCATCACCTTTTCGATCTCAACCAACTTTTTCAATTTACCCATCTCTAGAAACCGCCAAGGAGACTCAGGGGGTGACGAAAGAAAGAGAGGAGCAAGAGAAAGATAAACTTAGAAGAAGAAAAGCACAAGTTGAAGAGTGAAGAAAACTTACAGAAATGAGGAAAAGCTCCTAGGACAGGCTCTTTATACTGGAAAGAAACTTGAGTTTGGCTGGAAGTTTGACTGAACTCAGGATATATGCGCAAGAATTCTTAAGTGCAAAAGTAAAGAGACAAGCCCGTTCAAACGGGAATTTATACCTCCCATTAAAAATAACTGTGTGGGTTTTCCTGCCCATAAAGGTGAGGAAATCTCAATCGTCGAAATCACCATCGTACCATTGAACGTGGGGAGCACGAAGCCGCCAGCATTCATTGAAGACACGCTTCACATACCAAGGCGCCAGAAACGCGTCTCGGGCATATGAAAAGACTCAAGCATTAATGAAGGACAGGATGTAACAAGCCATGACAAAAGCCTGATGTTACCAAAACCCTCCTCTCCGTCCGAGGATCCGGACAGCAGGATTTTGAGGGGCTATTATGGGGCCAGAGAACTTGGCGACCTTGGCCTGCGCCGAGGAGAGAAATGTCCGAAGACATGCGTTGAAAATCCAAATGGTCTAGAGATGTTGCCGAGGACAATTCTGTCCTCGGCGTTCCAGACTCTAGTGGGAAAGAACGGCCCACCATTAAGGGTAGCCTCCCAAAGCCTTCCCCGAAGAAAGGAAGAGTACAACAAGACGCACACAGGGGTATGGAATAGGAGCAGTTTAAGGAAAAGCTATCACCTCCGCATTTAATGCGCCCAACTAATGTCCTGGCCACATTAATGATGAAAGGACCTCTGAACAATATAGCCTTGGTTGCCGCAACTCACAGAGGGTTTGGGAAGGTGGCTGATGGGACGAGCACTCGAGTAATGGCCTACACAATCAACAGATGGAGGGTCAGGATTGATTGGAAAGAAGTATATAATGGGAAAGACCCCCCAAGAATGGGGGATCATGAGAAAGAGAGAGAAAAAGAAGAAAACGACAGCAATCTGCATGGTCATGAAAAACCACGAGAACCTGGTACAGAAAGTAGAAGAAGAAGAACATCAAGCTCCTCGAACGAAACACTTGGGGACAACATTTCAGGCTTGTACCCATTTCCTCATTGGTCCGTCCACACCCAACCATGTATTGTGATTGTGGTTTAGACCAACACCTAGTTCTTAAGCCCACTTTCTAAAAATTCATTGTATTGGGCTAGTTGGGCTTGAGACCTCTCGTCCAATAGGAAGAGCGCTCAAAACCAACACCCTACACTAACTATGGACTTACATGGGACACCATAGCTAATGTCATTTATTAAAAAAATTATATTAATAAAATATACACAAAAGTTCACAATAATTTTATAATATTCCTAAATTAGCCTACTACCATGGACATTAAGTGAGTGTTTGGATTCACGTTTGCGTTTGCGTTTTTCTTTTTTCTTTTTTTTTTCACGCGTTTTCTGCTTTTTGAGATAAATAACACTGTTCATCACTGTTCATAATACTGTTCACGCACTGTTTTTGCACTGTTGACGGGACCCACAACCACTTTATTTAGGAAAAAAATTAAAAATGGGTCTCACGGTACTATTCACACATTTAAAAATTATTTTGCTATAGTGTTTTCAGTCTTCAGTTTCAGCAAAAATAAGTTGTATTCAAACGGACCCTAATTATTCAAAAAACACTAAGGTTACGTTTGGTAACAGTTTTTGTTTTCTATTTTTAAAAACTTGTTTTTGGGAATATAAAAAAAGATAACAATTTTCTTGTATTTTTGAAATCAGAAACATGTTTGGTTTGTTGAAATTTAGAAAATAGTTTTTTGAAGAAAAAAATAAAAAAAATAAAAAAATATATTGTTATTAGGATTTGAACTCTAATGCTAACTAAATGAGATAGATTCATAAAATCAAATGCATGCTTTTTTTTTACTTTTGAAAATTAGAAACTAAAAATAGTCTTTTGCATGTTTTCAGTTTCCTTCACTGTACGTTTTTAGATCCCCGTAAAGTAGATTGTTTAACCTAATTAATTAACCAAGTAAATACTTAGGTTTATATTCAAATCTAGGTTAAAACAATAAATTCATATAATGTAAAGTAGCGGAAAATAAATAACACAAAGATTTGATGACCCAGGAAAACCAAACCAGTAAAAATTTCAATTCTTTCATAATGGATCTGTTTTACCTTGAGGATAGCTAGGTTAACTCTAATATCCTATTACTACCTTGAGTAGAAAACTTATTACCACGACCACGTGACAGCTCCGAGTCCACGGACTACTTCTTTCCTTGATCTACTGCAACCACAAGTTCTCCTACTTGTGACTTTGAGACTCCACTCAAAGGTTTCAAATCTTCTTTAAATTTTTTATGCAGTAACTAAAGCGATCTCCAAGTTCTTGACATGAATCTTGATAACCCTAAGTGTATATGAAGGTAAACATCTCTAGATCTCACAAGAGATTCAACACACAGCACATCAACAACCTCTAAAACGTAGTTAGGGTTTTTCCTTTTATACTTGGAATAAAATATAAAACCCTACACGTCAAACCGAGCTTGGGCTGAGTTGGAAATTCTGCAGAAAAAAATAATCTGCACAAGGTTCGATCGATCGATAGTAATTTTGACAAAGAAAATCTAGGGAGGATTTAACCTCTTCTCAGGGTATAACAATGAGAGAGGGGAGGAGAAGAGACAATAAGGATTTCTTTCTTGAGGATGTGTAGCTCTCTCTAACAAGGTGGGTGTGTTGTAGAAACCTCTTTCTAGGGTTTTCTTTTAAATAGTCTTTTTTCAATTTTGTGGGTAATGAGAGTATATATAGTATGTATTAGGTTCTAAAAATTTAGGATTAAATGTTTAGAATATCAACTTGTATTTGTTTGCAAACCGAGTCCAAAACTAGTCTACTAGGTTTAGGCATTGCTTAAAGTGTGTACTTCAAGTTTCAGAATCAAGTTGTATGCAGGAAAAAGAAGTGACATACTGCCAAGCTTGATCAATCGAAAGAAAGGCTCGATCAATTGAACTTCGCAGAAAAGGAATTCTGCAGAAGATTTAAAACAAAGCCTAAGCCCATGAAACGTTTATGATTAAGTCTAATTCTTTCTCATATATAAGGAAAACCCTATCTACATTTCAGAGACCTTTGGAAGCCTTGTGTGTTACTCTATTGTGAGATTTGAGAGGTGCTTACCTACTAACACTAAAAGACCCTACCAAAGCTAGATCTGCAATCAAGATTTGGTAGATACACAGTGGCTGCATAAAAATGCAATCCAAGGTGATCATAAACCGTTGAGTGGAGTCTCAAAGTCACAGGCAGGTGTGCTTGTGTTGCAGCAAAGGACAAGAAGAAAAGTAGTTCATGGATTTGGAGCTAGCACGTAGTCGTGATAGTAAGTTTCTACATATTGTATCTGTAAGGTTGAATTTATTCAATCATGTGTTGGCTTTATTCCATGCCAAATTTTCTTGTAATTTAGCAATTAGATACCCTGTATTTAGGTGGGATTTATGTAAGGGTAATGTGTAAGAATGTGTAAAGAAAACTGAAGATGTGTGCAATTCAAAGGAGTCTCGCGACTGGCAAGTCACCAGAATGGCACACGTGTGAAGCATGCAGAAAAGCTGAAGGGTCATGATAGCTGGAGCACTACATGACAAAACTTCCAGTTTGGCCAGGCAGTTAGCTCGCAACTCAGACTCGCGACTTGTTCCAGTCGCGAGGTTGAGTCGCCAGAATGCCCTGTTTGATGAAAACTAACTTTTCGCATACCTCATACACTCTACTATAAATACCCTTATATCCATGAAATGTTGAGAGCTTCCAGAGAGAATTTTAAGAGAGAAACCCTAGAGAAAAACAAGATTGTATCATCCACAATCTTCATCACTTAATTCTCCAAATTCCTTTACTTTCACCCTCTCCATTGACATATCCTTAAGAGGTACATTTGCCAAATCTTTATCTCACTATACCTATATCAGTGCGGAGGTGTTTTGGTGCTTGGGAAGCAGTTTAGAGAGGACCAATTCATTTGGTTGATGCAATGGGCTTATTGCAGGATTTAGTAAGCTAGAGAAGACAAGATTTAGCGTAACCCTGTTGGAGCAAGAAGCTTGGAGGGCTTAGGTGTACTGGGTAGATTAGGTTTAGACGGTCTTCTGCTATTCATGTATCCCAACTTCATTCTCTAGTGGATTATTGACTGCTTGGAGAGCGACGGAGAGGTTTTTCGCTAAGTACTTCGATTTCCTCTTCAATAACACATCGTTGTGTTATCTTTGTGTTTGCATCTCTCTTTCCTTTCTCTTTACCTTTTAATTGTTGTTGTGTTTGTAATTAATTATGGTTTAGAGTGTGTTACCAATTTGGATATAGCTTATATTTCATATTCTGCACATATATTGTTTGATTATAAGCTTGTGTTGGTAATTTTGTATTTAGGAGTCTAAACGTTCATTGGTGTTTTATACGCTATTTGAACTTTCAGTATCAATAGGATGCTAGTGGTCTAAATCTTATTGTAAAACTACAATTTTCTCTAATGGATTTGCTTTACCTCGAGAATAGTTAGGTTAAATCCTCCCCATGTTTTTTTTTTTTTTTTTTTTTTTTTTTTTTTTTTTTTTTTACCTTGAAACGAGTTGTTTCATTGGTTTTCCTATGTCATCATATCATCATATCGTGATCTTATTTACTTTTCCGCATCTTTGCTTGATATGATTGTTTTGTTTTAACCTAGATCTGAATAATAAACCTACGTATTCACTTGGGTAAACAACTAGGTTAATCTATTTGTTAAGGGGTCTAAACACATAACTAACATTATGAATGAAGGGTATAAGAGTCACACTTAAAATCATCTAGACAGAGAGTTTCACAGGCCATCCTTGGCTTGGCCAAGTCGTGAAATGACTTGCGAAATACAGCCTGACAAAAGACTTTTCAACATCCAACATGTGCTTCTCATGTGACCTTTCATGGGTTGTCCACTCGTGAGCAAATCGTGAGCAAATAGCGAGATCAACTGTCTTGAGCAATCCTCACCCACTTAATACTAAATCTATTACAATTAAATCCCACAAAATATAAGGAAAAAAATTAATGAAATTACAACACTTTTGTCATAGAATAAAACCAACATAAATGTTATGTAAAAAACCATAACTTAACAGTTGTGACCATGAACATAATTGCAAGTTTATGATATGTGCTATTCCAAATCTGATGTACTTCACAATTATTTGGCTACCAAGAAAATATGGGTGCAAGTACAAAAGCACATTCTTTTATTGGTAATCACTCATGCCATTTGAGCTGAGATCATTGACAATGCAATGCAAGGACAATAGGACATCAATATTCTAAAATTATGACAAAGGCAACTTTTGAAAATTCTTCAAGCTGATGAAATACAAAAGAGTAGTGCCCTAGCATCTAAAGTATTTATCTTGAAGCTTGCACATATACCAACAGACCTAGGTACCTGCATGCACAAGCACACACTCCCACACAAACACCCCCACCCCACCCCCCCCCCCCCCCCCAGGAAAGGAAAGGACCTTCCTATCCAAATAGGAAACAAAATACACAAATGGTGAGATTCCTTGAACACAAAATGAACAACCAGACATTGTTTGCACATTGAACAATTAATCCATATACAAGGACAAATTACAGCATTTACTAAGTAGCAGTTTTTGACACGCCAGCTTCTTCACATTATCTATTTCAACCTTCAACAGTATGGTATGAATGATTAGCGGAGATCAAGTTGACTTCAATTTATCAAATTAATTTAGGCCCTCTAAGCATCAGAGACTTTGCTGAAGCATCAATGGAGACTCTTTGAAAATAGCATCTTCTCATAGTTTCAAATATGGCAATTGTATAGCATTACAATGGTGATTAACAGGGAAAAGCTTTGGCATGTCATTTAAGTCCTGGAGCAAGCAAATAAAGTTCTTGGGTTTCTTTTTATTTGTTAAAATCTTTTAATCAAAATATATACAAATTAAGCTTATTATTTCCTTTCCATGCATGGACAAATTTCATGTGGTTATATGGCCGGTGTCTAATTGTTAGTTTCATCCTTTATGTACTAGACATAAACAGTAAATTGATACGCAAAAAGGTATCAAGGTCTGTAGCTCAATTAAAAATACCACATAATGACTTTCAAATTCAAGTTGTAGGGATTAAATTTTGATTATTAAGGCCATTTGATAGTTCTCACTCTTATTTCAGAATTTTAATCAATTAATCTATCTAATGAGTCAAGCCATCAATGTTTACGCCATTGTGAATTTGAGATCCAATTAATTTATCTATTTTATTATTCAAGCCATCATTATTTATGTCGAATTTAATTTGGTGGGTAGCAGAATTTGAGGATTGATAAAAAATAAAGATACCCATGAATAGTACCAAAAAGTGCAATGGGACCCATGAATAGTAGCAAAAATAAACTGAATAATAAAATAAATTGGCAAAAATATTTTTTACCAAATACACACTAAAGTTTTTTTTTTTTTTTTGAGTTGTGTACAAGGTTTTTTTGGGGGTGGGGTGATTTAAAGCTTGTTGTTTGTACAGGTTTGTGTAGAGGTTTGAGGGTTTTTTTTAAAAAAAAATTCTCCTTCATAATGTACTGGTTCCTTATTGAAATGAAATACTCGTTTATCTTTTTTTAATTAAAAAAAAACAATTAGCCACTTTTACAAGAATTAAGTATCTGTTTTGGATTAATTTATTTAGCTTTTTCCGTGCTAAAGAAAGAAAAAAAAAAGATTTTAAAAAATTGTACATAAAAACTAAAGCTAAGCTTATAAACTTTTTTTTTCCTTTTTTTTTTGAGAAACTAAACTTATAAGATCTAGTCAAACATACACTAAGGGCTTGGTCCAGACTTTCTTTTTTTCATATATTGTTTAGAACTCTTATATATTTTCAGTAAAAATGATAATTTTTCTGAATCTTGCCCCCATCTTGTTAAAATTTCCCAAATATTAACAAGGATAGAGAACAACCTAATGTTCGTGTGAGGACCTTTTTTTTATTTTATTTTTTTGCATATGGAGTGTGACGAGGGGTTTGGGTTAGGCCCGATTACTCTAGATCCTAAGCACTTGGGTCATCAATTTGGCCGAAAATTCTATATAGCCAATTCTCCAATAACCAGCCCCATTTTATGGTTGGCTATCGATATTTCAGTCCAAGCAACAAGAATCCACAAAGCTTGAGCCTAGTGCAACTAAAATGAAGTGTTGTTAGCTTAAGTTGTGAAATTTTTTATTGTCAAATAAGATATTTAGAATTTGATTCAAACTTACATAAAAAATTAATTAGTGTTTTGGTCTAATGATAAAAAATAATTATCAGGAGCGGATGTTATAGCTTGCAACTCTCTTAACATAAAAATAATAATAATAAAAAAATTCAAGTGTTATTGGTCTTGCTTCCCCACACTACAGGTTGTATTTTGAATTGTTTGATCACGTGGTTATAGAAGTTCATGTTCAACCGTGATAAAAAGAAATCCATTAAAAAACATCTGATTATAAAATAAGGGATAAAAATGGCAGGTGCTTTTTAAGAAACATACATAGTAGTGTACTTGCCTCTCATCATTGTCCATATAGTCTCCTAGTGTACTTGTTGGATATTATTCAATACTTGCAGGCCCATCACCTATGATCAATTAATTATACTATTTTTTTAAAGAAAGTTTCAATCTTACTAGTTTGATATATATATATATATATATATATATATATATATATATATATATATATATATAGAAATTTAATTTATGACTTTTGCTTTTGATAATATTTTTTATTTGCAATTAATGTTTGATTTCCAAGAGAAGAATTTTAATAATAAGATCACAGCCCATCTGTATTGGCAATGCATCGATCAAGCTTTCAAAAAAGTAAGCTATGATCATATAGTCTCTATTTGAAACTAACACTAAAACTAGAAGCATAAATATATTCTATTATAAAACAGGAGGCAATGCTTATAATAACCCTTGCGTAAATGTTCATTTTATAAGAGCATAGCTTGAGCACATGGTAATTAAGGTCATACTCGTCCCTTGGATTTCACTTATTCTTTTCTTCTTTGTCTTCTTTCTGTGGTTGTGATTTTCTTTGTATAGACAAAGCATCAAGCTTTTTTAAAGTACAAAAAATAATTTTATAGCCTCTTTTTCAAGTTAACACTAAAACTAGAAACGTATATATTCTATCAAGACAAGAAGCAAGGCTGCTTATATCTTTCTTGTGTAAATGTTCCTCTCTTAACAACACCCACCAGAAGTTCCATTGATTCGTTTCTTCCTATTTCTTTGCATTCTCTCTCATTGTTTATGCTTTACTTCATTCAGTGTCAAAGATATCCTTCGACACTTATGCCAATATGCCAAGTTGTCCCTACAATTAATCAACGTTGAGTGCCCGAGTGATATTCGTTGGGCTTTCGAATTCATTATAAAAGCTGGATATGAATGAATATTGACAACACCTCTAGTTAATTTACCTTCACCTCTTTCAGCGCACTTGCAAATCACTTTCTGTTGTATTCTATTGTCAACCCAACTTAACTTTCAGTCTCCATTAACTATGGCTGATGCACTACAGTCACTACTTATTGATCTCTCTAAGCAGTTGGGTTCAATCGCTATTCAGCTGGCTAAACAAGAGATCAAGTTGCTTGTTGGCGTTGATGAAGAAGTCCAAAAGCTTCAAGACAAGCTCGGATTCATCAGGGCAATGATGGACGATGCCGAGGAAAGACATGCAGTGAAGCAGCGTACTGAGAAGCTTTGGTTAGAGCAGCTCCAAGACAAATACTACGAGATGGACGACGTTTTGGACACCTAGAGCACTGCAAGGATCAAAGCAGAGATAGAGAAAGAAGAAGGAAAACCAGCTGATATTACCGCTCCAACTGTTGTGAAGAAGAAGAAGGTATGCACCTTCTTCCCATCTCCATCATGTTGTTTTAACCTTCCAATGCGTCATGATCTTGGTCACAAGATTAAAAAACTGAATGAAAAATTAGATGAGATTTTCAATGACAGAGAGAAGTATGGGATTGACTTTAACAGGCAACCTGAAGTAGTTGAGCGACCGATAACTACATCCTTTGTGGATGAGTCCAACATAATTGGTCGTGATACCTATAGGGAGGAGCTGTTGAGCAACCTCTTAGGCGTCGGTAGTCCAAAGGAAAGAAAACCCCATGTCATATCTTTGGTGGGCATGGGAGGTCTTGGAAAAACCACTCTTGCCCAAATAGCCTACAATCATGGTGAGGTGCAGGCCCATTTTGATGAAAGAATGTGGGTTTGTGTTTCTGATCCTTTTGATCAGTGCAAGGTTGCCAAAGCAATCATTGAATCTCTTGAGGGTCAATCTCCCAATGCTACTGAATTACAAAATTTGTTAGATAAACTTGATAAATTGATTAGGGGAAAGAGGTTCTTTCTTGTCCTAGATGATGTGTGGACTGAAGACTCCACAAAATGGGAGCCCTTCAGAAATGCACTCAAATGTAGTGCCGAAGGTAGTAGAATTCTAGTGACCACACGTAAAACTAGGGTTGCAAACATGATGGAGAGTTCTCCCATAATCAATTTGGGGGTATTGTCCTCCGATGTCTGTTGGTTGATTATCAAGAAAATAGCATTTTCTGATGATAATGGAGAGCAATATAGGGATTTAGAAGAGTTGGGGAAACAACTAGCAAATAAGTGTAAAGGTTTGCCACTTGCTGCAAAGATTCTAGGGAGTTACCTACGTGGCAAGATGAGTAAAAAAGAGTGGGAGAAGGTTTTGCACAATGATTTATGGAAATTAGAAGATATTGAAAATGGTCTCTTGGGGCCTTTTTTTTTGAGTTATTATGAATTGTCTCCATCAGAGAAACAATGTTTCTTATTTTGTGCTGTCTTTCCGAAAGATTATGAATTCAATAAATTGGAGTTAATCATCAACTGGATGGCACAAGGATATATCAACTCAAAAGAAAATATGGAGATGGAAGACATAGCGGAAGAGTACTTTGAAAAATTAGTCATGCGCTCTTTTTTCCAAGATTTTAAGAAAGATGAGAATGATGGTAGAATTAAAAGTTGCAAAATGCATGATATTGTGCATGACTTTGCACAGACAATAATAAAAGATGTATGCTTCACAATTGAAGGTGATGAAGAGGTTGAGAAAGACTTTAAGAGGGCTCGCCATTTGTCATTAATAGTTAAAGAAATATTTCCTGAGTCTGTCTATGAAGCGAAAAATCTACGCTTTTTAAATTTGGATTTTATTTCTTCTCCGATTGTCCAACCTGAGTTATTCGACCATTTGACATGTCTACGTACATTACATTTGGAAGGTGAGTCCATTTTGAAACTTCCAAATGAGGTGGAAAAATTGATGCATTTAAGATTACTCAAGTTATCTTGTTCAGAGATAAAAGAATTGCCTGAAAGTATATGTAATTTATGTAATTTACAAAGTTTGGATGTTAGGAAGTGTGAGGAACTTAAGAAATTACCCCAGGGAATAGGTAAACTAATTAATTTAAGACACCTCCTCCTGTTTGGTAAAGAATTTTGGGAAAGAAGAATAAAATCGTTTCCGAAGGGAATTGGGAGATTAACTTGTCTTAAAACATTACCATACTTTCTTGTAGGTAAGGGCGAAGAAATATGTAAACTGGGAGAATTAGAACATTTGAACCACATTCAAGGGAAACTTCAAATAGAAGGGTTGAGTAATGTGGTAGATTTTGGTGCGATCGAGAATACATTGAAGAAGAAGAACCACCTCCGTGATTTGGAGCTATTATTTAGAACAATAAAGGATGTGGAAGAGGAGAGAGAGGAAGAGACAAAGAAAGAGGAGGAAGAGACAAAGAGAGACAGAGGAAGAAAAATGGAGAAAGATGTTGCCATTCTAAATGCCTTAGAGCCACCTCCCCGCTTGGAATCTTTAAAAATTGGTTCATTCTATAAGGGCACCACAATGTATCCTAATTGGATGATGTCCAAATTGACCTATTTGAAAAGCCTTTTTATCTCACTGTGCCTAAACCTAGAGCAGTTGCCTCCTTTGGGGAAGCTGCCGTTGCTCGAAGAATTAGAAATAATGATCGCTCCAATGATTCGAAAGGTGGGAGATGAATTTTTGGGAATAGACATAGAAGAAGAAGAATTATCAGAATCATCCAAAGACATCATCATATTCCCAAACCTTAAATCTCTCCAATTTAAAATATTGGGGGGGTGGAAAGAATGGACTGGGATGGGAGGAACAATGAAAGAAGAAGAAGAAGAAGATAATAGTACTAATGCTTTTGTTACTAATAATACTCCAAAAATTCAAATAATGCCACGTCTTCAGTCCTTGGAAATTTGTTTCTGCGACAATCTAAAGTCTCTGCCAGACTACCTGCGTAATACTCCATTACTACAGAAATTGGAAATCACTTTCTGTGCATTTCTCGAGCAGCGTTGCGAAAGAGGGAGAGGAGATTACTGGCCCAACATTTCTCACATTCCAAACATCATAATTGGTCATAAATATGTGCAAAAAGACGGTCAACTTCCAGACAGACAGCATTGATTGATTCAGAGGTAACTCTTCTTTTCTTGCAAAACTATCCTATCAAATATATAAATACTAATACATATATGGATTTTTGCAAATAGACGCAGCTAATTAACTTCTATATTTATCCCATCAAAAACAATTAATTATAATACCAACCACGTCCCTTGATAAATTTTCCCAATATCACAAACACACTACCGCCACCAAATCATTCTATTTGTTTGGCTTGTGAATGTGATCCTTGTTGCTCTAATCTCTCAGTGGTATAGGTATGGGTTCTATTATATTTTATTTTTCATGTTCATTTTTTTGTTTAATATTATTATAATATGGGTCATTGTGGGTTTTGTTCATTTTGGGTTATTTAAACTAATCTGACATACCTGGTATGCTTTTCTTTGGGACATGCATGTAGATGCATGATGATGTGGTTGAGGTGGACAAGATTGAGGACAGTAATCATGAGGAAGATGATGGGGCTGGGTTTGAGGCGGATGAACTAGTGGTGGAAATAAACATTGATGAAGGGGATTTGTGAATCTGGACAGTACAGGGTAGTTGACATGCACTGAAGAAAACATATACATTGTTATGAGACTGGGTAGTAAGAGCAGAGTGTTGAAGAAGACAAAAAGTTTGAAGACAATGAAGGAGGAGGTCAGATTCCCTTTTAAATTGCTTGAACATTACCGTTAAATCAATATTTATATTGCAACTTTAGGTCTTCTATTTCTAGTTACCTTTAATATGTCTATCTTGGATTAATTGGTCTAATTCCATTGTGAGATTAGATCAATGATTATACTCGTTAAAATATATTAACTTTTAATTGATTGATTTCATTAAATTTTTGTGTGGGCATGTGTGGGATCATTAATTTTTAGCTACAAGTAGAGTTTTTTTGAATGATGATGGCGAGAACAAAGAGAGATATAAAGCCTTTGTTTATGAAACTCTTTCCATGTTTTTTCCTAATATAAGATGTTCTTGAATAGAGAATATAAAGCCTCTATACAAGTTGCAAATTTAAGAACCATCGATTTGGCAGTTTACATGCTTTTTTTTTTCCCAGTGAAATCTTTAAGGTCCCTAACACTTTTTTTAGTTGTGTAGCAGATTGAATTTTTTTTTTTCTTTTTATGATTTGAGAAATAATGATTTTGGTGCATTGGGAAGAACATGGTAAGAGCAAGGCTTAAGCAATGATATAAAAGTTGTTTTTGGGTGAAGATTTAAAAAAAAAAAAAAAAAAAAAGTTAATGGAAAACCTCTACACCCATTATCCTGAGCTAAAAATAATATAAAAGCAAAGCATTGAGAGTAGTTTGTAGAAAATTAGTATTTGATTAATTGTAATATGGTTTGTTTAACAAGTTGGTCTGGTGGGGTGCCTATCAGGAAAGATGTTCAACATGAAGTAAAGGGGGAACTGCTTGTAACCTGAGTAGGATTGTGAAGATGAAAACTTGGTCAAATGTAGGTGATTGGCTGAGCTGAACAGTACAGGATGATTGACATACACTGAAGAAGACAGATACATCTTATGGGACAGGGTAGTAAAAGGAAGGTGTTGAAGTGGACAGAGACTTTAAAGACGAATGATGAGGTGAAATTCCTTGATTACTTTGCATGATCATCATTTTCAATCCGTGTTTATTGCTACTTTGTGCCTATCATTCCTGGTTAGCGTTAATATTTTTATCTTGGATCAATTTTTTGAATCCAATTGTGTTTAGATTAATGATTATAGTTGTTAAAAATATATTAGCATTTTATTGATTGGTTTTATTGAATTTTTGTGTGTTTGTGTCAGGGATCATGAATTTTAGATACAAGTGGAGTTTTTTTGAAAGATAGAGAGAGAGAGGAGGGATCTAAAGCCTTTGTTAACTCTCCTTTTTCTAGGATTTCTTTGACTATTTCTTCAGAACCAGAAGGATCAAACCCTCCCTTGCCACTCTTAGGGTTTGTGCTCTATCCTTGAGATGGAAATGATCATTATAAAATAGAGACGGGAATAATTGCTAGTCATAGCACGTGGTTTTAATAAAGCCCTGTTTCATGCAGGAAATTAGCAGGTTTGGGCTTACAGTTGCAGTGGTAGTGTACTTAACTCAATTTGAATATTTTGTCTTCTTCTGAGACTGTCCAAGCCAAGTTATTCGACCATTTGACATGTCTACATTCTTTATATTTGAAAGGTGAATTCATTTCGGAACTTCTAATTAATAAGGTGGAAAAATTGATACATTTAAGATACCTCAAGTTATCTTACTTTGATTTTAAAGAATTGCCAGAAAGTATATGTAATTTACAAAGTTTGGATGTTACCGAGTGTAGTGAACTTGAGAAATTACCTCAGGGGGTGGGTAAACTAATTAATTTAAGATGATGAACTTGAGAAATTGCCTGGTTGATGATGATTTTGATGAAATTGGAATAAAATTGTTTCCAAAAGGAATTGGGAGATTAATTTGTCTTAGAACATTAAGTTACTTCCCTGTAGGTGTAGGCAGTGAGGGTGATGAAATATGTAAATTGGCAAAATCAGAAAATTTGAACCACATTCAAGGGAAACTTGCAATAGTAGGGTTGAAAAATGTGGTAGATTTAGGTGAGGTGAAGAATGCATTGAAGAAGAAGACCCACCTTTGTGCTTTGTATCTATTTTTTAAGAGCAATGAAGAGATAGAGGAAGAGACAGAGGAAAGAAGAAGAAGAAGAAGAATGGAGAATGATGTAGCAGCTATTGTAGTGTAGATTAATATTATATCATTTATATTTTGATTAAATTTTATTTTTCATATTATTCATTTAAGTTTCAATATTATATCAATATGGGTATTGCAAGTTGTCTTGATTTTGGGTATTTATTAGACTAATCTGACATATAACTTCTCTTTTTGGGCATGTAGTTGGAGAATAATGAAATATGAAGATATAGAAGAGGAATTTAAAAGCCTCTTTTCTTTTGTAGATGTTTGGTTCTTTCTTCTCTCTTTTGCTTCATAACTTCATTCTCACCTCAGAATTAAAACAACTAAACCCTCTCTGCCTCAGACTTAATGACTTCAGCATATGATATAATACTTTAGCATAACTGAGAGCAGGTAAAACCACAATAGAGAGCAGCAGATTATTTTCAAAATTATAGCACCGACTTCCCAGCTCCTACCAGAGTTTCTGTGTGTCCAACTGCAATGAACTTATGAGACTGTCTATAGCACCTTGCTACTTCTCAAATTTTACAACACTTACGCCCTGCACTACATGGGGGGTGATATTTTACCGGTGAGGAGGTTCAACTTGTAGGGAAGTTTTTATGGAGTATGGGAGTGAGATTGCCTTGGTTGGTAATTTGCTAGTTACAAGTCTGCCTACTATTGAGCAGAAACCAGATCAAACCTAGTCCAAAAGAAAGATGTGTTGGCCAAGGATGATGAAAAAAGTCAAAAACCTTGATGGCTATCAATGGTACTATAAAATATTTTCTTTTATTATTTAAATCTTTCAGTTGTAACTTCTTCCTCTATTCTCTTTCAAATGTTGACTTATATCTGAACAAATGTCAAGAATCCTTAAATGACCATCATTGGTCAATCCAAGGTGCTAAGTGGGGCACAGCTATCTGGTAACCTAGGTCAATTTTTATTAGTGTTGTCACTAATGCTCTAATTTCTTTCTATTTAATGTTCTTATACCTTTCTGACCTATTTCTCTTCCATATATTCTTAAACAATGTTCCTAAAATCAGCTTCACCTAAATCTGATAGTTGAGATATTTTCATGCAGGATTCATAGCAATGTAAGCTACTCTTGCTAACAGTGATCTGGACTGTTGCTTGATTCCCGAGTCACCCTTTTACCTTGAAGGAGCTGGGGGACAATTTGAAGAAATAAATTAAAGAAAATGGATACATGGTTATAGTAATAGCTAAAAAGTGCAGGAAAAAAGCTTTTTTGTAAGCATGAACACCAAAGACCTGCAGGATTCTTTTGCAAATAAGCTACTCCAGGATGTGAGTCTAGATATATCAAAATTTTAGGTATGGGTGCTAAGATGTATTGTCTTCCTTTGGTGTTAAATGTGTTGTTTGCCATGCCTGGTAATTGTGAGATCATCTTTGAATGTTAGTAAAGAAACTACTCGAAGAGGTGTATTTGTATAGTAACTAATTCTAACTTTAAGACTTGGCTACAATTAACTTTGTTTTGCCTTCAGTCCTGGTAAGATATATAAAATAATTTCAACTATTTAAGGCACCCCTTTTGACTAATAGTAAATTTAGTTGCACTACAACATGGTGAACTGGGGTCCTTAGCTTCCATTTGGCAACACTTAGAAGTTTTCAGTCCTTATACAACATGAAAACATAGGAACCAATGATTTAATTGTAGGAAAGTTATGCAGGGGTTCATGAGAAATTCTTTGAAGTAATCACAACTTTTTTGCTGCTCATTATCAATTCATGAAATTGAAGATGGCTATTAGCCTTAAATTTTTAGGTTAGTTTATTTTTATCTTCATATCATTTGTTTCTTTTGTGATTTTTTCTACAATCTGATGGACAAAAATAAGACTTCTTTTGCTTGTGTTGCAGATCCCATGTACATGCTGTTCCAAGCAATGCATCGGATAATGTGTGTTAAATCCCCCTAGTGCACAACCATTTGTGGTGCAATGGCAGGGTATACGAGCTCCTATTAATGGGAGACATGCTTAGATACCATTCTATGTAAATTCCTTCATGATTTGAAATACATTCATATTTTCCTTTGATTACAAGTATATATTCAAAATTTCATTAATTGGTAGATGCAGAAAAAACAAGCTTAATTTGGGATGCTGGTTCTCTTTAGTAGTTAACTCCTATTTCCAACCTTGAATGTTTTGTCTCATTCAAGAACATCTTGCAAAAAAGTTCCATTCTCTTTCTGCCTCATCCAATCTAAACATCACACAGAAGGCTCTGTGTACAAATGGATCACTTCTGTGATGCAGCAGAAACAAGTTTAACCTGGAATGTTGGTTTCTATAATAGTCCATCTTGTTTAATAATAAATGAAAAGTAAACTGGGCAATTTATTACTAACACCTTTATGTAACCTTGTCTATGATTTTGATACTGTGAAACATTTTTTTTTTTTTTTCAAGTAACAATTTTTTTAAGAAGAAAGAAGGAAGCTCTCATAGCTCAAATCTATGCTAATCATCTAGTCCTAATGTTATAGGGTTGGGTATTTGGTATTTATTAAGTTTGTAAGTCAATATCTTACGCTTATTCTTTGTCTCAGAGCCAGAGGTGTTTCATAGCATGGAAGAGAAACAACCGGCACTAGGGATGAAGATATTATGAATACATTGGCTTCATTAGTTGGATTAGGAAACAAGCACAAAATGTCTTTATCTAGAACAACATTCGTGGAAGTGAACTTAATTTCTTATTGGTTTATTGGGACTTCTTAGCCGTCTCATGTCAGTCATGCCACACTAAAGGAGTTCTTTCCATAGTTTGGTTTATTTCCTTCAAGATAGAGGTAATTTCAAAACACAAGACAAACAGAAGTAATCTTCTCTCTTCCTCCCCCTCCTCTGTTTTAGGCAAATTATGTTTGTCCAGAACTCTTCCTGCCTTTTCTTTCTCTCTGTGGTGGTGTTGTTACTATTAATTGATGTTTTTTTTAACCATGAATAGCACCTCTATCCGACCAAAAAAAACCCACTTTACAAGGGAGCTCTGAGGGCAAGCACTTGACATATGAGAAAGGATTCTGAGCTACCAAAGAAGTAATTCTTCCCTTTGTACATATTACTATTGCCCCAAATTTTTCCTACAAATATTGATCTAATGCCTCATTGGGTTCAGTTTCTTCTATCTTTCTCTCGATTAATTTGTTGGTATGTTTGTCACTCATGATTTAGATCACTGACAAGGCTCATTGAGCTGGTACCACAACCCATGTTTGAAGTTTTACGCATGGAGAACGATGTTGTATACTATGAGGGTGAGTTTTATAGTGATGATGATCTGTAACATGGCATCCAATTTCATTCTTTATAGCCTTAGTGTACTCTGTTTTCTCCCCATCATTCTGTTTACATTGATGGTTTGCATTTTTTTCTCTGGATTTGAAGTATCTTGAGCATGTATTTATGGTGGCTGTTTATAAAGATCTTTGTATTTTAGTAATCAAATCTTCCTTTTGCAGCCCAATTGCCCATACTATTTGTGGAGTTCATGCACGGTCTGCCACTTATAAACTCTGGGTGCAGGTATTGCATAGATTATCTAGTACAGGTAACTATATATTCTTGTCTTCTTTTCTTATGAGGTGCTTTTCTATTAGCCTTTTCATATTTCCTAAGAAATAAATACTATAAATGTTTAACTATGATTAGTGATTTCTATATTATTACTATAAAAATTTCTCAACATCTTCCTACCATGTAGTTATACAACAATAACAAAGCCTTAGTCCCAAAATTTTGGGGTCTACGATGGATCCTCCTACCATGTGGTTATCTATGTTTTCAATCATCTTGGATTGGGTAATGTGTAAATTTATAAATTCCATAATCATCTTTGGCATATATCTAACTGGGCGATCCCTTCAGGCAAATTGACTGCGCATAATCGGCTTTAGCTTTTATATAACCCATTTATACCACTGTTATGTCCTGCTGTGTGTGCAATAGTTGAATTGCTGATTAAGAGCTCTAGTCCAACCTTCCGTTTTCCATATTGTTATCCAATTCAACAGAATATCAAACTCTTATTTTCAGTAATCTTGAGTTGCAGATTAATCTGAATCATGCCCATTTTTGTAAAATTTTTCCAACTATTATTGGTTTGCTTTTCGGCGCAAGTCCATATAATGTTTAATTACAAAAATGGTCTTAAATTCAGCATAACGAAATATTTGCTACAATATTCAATATCGTGTACTCCACTCCTTATTGAGGATTTGGTACAACCAGTGGGTGAGGGATCAAAATACCATAATGATCTTCAAACGGTGTCTAGAAGAGCTTACATGTATAGTGTATTAATGTTGTTTGCTAGAAAAAGGGCAATAGAATAGTAGTTAGCCCACTATGGAAAATTGATAGAATAATTTTGGTTTCAAAGTAAAAGTCTCCGTTGGAGTTGCAACAATAAACATAATCAATTTGCTTATAAATATGTTTTTCTACTGTCTCCCCTTCATTGTGCTGAATCACTGACCCTGTTTGTAAATTTTGCAGTGTAAAACTATTGGAGAGGCACATTTTATAGGGGTCAAAATTGTTGAGCAGGGATGCACCTCAAATAAGCTTGTCTTACATTCTGATGCAAGATAGCTAATTGATAAAGCTTGATAGGCCCTGCATACGTCAGATTAATGAAGCTCCCTTTCTCTTTGTCCTGATCGTTGACCTTATTTATAAAGCTCTATACTCAATTCATGGATGTAAAATTGCTGATAGATGTGTCTCCATTCAAAATAATGAACATAGCATGTCATGGATGTCAAGAAGAAACAATGTCAAGCAGTGACAAATGTTCAGGAAATTAGGCAAATGCTTTTATGTATATCTGTAAGTTCATTCCAAAGAGTTTGTTGTTTAAATGTGAATGCCTGGATAAAACGTTTATTGCTGTAAGGACAGGTTTTGATTTCAAGAGTATGTAAATTGCATGTGTTAGTGGCAAAATTGATTTGTATAAGCAGATGCTTTTGTTAAATTTCATTTTTCTGATGGCTAATATCCTAAGATAATATTGCTGCTAAAAGAAGTGCCAGGGTGTTAATAATCTTTAATAAGCCAGTCGCTAAAAAGCTATCAACAAAGTGACCTTTAGAAGCAGTTGTTTATATATTTTTAAGCTTCTCATGTTTATTATTCAGTGAAAAAAAATCATGTTTGTTGTGCCTTTGTGTGGACCTGTAATCAAATGATAAAAAATGTGCAACTAAAATTCAAGTGTTGTTGCTTCTGCTTCCCTTGTTGTTACATAAGATTTAGGTAGGGACCAGTCATCTTGGTTCATAAGAATTTGATGTCCTTGAAGTTTAATTTTTCATCATAGCTAGAAGAATTGGCCCACGCTTTGTAGAGAAACACCTCTCTTGAACAAAAGTAGACATTATATTTTATTTTTCATGTTCATTTTTTTGTTTAATATTATTATAATATGGGTCATTGTGGGTTTTGTTCATTTTGGGTTATTTAAACTAATCTGACATACCTGGTATGCTTTTCTTTGGGACATGCATGTAGATGCATGATGATGTGGTTGAGGTGGACAAGATTGAGGACAGTAATCATGAGGAAGATGATGGGGCTGGGTTTGAGGCGGATGAACTAGTGGTGGAAATAAACATTGATGAAGGGGATTTGTGAATCTGGACAGTACAGGGTAGTTGACATGCACTGAAGAAAACATATACATTGTTATGAGACTGGGTAGTAAGAGCAGAGTGTTGAAGAAGACAAAAAGTTTGAAGACAATGAAGGAGGAGGTCAGATTCCCTTTTAAATTGCTTGAACATTCCATTAAATCTATGTTTATTTGCAACTTTATGTCTCTTATTTCTAGTTACCTTTAATATGTCTATCTTGGATTAATTGGTCTAATTCCATTGTGAGTTTAGATCAATGATTATACTCGTTAAAATATATTAACTTTTAATTGATTGATTTCATTAAATTTTTGTGTGGGCATGTGTGGGATCATTAATTTTTAGCTACAAGTAGAGTTTTTTGAATGATGATGGCGAGAACAAAGAGAGATATAAATCCTTTGTTTATGAAACTCTTTCCATGTTTTTTCCTAATATAAGATGTTCTTGAATAGAGAATATAAAGCCTCTATACAAGTTGCAAACTTAAGAACCATCGATTTGGCAGTTTACATGCTTTTTTTTTTCCCCAGTGAAATCTTTAAGGTCCCTAACACTTTTTTTAGTTGCGTAGCAGATTGAATTTTTTTTTTTTTTTTTCTTTTCATGATTTGAGAAATAATGATTTTGGTGCATTGGGAAGAACATGGTAAGAGCAAGGCTTAAGCAATGATATAAAAGTTGTTTTTGGGTGAAGATTCAAAAAAAAAAAAAAAAAAAAGTTAATGGAAAATCTCTACACCCATTATCCTGAGCTAAAAATGATATAAAAGCAAGGCATTGAGAGTAGTTTGTAGAAAATTAGTATTTGATTAATTGTAATATGGTTTATTTAACAAGTTGGTCTGGTGGGGTGCCTATCAGGAAAGATGTTCAACATGAAGTAAAGGGGGAACTGCTTGTAACCTGAGTAGGATTGTGAAGATGAAAACTTGGTCAAACGTAGGTGATTGGCTGAGCTGAACAGTACAGGATGATTGACATACACTGAAGAAGATAGATACATCTTATGGGACAGGGTAGTAAAAGGAAGGTGTTGAAGTGGACAGAGAATTTAAAGACGAATGATGAGGTGAAATTCCTTGATTACTTTGCATGATCATCATTTTCAATCCGTGTTTATTGCTACTTTGTGCCTATCATTTCTGGTTAGCGTTAATATTTTTATCTTGGATCAATTTTTTGAATCCAATTGTGTTTAGATTAATGATTATAGTTGTTAAAAATATATTAGCATTTTATTGATTGGTTTTATTGAATTTTTGTGTGTTTGTGTCAGGGATCATGAATTTTAGATACAAGTGGAGTTTTTTTGAAAGATAGAGAGAGTGAGGAGGGATCTAAAGCCTTTGTTAACTCTCCTTTTTCTAGGATTTCTTTGACTATTTCTTCAGAACCAGAAGGATCAAACCCTCCCTTGCCACTCTTAGGGTTTGTGCTCTATCCTTGAGATGGAAATGATCATTATAAAATAGAGACGGGAATAAGTGCTAGTCATAGCACGTGGTTTTAATAAAGCCCTGTTTCATGCAGGAAATTAGCAGGTTTGGGCTTACAGTTGCAGTGGTAGTGTACTTAACTCAATTTGAATATTTTGTCCTCTTCTGAGACTGTCCAAGCCAAGTTATTCGACCATTTGACATGTCTACATTCTTTATATTTGAAAGGTGAATTCATTTCGGAACTTCTAAATAATAAGGTGGAAAAATTGATACATTTAAGATACCTCAAGTTATCTTACTTTGATTTTAAAGAATTGCCGGAAAATATAAGTAATTTACAGAGTTTGGATGTTACCAAGTGTAGTGGACTTGAGAAATTACCTCAGGGGGTGGGTGAACTAATTAATTTAAGATGATGAACTTGAGAAATTGCCTGGTTGATGATGATTTTGATGAAATTGGAATAAAATTGTTTCCAAAAGGAATTGGGAGATTAATTTGTCTTAGAACATTAAGTTACTTCCCTGTAGGTGTAGGCAGTGAGGGTGATGAAATATGTAAATTGGCAGAATCAGAAAATTTGAACCACATTCAAGGGAAACTTGCAATAGTAGGGTTGAAAAATGTGGTGGATTTAGGTGAGGTGAAGAATGCATTGAAGAAGAAGACCCACCTTTGTGCTTTGTATCTATTTTTTAAGAGCAATGAAGAGATAGAGGAAGAGACAGAGGAAAGAAGAAGAAGAAGAAGAAGAAGAATGGAGAATGATGTAGCAGCTATTGTAGTGTAGATTAATATTATATCATTTATATTTTGATTAAATTTTATTTTTCATATTATTCATTTAAGTTTCAATATTATATCAATATGGGTATTGCAAGTTGTCTTGATTTTGGGCATTTATTAGACTAATCTGACATATAACTTCTCTTTTTGGGCATGTAGTTGGAGAATAATGAAATATGAAGATATAGAAGAGGAATTTAAAAGCCTCTTTTCTTTTGTGGATGTTTGGTTCTTTCTTCTCTCTTTTGCTTCATAACTTCATTCTCACCTCAGAATTAAAACAACTAAACCCTCTCTGCCTCAGACTTAATGACTTCAGCATATGATATAATACTTTAGCATAACTGAGAGCAGGTAAAACCACAATAGAGTGCAGCAGATTATTTTCAAAATTATAGCACCGACTTCCCAGCTCCTACCAGAGTTTCTGTGTGTCCAACTGCAATGAACTTAGGAGACTGTCTATAGCACCTTGCTGCTTCTCAAATTTTACAACACTTACGCCCTGCACTACATGGGGGGTGATATTTTACCGGTGAGGAGGTTGAACTTGTAGGGAAGTTTTTATGGAGTATGGGAGTGAGATTGCCTTGGTTGGTGATTTGCTAGTTACAAGTCTGCCTACTATTGAGCAGAAACCAGATCAAACCTAGTCCAAAAGAAAGATGTGTTGGCCAAGGATGATGAAAAAAGTCAAAAACCTCGATGGCTATCAATGGTACTATAAAATATTTTCTTTTATTATTTAAATCTTTCAGTTGTAACTTCTTCCTCTATTCTCTTTAAAATGTTGACTTATATCTGAACAAATGTCAAGAATCCTTAAATGACCATCATTGGTCAATCCAAGGTGCTAAGTGGGGCACAGCTATCTGGTAACCTAGGTCAATTTTTATTAGTGTTGTCACTAATGCTCTTATTTCTTTCTATTTAATGTTCTTATATCTTTCTGACCTATTTCTCTTCCATATATTCTTAAACAATGTTCCTAAAATCAGCTTCACCTAAATCTGATAGTTGAGATATTTTCATGCAGGATTCATAGCAATGTAAGCTACTCTTGCTAACAGTGATCTGGACTGTTGCTTGATTCCCGAGTCACCCTTTTACCTTGAAGGAGCTGGGGGACAATTTGAAGAAATAAATTAAAGAAAATGGATACATGGTTATAGTAATAGCTAAAAAGTGCAGGAAAAAAGCTTTTTTGTAAGCATGAACACCAAAGACCTGCAGGATTCTTTTGCAAATAAGCTACTCCAGGATGTGAGCCTAGATATATCAAAATTTTAGGTATGGGTGCTAAGATGTATTGTCTTCCTTTGGTATTAAATGTGTTGTTTGCCATGCCTGGTAATTGTGAGATCATCTTTGAATGTTAGTAAAGAAAATACTCGAAGAGGTGTATTTGTATAGTAACTAATTCTAACTTTAAGACTTGGCTACAATTAACTTTGTTTTGCCTTCAGTCCTGGTAAGATATATAAAATAATTTCAACTATTTAAGGCACCCCTTTTGACTAATAGTAAATTTAGTTGCACTACAACATGGTGAACTGGGGTCCTTGGCTTCCATTTGGCAACACTTAGAAGTTTTCAGTCCTTATACAACATGAAAACATAAGAACCAATGATTTAATTGTAGGAAAGTTATGCAGGGGTTCATGAGAAATTCTTTGAAGTAATCACAACTTTTTTGCTGCTCATTATCAATTCATGAAATTGAAGATGGCTATTAGCCTTAAATTTTTAGGTTAGTTTATTTTTATCTTCATATCATTTGTTTCTTTTGTGATTTTTTCTACAATCTGATGGACAAAAATAAGACTTCTTCTGCTTGTGTTGCAGATCCCATGTACATGCTGTTCCAAGCAATGCATCGGATAATGTGTGTTAAATCCCCCTAGTGCACAACCATTTGTGGTGCAATGGCAGGGTATACGAGCTCCTATTAATGGGAGACATGCTTAGATACCATTCTATGTAAGTTCCTTCATGATTTGAAATACATTCATATTTTCCTTTGATTACAAGTATATATTCAAAATTTCATTAATTGGTAGATGCAGAAAAAACAAGTTTATTTGGGATGCTGGTTCTCTTTAGTATTTAACTCCTATTTCCAACCTTGAATGTTTTGTCTCATTCAAGAACATCTTGCAAAAAAGTTCCATTCTCTTTCTGCCTCATCCAATCTAAACATCACACAGAAGGCTCTGTGTACAAATGGATCACTTCTGTGATGCAGCAGAAACAAGTTTAACCTGGAATGTTGGTTTCTATAATAGTCCATCTTGTTTAATAATAAATGAAAAGTAAACTGGGCAATTTATTACTAACACCTTTATGTAACCTTGTCTATGATTTTGATACTGTGAAACATTTTTTTTTTTTTTTCAAGTAACAATTTTTTTAAGAAGAAAGAAGGAAGCTCTCATAGCTCAAATCTATGCTAATCATCTAGTCCTAATGTTATAGGGTTGGGTATTTGGTATTTATTAAGTTTGTAAGTCAATATCTTATGCTTGTTCTTTGTCTCAGAGCCAGAGGTGTTTCATAGCATGGAAGAGAAACAACCGGCACTAGGGATGAAGATATTATGAATACATTGGCTTCATTAGTTGGATTAGGTAACAAGCACAAAATGTCTTTATCTAGAACAACATTCGTGGAAGTGAACTTAATTTCTTATTGGTTTATTGGGACTTCTTAGCCGTCTCATGTCAGTCATGCCACACTAAAGGAGTTCTTTCCATAGTTTGGTTTATTTCCTTCAAGATAGAGGTAATTTCAAAACACAAGACAAACAGAAGTAATCTTCTCTCTTCCTCCCCCTCCTCTGTTTTAGGCAAATTATGTTTGTCCAGAACTCTTCCTTCCTTTTCTTTCTCTCTGTGGTGGTGTTGTTACTATTAATTGATGTTTTTTTTTACCATGAATAGCACCTCTATCCGACCAAACAAAACCCACTTTACAAGGGAGCTCTGAGGGCAAGCACTTGACATATGAGAAAGGATTCTGAGCTACCAAAGAAGTAATTCTTCCTTTTGTACATATTACTATTGCCCCAAATTTTTCCTACAAATATTGATCTAATGCCTCATTGCGTTCAGTTTCTTCTATCTTTCTCTCGATTAATTTGTTGGTATGTTTGTCACTCATGATTTAGATCACTGACAAGGCTCATTGAGCTGGTACCACAGCCCATGTTTGAAGTTTTACGCATGGAGAACGATGTTGTATACTATGAGGGTGAGTTTTATAGTGATCATGATCTGTAACATGGCATCCAATTTCATTCTTTATAGCCTTAGTGTACTCTGTTTTCTCCCCATCATTCTGTTTACGTTGATGGTTTGCATTTTTTTCTCTGGATTTTAAGTATCTTGAGCATGTATTTATGGTGGCTGTTCATAAAGATCTTTGTATTTTTGTAATCAAATCTTCCTTTTGCAGCCCAATTGCCCATACTATTTGTGGAGTTCATGCACGGTCTGCCACTTATAAACTCTGGGTGCAGGTATTGCATAGATTATCTAGTACAGGTAACTATATATTCTTGTCTTCTTTTCTTATGAGGTGCTTTTCTATTAGCCTTTTCATATTTCCTAAGAAATAAATACTATAAATGTGTAACTATCATTAGTGATTTCTATATTATTACTATAAAAATTTCTCAACATCTTCCTACCATGTAGTTATACAACAATAACAAAGCCTTAGTCCCAAAATTTTGGGGTCTACGATGGATCCTCCTACCATGTGGTTATCTATGTTTTCAATCATCTTGGATTGGGTAACATGTAAATTTATAAATTCCATAATCATCTTTAGCATATATCTAACTGGGCGATCCCTTCAGGCAAATTGACTAGGCATAATCAGCTTTAGCTTTTATATAACCCATTTATACCACTGTTATGTCCTGCTGTGTGTGCAATAGTTGAATTGCTGATTAAGAGCTCTAGTCCAACCTTCCTTTTTCCATATTGTTATCCAATTCAACAGAATATCAAACTCTTATTTTCAGTGATCTTGAGTTGCAGATTAATCTGAATCATGCCCATTTTTGTAAAATTTTTCCAACTATTATTGGTTTGCTTTTGGGCACAAGTCCATATAATGTTTAATTACAAAAATGGTCTTAAATTCAGCATAACGAAATATTTGCTGCAATATTCAATATCGTGTACTCCACTCCTTATTGAGGATTTGGTACAACCAGTGGGTGAGGGATCAAAATACCATAATGATCTTCAAACGGTGTCTAGAAGAGCTTACATGTATAGTGTATTAATGTTGTTTGCTAGAAAAAGGGCAATAGAATAGTAGTTAGCCCACTATGGAAAATTGATAGAATAATTTTGGTTTCAAAGTAAAAGTTTCCGTTGGAGTTGCAACAATAAACATAATCAATTTGCTTATAAATATGTTTTTCTATTGTCTCCCCTTCATTGTGCTGAATCACTGACCCTGTTTGTAAATTTTGCAGTGTAAAACTATTGGAGAGGCACATTTTATAGGGTTCAAAATTGTTGAGCAGGGATGCACCTCAAATAAGCTTGTCTTACATTCTGATGCAAGATAGCTAATTGATAAAGCTTGATAGGCCCTGCATACGTCAGATTGATGAAGCTCCCTTTCTCTTTGTCCTGATCGTTGACCTTATTTATAAAGCTCTATACTCAATTCATGGATGTAAAAGTGCTGATAGATGTGTCTCCATTCAAAATAATGAACATAGCATGTCATGGATGTCAAGAAGAAACAATGTCAAGCAGTGACACATGAACAGGAAATTAGGCAAATGCTTTTATGTATATCTGTAAGTTCATTCCAAAGAGTTTGTTGTTTAAATGTGAATGCCTGGATAAAATGTTTATTGCTGTAAGGAGAGGTTTTGATTTCAAGAGTATGTAAATTGCATGTGTTAGTGGCAAAATTGATTTGTATAAGCAGATGCTTTTGTTAAATTTCATTTTTCTGATGGCTAATATCCTAAGATAATATTGCTGCTAAAAGAAGTGCCAGAGTGTAAATAATCTTTAATAAGCCAGTCGCTAAAAAGCTATCAACAAAGTGACCTTTAGAAGCAGTTGTTTATATATTTTTAAGCTTCTCATGTTTATTATTCAGTGAAAAAAAATCATGTTTGTTGTGCCTTTGTGTGGACCTGTAATCAAATGATAAAAAATGTGCAACTAAAATTCAAGTGTTGTTGCTCCTGCTTCCCTTGTTGTTACATAAGATTTAGATAGGGACCAGTCATCTTGGTTCATAAGAATTTGATGTCCTTGAAGTTTAATTTTTCATCATAGCTAGAAGAATTGGCCCACGCTTTGTAGAGAAACACTTCTCTTGAAGAAAAGTAGACATGCTTTTGATAGAATGCCATGAACTTGCTTTGAAGTTGTTGAGCTGAACACACAAGAATTCCTACACAGAATTTCAAAGTCAATCAAAAATGTTTTTTAGACAAGGAAATGAATGCAGTAGATGCTAAGGATTAACAACAAAAATTAGGTGCCAAGAAAACTCGCTCTTCATATGCTTTGGAAAAGTTTGAGTAGCTTTCACTTCTTTGAGCAGCCACAGCCATGATTTCTTCTTCAACAATTTATCAACACATTACAAACCTTTTTCATATTACATTGTCAACAGATATTGCTCTTCTGAATCCTGACAAAAGTATCTAATTCTAATCATTCTAAGAATTATGCCTACTTTGCAAACTTCTTACTTATAATTGGACCTAATCTTATAGTTCAATAATGCAGTAAAAACGATAGGTATATGGAAAATTAGAATAATCCACATCCAGCATACAGAAAATTTAATCACAAATTCAAAGCACCAGGTTTATCTTAAAATGGAATTTAGAAGACTTTAAACCTCACAATTATTATTGTTCTTTTTCTAGAATAGAAGAGTACTTTGCTCATTAGTGTCAACTGAATTGAATCATTTTGGTTTCAAAGTTAAAAAATTACATTGGGTTTGTCCTAATAACCTATGGTTGAAATTTTTTGTTTCTCAAAAAAAAAAAAAAAAAAAAAAAAAAAAGAAGAAGAAGAAGAAGAAGAAGATGTGCTTTAATTTTTTTTCCCTTATTATCTCCTCTCCTTAATCCTCAATCAATGACCTTGTTTGTAAAACTTTTGCAGTCTAAACCTTATGGAGAAGCACAGTATATACTTGTGAAAATTGTTAAGCAAGGGTGCATCTCAAATGGCCACATCCTACAATCTGCCTTCCTCTCCACCCTAATGCTATGTTTGAAAGTTTGGAGGGAAAGGAGAGTAGAGGGGAATGATTATCCTCCACATTGTTTGAATGTTTTTAAAATTAAGTAAAGGGGAGAGGAATAATTAGCTTTTTCATAGTTTGTAATTTTGTTAATATGATAAGGGTAAATTTGGTAATTCATTTGATCAAGCATTTCTATACTCTACTCTCCCTCCAAATCTCTCCAATTTAGGGAAATTAAAAATGAGAGGTTAGAAGTAGTTAGAACCCCTTTAAACCCCTCCTCCCTTAAAGAACATCCAAACAAGGTAATTTAACTTACTTTCCCTCCTTCTACTCTACTCCCCTCTACTCTCCCTCCATCCAAACAAACTATAAATCTTTGTCCTTGTCTACAAAGCTCTATGCTCAAATTCATAAACAATCTTTAGCTTGTAGATGAGGCTGAGAAGTTGCTATGTTAAGTGTTAACAATATAATGTTACCCAACTATCATATTCAAATTATTTTATGTTTATTTACTACTAAGATTATTATTCCATATTTGGTTTTTGGCAAAATTTACAAGATAGATTAACTAAAAATATGACATCATAATGGAGTCTACCTGATGAAACTCTATATTCTCCTAGCCTGTAGAGACTTATGTTTATATGGGTTAAAGTCATGATTTTATTATGATTTTTGTTTACCTTTTATTTACGGTACCTTAAGCTAAAAGTTAAATAAAACAGGCATTGGTGTGCGTTTGGCATTTGGCATCAACTTATCAATTTATTTAATTTTTTGCTAAAAGTGTGCTAAAGTATATTTGTACTATAAAAAAGTGTAAAAAAGTGTGAAGTTTTAAAAATTGACATCCCCCTCACCTTGATTCTCTCTTCCTGTTGCTTCGCAAGTATGTGCTATCACTCTGTCTTGTGGTTTTCTATAATTAAGATATTGTTCATATTGATTTGATTAGATTGAATTCCATAGAAAAGTTGTTATTCTTCATAGCTATCAAATAATACATATGAAATTTGGTCATTCTTTTAAGATTATGATTGTTGATTTGGGCGGTTCTTAATTATTAGGTTAGGGTTTTGAGACAAGAGAAGTAGCCTTACCTTTTACCTCTGGACCTTGTTTTATCCTGCAGAGTGGGCGTGTTGAGTTGACGATGCTAATTTCTGAATTGACAGCATCATCATCATCACCACCATCTTCACCATCTCCATCAAAGAAAAAATGTAGAAACCAGTTCTACTCTTGCTTTGGAGTGGTATGCATTTAACCTAGGATTGCTTTTTTATACTAGTGCTTTGGTAGTTATTATAGTATAGATTACCCTCTCACTAATGTAACAGCAGTGTTTGAATATTTTCCTGTGCTTTCAATATTAACTTCCATGGACTACTGCTACTGTCTCTGTTGCTCATCTTTGTTAGTTTGTAGCTAGCTGCAATGAAATTCTTGTAATTGTTTCTAAAGTTATGTGAATTCCATTTCAGGAAATGGAGAATCTTGGATTCTTGAACACTGATGTTCCCTTTAATGTGCTTTTCTGTTTTCCTACAAAGATTCTTCTAGGATTAAAGTGTGTTTCCAAAGGCTGGCACCAACTCATATTTGACCGCTCCTTCATCCAGGCTCAATTACAAAAGCAAAAGCCCATTGTATCAGGATTCATCTTCCAAGGGAAGTATCAGTGGTGCAATGAAGATATCAAAACAGTTAGCTACATTCCTGCTGTTGAATCAGAAGATGAAGGTAAAGGTGGTGAACAGTGCAGCAAAAGGTGATTGATTTCCTTACTGAGGATGTAGTGATGTTAGCATCGTGCAATGAGCTTGTTTGTCGTTTGAGTTGCTTTCCTGCTCAAGCTCAAGACCCTGCTATTTATGTCTGCAATCCCACCAACAAGGAGTGGATTAAATTCAAATCACCTTCTGCTCTGGCCAATCTTACCACCATAGGACTGGTGTTTGACCCAACTCGGGATCCTGTTTACAGTTCTACTAAATTCAAACTGGTTAGAGTCAGGCAGTTGGAGATTGAGACTGAGACTGAGGAGGAGGAGGAGCCTCGCTTATATTATACTTTTGAAGTATACTCATCAGAATCTGGGGCATGGACACAATCAAATGAGATTTGCCACTGCAATAACAATTTAGTCAAGAAAAAAAGTGTGTTGGAGGGATTTTACATTGGCTGACTGGTGGAGATAAAGTGCTCACATATTATGTAGAGAAGGAGCCTCTTGATTAATTTGAGTAACAGTCCCCGCTAAGGAATTTGAGGCCATCCCTCAGGCATGCATTGGAGATTCTGAAGGGCAATTGCATTATGTGAAATGGGACTTCACATATGGTTCCTTGAAGATTATTTTGAATTCAAATGGACACTAAGACACTTTTGCAGGAAATTGAAGAAGAGCATCCACGGTTTTGAAATCTACATCATAGAGTGACACAAGGGGTGACTTATGATATGGACCGAGGGATGGTTCCATTGGCCTTTAAAGATGGATTGTTGTTAATCAAGGTGTCTACCAAGCTATATTTTTATCACGTTGACACATGTAAGATGAAGGAACCTTGCACTCTTTCCAAGTTGGGTCCAAGTTCCTTGTTTTGTCTAGAGGTGCTTCCCTATTCCACAAGCTTGGTTCCATTAAATTCGGCATAGGAAGCTGCTCTGTTGAGTTTTGTCTCTTACTATTAGTTCTAAAAGACAAGACCCCGAAGAAAGTCGTTTTGTGGGTTCTTTAATTCAATCTTTCTGCTCTCCTCATGGATATTTAGTTATTTACTATAGTTAATGGTTTGAGGGTTACTATATGCTTGTGTTTCCTTGGATTCGCGGGGTTACATGCAATGAAAGATGTGTTATGGCTATTAGGATTTTTGGTTTTGGGTAATAAAATGTTAATTACACTCTCCAAGTTTGACTTTAGTCTCTGACAATTCAAATTTGAATTTAATCTATGATAGTTGATAGCATTTTGAATTCTTTCCTTTCTGTTCATGTATGTCAATAACATGCCTTTTGTGGGTTCTAGTTAAATCAACCTTGTACCTCTAAAATTGTTGACAACGTTTAGGCTTGGGCATGAATTAGATTGACTTGTCTATTTTCTTTTATAGATCCAGATGTAATTGTCAGAGACTAACATCAAACTTAGAGAGTGTAATTAATATTTTAGAGATAGGTTTAAGTTACACCGAGTGTAACTCTATAAGAGTTACACCCTCTTTAAGCCGTAGATTCCCAAAAGATCGAATGGTCAAAAAGAAAACACTGTTATCCATCATTATATCATTAAATATTTACCAAATTAATAGCATACACATAATCTCTCTCCTTATTAAATGCTTTTTGTGTCTCTTTTTCTCACTCCTTATTAATTTTTTCAATTTTCATTGTAATTCCTTTTTCTATGCAATTCCTAGTACGTTTCTACCATCTCCACCTTTCTATGCTTTTCTTATTTTAGTCAGTTTTTTTCTCCACTAAAAAAAACCAATCACTTTCCTCATCCTTTTTAAGAAAATGTTCAAGCAAAAATATTCACAACAGGAGCTACAAATAGCATCAGACAACTACAGCAAGACCACAAATTTCTTGAAAGGAACTTCTAATTATTTTTAATTTAGGCACTTTGTATCTCATGTTCCAATTTTACTTACTCGATTTTTTTAATCTTTTTTAAATGTTCGTTGATTTGCAAACAACCTCATCACCTAAGATAAAACCTGATTATCTTATCACTAAGGATAGACTTCTACAAACTTAGGACTTGTATTTGGTGTGGCTGCCAGATATGTCCTTATCTCTATCCCTTGTATTTGAACTCAAACCAGTATGATGATTAGTATTAGTAGAATCCTTAACAGGGCTCAAGTAATTGAAGCATAGACAATTATGTTTTTGATTTTGAAACTTTTCTTTGAAGAGTTGAGTTGTTATTCCGTAAGATCAAAACAATGTAATTTGATATTTCTTAATTATTAGAACCATGGAAATGGTTGGTGGAGCTATTGGATTTGTATGTATTGGTTTTTTTTTTTTTTTTTGGGGGGGGGGGGGGGGGGGGTGGTTGGGGTTTAGAGGCAGGTTCATTAATTTTTTAAACTTTATTTTTACCCTATAGATTTATCCTGAAGATCCCATGTTTTGTTTTTAACATTCAAGTTATTTTTAGATTTCTTTGCAACGGCACTTAGTCAATTAGATACGACTAATCTCCACACAAAGAGAGACAGCTAGGCTAATTTCTGATTTCTTGATTCTCAAAAATAAATTCTGATGCCTTTTCATTCAATTATGCTTGAACATTTTTTAAAAAGGGGATGAGGTTTTATTCAGGGGAGAAAAAAACTAAGTGAGGAAATAGTAGAAGAACTACCACAGGATTTAATTGATGTATTTCAGTCTGATTTATCTTAATAAAATTGACTTACCTATTCCTCAAAAAAAAAAAAAAAAAAAAGTAGAAGGAATTGCAGAGAAAAAAAATTACAATGAATGACTTAATAAGGAGAGAGAGAAAAATATAGGAGCATTTAATAAGGAAAGAGATAATAAGTATGCTATTAATTTGTTAAATATTTAATAGATGTCATGGATAATAGTGTTTTGTTTTTAACTGTTTGATCTTTTGGAAATCAGTGGCTTGAAAAAGGTGTAACTTTTGTGGAGTTACACCAAGTCTAACTTGAACCCATCTCAATATTTTAGTACCCAAAAACAAAAATCCTAATAGCCAACACATCTTTCATTGCATGTAACCCTGCGAGTCCAAGGAAACACAAGCATAGATTAACAGAATAAAGAGTTAACATAATAAGATTCATTCATTTGAATAGCTTTATTTTAACAGAATAAAGGGTTAACACTTGAGAAATTGTTGGATTGATCTGAACCTCTAATTAACTATTGAAAAGAAAGTTCTTTAAAATTGCACTGTAATCTTATATTGATTCTTACCTATGAGTTAGAGCACTGAATGCTCTCTAAATAGAGACTAAATTTAGTTAAAGATAGTTGACCTTCATTTTTGTTATCACAAAATATGAGAAGGAAAAAGTGTAATTAAAACGATTCATTGCAACAAACATTGTTAGAAATTTTTTATGGCGCAGTAATTCTAGAAGTTACAGTAGAGTCCATGTTTAGTACACAAAATAATCTTACCTGCAAATAATTACAAAATGGTCTTATGCTATTTGTTTCACTCTCTCATACCTTAGTGATGATTATTTTTGCTAGCTGAACTCAAAACTATATTACTCATGTAAGCATATCTTGCTTAAGCGGGAAGTGTTAGTGGCATCTTTGGAACTGTCTAAAACATCCAGGATCATGTCCTATACTTATATCTCCTAAGGTATGCCATATATTTGATGGCTGATTTAAATGATTTCTTGACCAAATTTTGTTTGAATAATCTGATAAGTTATTATATATATATATATATATATATATATATATATATATATATATATATATATATATATATATATATATATATATATCTTTAGTTATTTCTTTTAGTAATGATAGTTTATTAACTTATGGAGTAAGATTTTTCTTTTAGCAATTCACAAAATGATCCTTAACATATTATTATAGAAAATTTTACTTTCAAATAAGTTCAATCACAAAATGATAATTAATAGTATTTCCATGCATCGCGTGGGTCTACAGTTAGTATCATTAATTTTAAGGGCTTTGAATTTATAGTTTCTGACCATCATGCTTTGATGTTACACGTTAAGAGTATGAATCTAGACTGCTATGTTCTAAAAGTTTAGAACAATTGGCAAACCATAACACAAACTTGTCTAGATATAGATGTTAAGAGTCTATAAGGTTTATTAGACAATGCTCAAGTTGATACAGATTAAGATTCAAGAACATACAAGCTGCAGAAAGAAGAATTCAAAATTTGCCTTACTCGACCTATTGAGAAAACAGGTTTGACCGATTGAGACACAGATTTGCATAATTTAATTTCAGCCAAGAGCTCATTAAGCCCATTAAGTGATTATGGTTTCAGATCTAATTCTCCTAGTATTTAAAGAAAACACTAAGACATGTTTTACAGGGGTTTTTTAGAGAAAAAGAGTGCATCTTGTGCCTCCAATTGTAAATCTAGGGTTTTTGTACCCAAAGCTCTCTAAAATCTTCTACCGACAATATTCTTTGAAGAAACTCAAGATCCGGTGTTGTAAGAGTTGTTGAAATCACTAGTCATCAAAGGTGCTAGAGATTTAAATCTTCAAAGGTGGTCTTGGAGTTACAAACTAGAATGTTTGTGTTGATGATCTAAATCTTTGAGTGGACCTCTTAGAGTCACAAATATGGGTGTTTGTGTTCAACAAATTTAGATAGAAGAGTTTGTGGATTCGAAATTGTGTGTGGTCACGTGAGTAAGTACTACAAGAGGTAACTTTAGATTTAGGGAAAAATCTATTGTAAAACTTCTATTCTATCATAGTGAATTTGTTGCCTTGAGGATAATTTAGGTTAAATCCTTCTCAAGTTTTTTACCTTGAAACTGGATAGTTTCATTGGTTTTCCTAAGTCATCATATCGTTGTCTTCTTTACTTTTTCACACTTAGTGATACAATTTTTTGTGTTTAACCTAGATTTGAATAATAAACCTAAGTAACAACTTGGTTAATTAATTAGGTTAAACAATCTGCGTTTACAAGGGTCTAAACAAACAAACACTGACACATGTAGATTTTTTGTCTTGGTGATTTAAGTGTCTCATGTCAGCGAAGAAGGGGAAGAGTGGGATGTTCCTGCAAATAACTGATGTCTGTTGCAATTCATAGTTGTCCAGTTTTGAAACGGCATTATAAAACGTGGAGAAGTGAAGACTGGACTAATCTAGAAATTCTCTGAACTCATCATTAGTATGCGCAAAAATATATGCATTGGAACCATTCAACTTTTGGTTTGATGTAGGCACTTATATTCTGATTCTTTTATAGGTAACATCTTGTACTTTTTTTTTTTTTTTTTTGGGTGCCGTTGTTGCATTTGCTTTTTTTGTTCCAAGTTCCGTAGTTATTATTTCCAACATATTAAGATGTAAGGGTCAATAGTTTTGCTCTTTAGGCCTCATTCATTCTATCTAGCATCAAATTTATAGGGATTTCTGTAGACAGCTCCGTTATGAGTTATGACCAGAGAGTCAACAAAACAAGCTTTTAAAAAAAAAAAAAAAAATTTACAAGCTTAATCTGCCATGCTGGTTTTCTTTAGTAGGTATTCTTATTATTTTTTTTTTTTTGTTGTTGTTGTTGTTGTTGTTTTTTTTTTTTTTTTTTTTTTTTTTTTTTTTTTTTTTTTAATATGATATGTAAATAGGGGGAGTGGGGGAGGTGGGATTCGAACCCTAGACCAACCGAGGCGGCTGCACATAGTAATTATATTTATACTAGTCGCAAACCTGCGCAATGCGCGGGAAAATTTAATATGAATATGTTTTATTGGATAATTATACAATTAATATATTAGATTGTATATTTTTAAAAGTCAATATGTGTTATTTGAAAATATGATTTATATTAGAAGTGTTTTTGTGGTGTAACAACTAACAAATTAAATATATTTTGTATTTGGGTATTATATATAGTGAGATATGTATGAAAATACAATGCAATAAATTATATATATATATATATATATATATATTTATATATATATATAATTTACAGTGTGAGAATTATTAGACTAAGTCCTAACCATGTATACTTTGTTTATCACTAGACGTAAGGATAATAGGAATTCTAAGAAAGAATTAATCAAGTTCTTTAAGGTTGCTTTTGGAAACAGAATATAAAGCTAATTTATTTTACTATTTAGCTTATTTTTGCTATTATTAATAGGTCCCATTGCAATTTTTGGTACTATTTATGAGTTCCATTGTACTATTTCAGCTAACTTTTACCTTTATCTACAGTACTTTCAGTAAAAGAAAATTCAGTTTTAGCTAAATAAGTTGTTCCTAAACGGACCCTAAATATCTATACATAAAAACATTAATAGCATAATGATGCTATACAATAAATTATATTTTGTCTTATTCTCTTTTTGGCATTTTCCTTAAAGATGATCAACTAAACAAAGTAAAAGCTTACCAAGAAAGCTCAAATTAGCTAAAACTTTTATGGTAGAGATGCCTATTATTTGTAGTAGAATGAATAAAATAAAAATCAGAAACATATTTGACAAAGACGCATAAGATTTATAAAAGAAATTTTACCAAACATATAGGATGCAACAATAACAAAATTACTACATTGAATACTTTTTGACTTTTTGACACTCTACAAATAAGCAAAAAAATGTTCATTATCAATATGTTTCATACCAACATTAGGAATTTCCACAACAATGAGAGGCTAAATAAAACTGCATTAACAATCCTAAGTCAATTAAAAATAACAAAAGTTAATATCATTGAAAAATTTGGAAAGGAAAACAATAGAATCACTTCAGAAAATGCAAGAATACTAAGGCTGTGTTCGGTAACATGTAAAATATTTTCCGAGTGTAAAATATTTTCATATGTTTGTTTGGGTTCTAGAAAATACACCGAAAAAGTATTTTCATTGTTTGGTCGTGTATGTAAAAGCGTTTTTCCAGAAAATATTTTCCTGCGTTTGGCCCCCAATGTAAAAAATTTTACAAGAAAAATGTCAAAAAAATATACCTATAATACAATTGAGCATCTCAAAATACGTATAAACATCATATATGCACATTTGTTAATTCCAATCACAAAAAATATGAACATATACACATCCAAGTTTTACATAACAATTACAGAGGTACCCATATACAAAAATCAGAGATTAACACAACTTTCTTAGTCATTCAGCCAAGTCTAGATGTGTCATTTTATTGAGCTCATCATCGAGTTGGACTTGAGATGCCATTGCGTTTAGCATTTTTGCATTCAACTTTGCAATCTTCATTGCATGGTTCCGCTACTTAATTGCGATATCTAATTGATATTTCAATAAATCATATTTAACATCTCCTGTGTAGTGGGGGCTCTCTTCAGTTGAAGGAGTACCGAAACTTGAGCTAGAATGAGTAGAATATGTACTAGATGAAGAACCTTGTTGCACATTCCCACCATTAATTTGCCAAAACTTCATAAAAGCAACTTCTGCATCCATTTTGTGCTTAAACGCCTTGTGGTCTGCTCCAGAATATTGATGAACTTGGGCACAGGTTTCTTCCCATGTGTCATACACCCCAGACACACGACCAACAAAAACAACATATGTCTTACCCTTTAGGTGGTCAATAGGATAAACGGTTTAAAAACCAAAATTGGTCTTATGACATACATATTTAGCATAGAAAATTATTTGACATACCATTCAATCAAATGTGTAAGCAAGAAAATGATATTTTCCAAAAAAAAATCCTACAATACAAGACAGTGTAGAGCCATTCAACATCATCTTAGAAAAGTCTCCACAATAATTGTTGTTAAACCATCCAAATTCACATAAATATTGTAACAAGCCCAATTCAAGAATAATGCTAAATTCAGTTTACCAAAATATTCACAAGCTAATATATATCTGCACAAACACTTATTGTAGATAACATTATACACATATTTTATATACAAACAAATATATAAATAAGGATAAATATATTTATATATATCAATATCTAAATATATATATATATATATATATAGCAGAGAGGGTATACCTACAGGTTTGAGTGGTGGGTTTAAGGGATGTGTTTGAGGTCACGATGTCGATAGAGGGACAGATCATGGGCTGGGATGCTGAAATCGGGGTGGGTTTAGCTTGGTTCATCGGGTACATGCAGTGCTCGATCTGGGCATGCTAATCGGAGATGGGTTTGAAAAGATGGATGGTTAGTGTCATGTTTATTGGGAAGACTTTCATATCCTTACTATCACATTGTTGTAGCAGAGCCTCAAATGATGGTCATAAGTAAACCTAATCAAGTGCATGCAGTTTAAAGGTGACCTACTTAACATGTTTGCTTTTGGAGAAAATTTCCTGAACATATTGAATTTGAAGCTAAATCTTGATAAGTAGTCATGTGTGTTAAAGCATTTAATTTTTTTCCCTTCTTTTTAAATCAGAACTTACTATTTCAGACTTTCAGCTGCTGCCTATGAAACATGGGAAAATGATTATGCCATTTATTGCGACTTTCTGAAGGAAATTAAATATCCATGTATTAGTTTTTTATGAAAAATGGGGAAGATGATTGACCAAGTTTTATGAGTGTTAGATTCTTGCTAATGTATATCATGCTCGGGTTAGTGCAAATTTTGGACCTGGAAATTTCTCATGAATCCCACAGCTTTAATTCTCAAAAAAAAAAGTAGATATATTTGAAAAGAGAGGATGGTGGTGGCTTAAAATCTTTTGTTTGCCAAATTATTTGGTGGTCTGCTATTATCGATACAATAAAAGGATAATAGCAAGAAGGCTTGACCATTGAGAAGATTCAGGAGCTATGAGCTGAAAGGGATAAGCTCAATAAGGAGGTTGATGATTTGAGAAAGGAAACTCCAAACTCCAAAGTCCTTTTGGAGGAAAGATCTTGATGCTCTGGAGGGGCAACTCGATGTATGACTGAAAAATTAACAATTCCTTGTGATGATGATTTGTTTATTTTTGTGTCTTTCTGATTCTTGACTATTTAGTTTTATGTCATTTAGGAGCTTGAGAAAAGTGATGCTCAGTCAGAGGAGTTAAGAAAGAAAATGAGAGGCAAAGCAAGGGGTGAAGCTGCTATGAAGTCTACTAGACAAGCACCCAGGAACCCACGGAAGAACAACAATAATAAGAAGGCAAATAATGCAGAATCTGTTGTAGAAGCTGTCTCATCATCTATGGCTCCAATGGAAATTGGTAGTGTCAAACAATTTTATGTTTATTATATGTATTAGTTTTTGTTTGATTTTTGGTTTACATTTGCTTGATTTACCAGAGAAAGCTCCTGAGGCAGCAAAACCCAAAGGCAGAGAAGTCTCTAGGAAAGCTCCTGCTAAGGTCTGTTTCTGTTTCTGTTACTATGTTCTATTTTTCCTTGTAAAGGATTTCTCTAGAACTCATGTTGATATTACCTTTTCTTTTCAGCCGAAAAAGCAAACTTTAGTCTTGAATGATGATGATGACGACGATGACGACGATGTGCTTGAGCTTAAAGAACGACTTGCTGCCTATAACGTCGACTCATCTCCTGATCAATCAGCCGGTAAATGCTATATTATTATATTTCATTAGACTATTTATTATGATCTTTACACAACTCAGCTGTAATGTAAGAAAAATTACAGTGGATGATATGGGGATATTGTTTGCAAACCGGATAATATATGATATTGTGTGAGAAATTGTGTTTCTATTATTCTTCATAAAATCAATTATAAGAGAACGAAATACTGTAATGTACATAGATAAAAATTTTCCATGTTACAAGCACCAACTAAAATTTCCACTTGAGATTCAGCAGAACTAATAATTAGTGTCTTGTGAATTTTTCCATGATCTTTTACTGCGATCATTAGGAATGTGTTGGAGTGTTTTTTCTGTAAGTATTTGTGACGTAAATTTCTCCTTGTTTTTATGCCCAACAGCCATGGAGACTGAAGTGCCCAAAGTACCAGCCAAGAAGAAAGAACCTAGCAAAAGGGCTGCTGCTGCACAGAAGAAGAAGCCCTTGGCAACTGTTTCGGAGATATCTGATGATGATGATGATGATGATGATATTAATGAAATTGATGATGATGATGATGAAGCTAGTGAGATAGAAGTTGTAGCTGCTCCAGAAGCCAGGAAAAAGGGTGGGAGAAATCCGGCTGCAAATGCTAAGGCAGTTAAGGCCCCTGCAGCGGCAAAGAAGAGAGGTGCAGCCAATAAGCAGCAGCCTCAGACATTGAGCCAGAAGCTGTTAACATGTTAAAGCCTGCTAAAAATTCTGAGATTTCACTAGAGAAGAAAGTGAGAAAGATGAGGGCATCTCCATTCAACAAGAAAAGTGGTTCTGTGTTGGGAAGGGTTGGTAAGGTAAATGAAGTGACTGAAAATGAAGAAAATTCGGGTTCTGCTTCTACTTCTGCCAGTACTAAAGAAACTATTGAAGTTGCACCAGCAAGAGCAAGACCTCAAAGGGTGAACTGTGCACAGACAAGGTATGTGACTTCTGGACAAACTTGTTGGAACAGATGCAATAATGTATTGAATTATATATTAATGGGAACTTTATGCATTTGGATCAAGCCCAATAACAGGTAAGGCTTGAACATGTTGTAGGGTGACTGATGGTTTCTATAATTACACACTCAGGTTCCGATTTTTGATGGCTCGGCAAGTGAATGGGTGAAGGCCATAGAACAAGTTGGGTTAAAGGTGGCCACAGATCAGTGTGGGAACAGTTGTGAAAAAATGGTTACCTTATGTGAATGAACCAATGCATGCGTGGAGGAAAGATTCTTTTGTTGCTGCATTTCCTTCACAAAAGGTTCACATAACTTATGGGATTGACTTCCCACAGGTATGAATATTGCTAGACTGTCAATTTCTGAATATATATATATATATATATATATATATATATATTTCTTGGGTGTGTAATTTGAAAATGGAGAAGGTTGGTGCCACTTCTTTGCATTGGTACATTATTGGCTGTTAGAGCATATAAGAATTTATTTCTGGCTTCTAAACTCTTTATGTGTTATCCCTACTGGATGGGGGCCACGAACTAAATAAATGGGATGGCTGTTATTGGTCCATGCATTGCTTCTGTTTTGCTTGCCTTTTCTGCTTGTGCAATGGAAAATCTTGTAGGTTGATTGGGTTGATACAAGTTTTGGGCATTTAAATTGTATAATAACACTTGATGGTCAGATTTGGCATTTCTAAATTTGAGATAGGACTAACTGTCACCAAATATTGGTGAAGTGCCTTTGTGTGCTATTGCTATAATTATCTTATTATTCTTCTTTAGTTATCTAAAATGTTGTGAAGCAATGAAACCTTGGTCCTTGGATATATAGTTGTTCCAAATTTTTAGTGTTGGATCTGCATTCATTTTGTTTATTTTTCTATTGCATATATTCTTGTGTGTGTGTATCTGGGTTTTACTCGATAGGGGTCGGTACATGAAGTGGCTCTGCCTTGAAGAGGTTCCTTTGTCATTAAAAAAAAAAAAAAAAAACTTCTGTGTGTGTGTTGAATGAATTTACTACTACAGCAACAAAGCTTAGGCCCAAATTTTTGGGGTCGGCTATGGATCCTCAACAAGATTAGTCAAGGTTGGCTACATGTATTCTTTTCCTCCATTATATTCTATCTGAAGTCATAGCCTCCATTGAATGAATTTACTGCTAATAAAAAATAGCAGGCTTAAAATGTTTGGTTGCAGGATTTTCAATTATAGAATTTGGCAGTTGTCATAATCAGTTTATAAGTGAAATGCTTTGTTTAAAATAGAATAGGGACCAATTATTTTTCTTCCTGAAATTGAGTAAAGTTGCTGCAATACCTGGTTACTTGGGATTTCTAGTGGTTAGGGTATACTGGAAATGTGATTTGGGTGATTTAGAAGACCTGGAACATATTTACAAATGTCAATTTTAACTATTCACTAGTAGTCTTGTGAGTAATAAAGATAAGATGAGTTGTCTTAATTTACTTATACAAAAAAAGAAAGAAAAAGATTAATTGTCTTAATTTCTATATGGTAATCCACATTTAAAAAAAAAAAAATTATATCGCAGGTGCATGCTATTGGCTGTCAGTGGTTTTCTTCAGCACCGCTGGATAATTATTTTTACTCCGACCAGATAGCTTCATCAAGAACCTTTTGTGTTTATGAGCAGGTTTGTTTAAAATTGCCAATAATAGTCTTGTTCTCACTTCCTCGTTGCTGTCATACTTTGATATTTTCCTTAGCTATGTTCAAGGTGGTTGGAAGCATTATAAAGAGAAGTTTACTGTTATGAAAAAAAGTCCAGAATTTAAATCTAGACAAGCAAGTGACATAGGACAAGGGGGGAACAAATTGTGGTAACTTCAAATTTTTTATTATATTGTTGAATTTATGCTTCTAATACTCAATTTTATATTGGAAAAGCCTTGCAGGTGGAGTAAATGTGTAATTCTGGGCTCATAAAAGGGGGCTCACTGGACAATGCCATTGTTTGTAGGTACATGCTTCATTTTTGTATGCATTATAACAGTTTTCTCAACTGGACTGGCAGTGGGCACTGCTCAAAATGATTTGTTTGTGAACAAAACTTGGTATTAAAGGACAAGCGGTCATTTAATAAAGCCCTAATAGTTACAATTTGAAAAAATTGGGAGAAACACTGTATGTTCTAATTTTGCTTTCTAAAAAGTCCATGTCAAAAAACTTTCTTTGAACTTGCTCACTTTGAAGCTTTTTTTTCAGTAAGAATAGAATGATCTAGAGGGAGTGTGCAACCTAGAGAGATGGCCCACCCTGTCCATAGAAAAGCAATTATAGATTAGTTCCTGTTTTTAGGGTGAGAATGCAAATTGCTAGATTTAGGGGTTCTTACAAGTTTCGAAAATACTTCAAATGTTTTCTTTGCCAAAACTCAATAGATGGTGACAACATGTGCTGGTATTAAATTGAACCGGACTAATATAGAACAAATCATTAATATAATATTCCAAATGTTTGTCCTCTTGGATTCAGTTTTGTGTGAGTTAAGTGGGTAGTGCAAGCCCTGACTGTACCCCCCCCCCCCCCCCCCCCCCAAAAAAAAAAAAAAGAAGTGTGTAGGAAATATTTCAGGTCCAAACTAGGAGATAAGAAAATTTTACATAGCTATGCAAACCTCAAAAATTAGTTTGTCTTTTGTGTTTTCCAAGTTTCATTGCATACTTAATCCTAATTTTTTTCTGCAGTGCCAGCAAAGTTGCCTTTTTGTTTTAGATACCAAGTGACTGCCGGCACATCCATTGTGACTGAAAAAGTGAAGGAAATGGATGAGAAGTTTCATGTTTCTGAGAAGAACAAGACTGCAATTTCAGCTGCTGAGCAGACAGTCAGTAATGCTGGATCTGCCATTATGAAGAATCGGTATATTTTAACTGGGGCTACATGGGTTACTGGTGCATTCAGTAAGGTTGCCAAGGCAGCAGGGGAAGCAGGGCACAAGGCAAAGGAAAAGGTCTTAGCTGAGGAAGATCAGGAGAAAAAAGTGGAAGGCTCTGCTAAGACCCATGAAACTGAATCTCCAAAAAATGAGCCCTCCAAAACCACACCGGCACAGGGATTGATCCTCTGAAACTCCAATACTAGCATACATATTTGCATAGAAAGTTTAGGCTTTGTCATCATATTAAAGAATACCAATGCTTTGCTGCTAGTCTAGAAGTGGTACATGGATAATGTGCTGTCAGATGCTGGATGCTTTATTATGTATTTAACAAGGAAGTCATTATTTTCTGTTGTTTTAGTATTGTTCTCTTGTGTGTGTGTGTCTTGTGATTCAATGTCCTTCGAGGGCCATTCTAAAATTGTGCATCTATGTAATTATTTAATAGAAGTATAACGATTAATGGAAGTTAAATTTTGATGTCGATATGGATAACAGAATTCTAAAAAGCTTTGTGCAAAATATTTGCTTGGTGGGATTTAATTACAGATATCTGATATGGATGAAATTGACTTGGATGTGGTATGCAAAGCTGAAAAATCAGAAACTTTATTGCTACCTACGTTTTGACTGGATCCAATTCTGTAGGCTCTCTTGCAAGGGCCCTGCAAGATTAGACTATGATTTTGGTTTCAATTGTACAGATAAAAACTGTGGGTTTTTATAGTAATATCAAATTATTTTTCCACCTTCCCAACAGCCATGATCATGGATGCATTTCTCTTTAATTTGGTTATACTTGAAGTCTGGATATTATTGAAGCTCAAAGAAGTAGCATAATAGGGTAACCAAACCAAGACATAGTATTTGCAATATTTTGATTGATGGCTACAAGCTTCCGCAGAGTCATGAGCATTTGTGATTTTCCAACCAAAGATTTAAGTGGTGTTGAACATTCACTTGAAACTGTTGTTATGCATGCTACTTCTAATTGCCAACATCATATAACTTTATGCATTACATTTTGCACGAAGAATGGAGCAAGCCTCTAGCGAAGTATTTGATTGTGATGAATTGAACAAAGTTAATTAAAATTGTGAACTTGGTAATATGTAACATGGTTAAGAAGAAGGTGGTTGGCCAGATAACATGGTGCATTTCAATTGGATTATGATGCTGGAAAGTTGAACTAAGGAACTTCAGAAGGGGCTACCAACACAAGCCCCCATTACAGTGTGCATAGTGTTTTGCCACAGTGGTTTTTTTTGGAATAAATAAATAACAGGACATTGATTAATGCAACAACCAATCATTCTTTTTCCTCCTTGATTCAAAAACGCAATAGCAGAGTCAGCAGAGATAGGAAATACACAATTACACACTAGCAGATTCATTTGTTGTAAAATAATAGAATACACATTACATTGATGAAATTGTAAAAAGGAAATTTTTTTTGTTATTTATAGAGTTCTGAAATTAGTTCTCAAATTGGAAAAAAAAAATATATATATATATATATATATTCCAGTGGAACTTGAGTATTATATGCTCGATTTCCAAACAAAATCGAGTCCTTGAAACTCGATTTCCCCAAATGGAAATCGAGTTTCAAAGACTCGATTTCCACTGGGTTTTTTTTTTTTTTTTTTTTTTTTTTTTTTTTTGCAGTTACTCCTGCAGCAGTAAACCAGAATTAGTTTTCCCTTTCCCTGCAACAGTAAACTAGATCCAGAACACATCACATGGGCAACGGTAAACAACTAGATACAAGCATATGATAGTAGTCAAAGGGAGAGTACATCAAATGCAAACAACCAGATTAAAATAGTTACTATTCATGGGCATTATAGTTGCCCTCTTAGCACAAAAAAACATTCAATACTAGCTATCATCGCTTCAAAGGAGGGCCCTGTGGTTGAACTTGCCAAAGTAGTAGCTACTAATGTCAAAGTAATATCATTGCTGGCATTATAGGCAAAAGTTGCACAACGCAACTAATGTAACGAGTACAATGGATAACAAATAGTTCAATTACAACAACATTTAGCAATGAACATAATAACAACTAAGTCAATACAACATAGTCTACATAGTCGCCTAGCACTTGTCCATACTGATATAACATACTCTACATAGTCACCTAGCACTTGTCCATACTGATACAATATAGTCTACATAGTCGCCTAACACTTGTCCATACAGAAGATAACCACAAGTCCCACGTACAATGTCACTTAGCAAAATCGAGTCTTCGCTCGCCTGACAAGCATTAAAATACGGTCATTAGTTTCCAAATGCGAAGAACAAAAACCAAATGAAATTCTGAGTATATTATATAAAAACAGTGAGGGCATTTGCCTAGTTTATAGCACTACTACTTGTCGAAGCTCCCACGGGAATTGGGACAACTTCTGCGGTTATGCCCCTCTTGATGACACACTCTGCATCGCTGCCTCGGTTGAATCTCCCTCAAGTCTGGAACTTCCCTCCAGCTTCCCCGTTCTCGCCGTACCCCATCCATTTTGATCCTTATTCTTGACTTCACAGGACGACCTTTGGCCTACAACAGTTGTGGGTTAGGCACCCACCGTGGTTCGCGAACGTCCTTCCACAATGACTCTGACTTTGGCACGACAAAATGATGTGAATATGTGTGAATGGCGTTGTTCAAACTGTAACATGGGTCAATATAGCTGGTTGCATCGAGGTGCAGACCTTGAAGAACTTTAATTGCATGTGAACAAGGGATCTTCAAGTTTTGCCACTTTCCACAATTACATGCTCTAGCAAATACGTGCACTTCATGACTGTGGTTTCCCCCTCCACCTCTATGGTCATTGTACGGGGTAACCACTTGATATACACCATCTTCATGATTAAAATTCCTCAGAGTGTGTCCTGCGATTTTTTGCTCATTTTTGTTATAGATCTCCATTGCATAATCACTCCACACCTTACCTCGAGAGAGATCAAAAGTAATTTGTTTATGTCGATCGTGGAAATATGCAACAAGTTTGCACCAAGTGAACTCAACCATTATAGCAATGGGCAAACCGCAGGCACCTTTAAGTATCCCATTAAAGCATTCAGAGATATTGGTTGTCATTGCCCCATAACGTCTTCCACCATCATGTGACTGGGTCCATTTGTCCAGATCCTCACTCATTAGATATGTGTATGGCATATAACGTGCAATCCGACGATCAGGAGAGTCTACACCCCTCAATAAATTAATCTCGGCCTTCTTAATGGTTTGCATTATGGACTCAAATTTAGTTTCATGAGTCCATATCTAGCTTTCAAGGCCAATGCCTTTAGAGTCGGGTTATCAAAGTGTGTGTTGAAGTTGCTAGCAACATGTCGAAGGCAATATTAGTGAAATACCCGTTCTGTTCCATCCTGACTTCTAGGCCACTCTTGAATGGCGCATTTGATACCTTTATGTCGGTCAGAAATAATGCAAATGCCCTCGTTAGGTATGACATGCTCTATCGAAGTCCTGAGACACTCTAAAAACCACCCCCAACTAGGTCCTGACTCCTTGTCCACAACAACAAAGGCAAGAGGCAAAACCTTTTGGTTAGCATCAATTGCCATTGCAATCATCAATACCCCTTTGTATTTACCATACAGATGAGTCCTATCAATACTGATCACTGGCCTGCAATATTGGAATGCAGCAATGCATGGAGCGAATGCCCAATATACATAGCGCAGTAACGCAACACCTTCGTATGGCCTAGGTATGGTGTGATAGCTGTATTGGGTACCCAAGTCTTGATCCAAGTATGCCAACAACAACTTTTGCAACCTTTGGTAAGACTCCTCCCAATCCCCAAATATCTTAGCAATTGCCTTTTGTTTTGCGTCCCATACTTTATAATAAGAAAGCTCATGATTATACTTAGTATGTATGATCTCCCAGAGCTCATCAATACGAGTAGTGTGATTTTGTTGCAATTTTCCCACAATTTCTGATGCAACAAAATTAGAATCCATCATTTTACCATCTCTTCGCAGGCCAAAGGGTATACAAGTGTGTGGACCCACATAAGATGTGACCATCCACGGACCATTAAGTTTAGCCTTCATGAATGCCCCAACGTAACACTTGCAGTTGTCGTCAATGCATGCGGCGCACAATTTAGTTTTGGTTAACCTTCGGATTATAAAATTTCTATTATCATTTGCTGCATATATTATCAATGCACGCTTCACTACCTCTTTATTTGCAAAAGTCAACCCTTTACAAAAATGCATCCCATCTTCCTAACTCCTAAGTAGAAACAAATGGTATCTGAAGACGTGAAGGATCAACCATATTTTCTCAAGTATTTGCGTAGAATGAGTCGGCAAGAGGTCTGTAACTAGTGGTCGTATTTGTATCATGTTGGACGCCAATATCATCATCTGCATCACCTTCATCATGGTACTTCATATTTTCCTCTTCAAAATTAGGAATGACTTCATGGTCATCCACAACGTTCTCAAAGTCGCCTCGCTCAATCCTCTCTTCGTACTCATCCACATCATCAATATTTTCACCATCATTCGTATCATGATCTTCGTCTTCGTCTTCGTCTTCCTCCTCTAAATGTGTCTCTTAAGGATGGAGGGTTTCACCAGTATTGGCAACATGATCTTGAGATGGGAGCGTATAACCTCCCATTGTATATCCTCCCGTTGTAGTGCATCCATCATTTAGGGCTGTAAATTGTAAAGACATAGTTGTTTGCTGCACCATCTCAGTATCAACTTCTGCAAGCGGCTTCGAACTTACGTACAACTCAGCAGCATTTACTTGGGGCATTTTCTAGATCCTATTAAACATCATCTTTACATGTTTGTCTTCTTTGATCGCCATATACCTGTAATTTATCCGTTCATGAAGGATTTCTTGTGGGTAACGATAGATAATCTTGATGTCATACCAAGCAGGGTTCAAATTCAATTTGTCAATTATTTTCCTTTTCAAATCATTCAACATCTTCAACTTACGACGTATCATCATGTAGTAGCATTCGATACCTGGCCCTCTAAATGGGAATACGTCAATCTCTCCAGGATTGTCAAGAGGTCCACTGTAGTATACATTTATATCAATATTTTTCAGAGATTGTGAACCTATTAGAAAGTCAAGTATAATATATTAGTGACATATTTTATCTCTTTCATTTAACATCAATTACAAAACTTTTTCTATCTACTTAAAGTACAAAAATTACAACTTCTCACCCCACATCACATACAAACACACTCAATCATTATCATTTCGTACTCAAACAAATAAAAAAAAAACTAAGGACAAAACTCACCCCCATTACAAAATTTCAACTCAGCTCTAACAAAAATATAAATAAAAATATCAAATCAAACAACAAAAGTCATGAGGATGTGCAAATGAATGAGTGCAATTATGTAACATCATAATTCCAGTGCAAGAAAATTCATGGCATACCCTATTACACTACTATTAATGAAATAACATAGAGCAGGGTTCATCAAACAAAAAAAAAAAAAAAAACACTAATGTGAATGATCATGAGCAATCAAAATTAGGCATATCATCTAATTTCAAAATCAAGGCATTAATATACAGTCAAATATCCCAGATGTGATATACAAACTCAAATTTAGTCCAAATTATGGAGAAAAGGAAGCAAATAACTTCACCGAAAGCTAGCAAAAAGACTTCCTGGATCATGAATAAAATATATATATATATCTTTCTCCTCACTTTCTAAAATATATATATATATATAAAAAGTGGTTAATACAAACAAATATTTTATCAGAAAATGTCATGATAAATTCAATGCATATATATATATATATATATATATATATATAAAAAGTGGTTAATACAAACAAATATTTTATCAGGAAATGTCATAACACTTTCTAAAGTAGTTATATACACTAAACAACCAACTAGGGAGTGAGGAGACCCTTACCTGACATGAGGATGTGCAAATATACTGCTGGGATTGATTGAGAGTGAGAGCAGGAGTGAGAGAGGGAGACTACAATGAATGTTGGGCTTGTATGAGAGTTAAGAGAGGAGCAATGTTCTGCTGCTGAATGTGTATGAGAGTTGAGAGAGCAATTAACATTCAGAGGTAACGCTCCTTCCTTCGTCTGCTTATCCATTCAATTCTAAGTTGTACTTTGCACTTCCATTTCCTGATTTCCACTAATTATGTAAATCAATTAATTAAATATCCTAATATAGATGTTATCACTTTTGCAACTTCAGCAACTTCATTAATTTTTTATCTCCACCGATCATTCTGTCTCCTAAGCCCACTATTTGCAAATCTAATATACATCTTTTCTGCTTATTCACAATCTTTTATTTATATATAATTCCCATAAACTGAAAAATTGTTTGGCTTAAATTTGATTGATTGATTGATTTATTTATTTTTGGTTGGGATCCTTTTTGATCTAATTTCTTAGTGGTAATAACTAATAAGCGCCTTTCATTTATGTTTTAATACCATATCAAAATGGGGTCTTGCTGGTTTTCTTGATTTTGGGTATTTACACTAATCTGACAACAAATATGCTTTTTCTTTTGGGCATGTAGTTGGAATGACTGAGGACCAGGGTTTTTCAATAATGACCATCAGAGTGACTAGGAATTTAAAAGCTTCTTTTGTGGACGTTTGGGGTAGCTTCTTTGGTGCATATTACTTGATCATGGCAGTGAAGTGAATTGAAATGATGGAAGCTAGACATAAGGATGATCTTCATACCTTAATGACAGCATCCAGTTCCTTCAAAACTGTTTCTGATGCAGTTGAAAAATAAGTAAGTGGTTGGATCTTGAATCTCATTCTAACACGATGAATATTTTCAATCTTGTTAGTTGTCATATCAAATTATTCAAAAGAAAATTATTACATACAATTGGATTAAAGGTTGATTCTTTTTACTTTATCTCTTATATTTGTGATATCGTTTGAATGGTATTGATGAAATTGCTTGGTTTGGTTGTTGATAATACAGTGTTTGCTCACATATGAATGAACAAAATGATTATACCAAATATATTCAGTAAAATATTCTTGATTGTGACTGTAGGGACCTAAAAGATTGGAAAACCTCTTAAGTGGGGTGAGGTTAGAGATAACCAAATCTTGACTAAATCCCACATTGCCTAGGTGAGGGGAGGTCCTAAGAATTATATGGAGGGTCTTGAACTCTAATTGGTAAGAGGCCTTTTAAAACCTTGAGGAAGAAGTTTTGTGTCAGTCCCAAAGAGGACAATATCTTGCCAATGAAGAGTTGGGCCGTGACAATGAAATATTTGAAATCTATTTCCTCTCACTTTCCCTTCTATTATATATAAATCATGAAGAAAGTTCATTGGAGGATTTATTTGCATGTCTTTGTTCTTCAACGACTTACCTAGAGTTACATCCTTAATCATTAAAGTGACAAATTAACTTTGGCATTATTGAGAATCCCACCCTCAAAAGAAATCTTTAGTGGTACATAAAATCTGGGTGAAACCACAATAGAGAGGAGCAGATGGCTTGCAAAAATAGCAATGACTTCCCAGTAGCAATGAATTTATAAGATTTTCCATAACACTCTGCTAGTACCCAAATTCTATGCCACTTAATGCCCTGCTCTTATTTAAATTCTTCTACATTAAATGTTGATGATATATCCATGTTTTTTACTAGAGAGGAGTTTGACCTTGTAGGGAAGTTCTTGATGGAGTGTGGGAGTGGGATTGTCTGGCTGTTGATTTGCCCCTTACAAGCCAGCCTACTATTGAGCATCAAGAAGATTGAACCTAGTCCAGAAGGGTTGAGAAAAGGTGTGTTGGCTAAGGATGCAGGAGATAGTCAGAAACCTTGTTGGCTATTAATAGTACTTTTTTTTTCTTTAATGTTTAAATCATTCAGTTGTAACTTCTTTCACTGTTGTCTTTGGTCTTGTTTACATATATCTGAACAAATGTCAAGAATCCTTAAAAGGACCATCATTGGTTATAATCCAGGGTGTTAAGTGGGGCACAGGCAATTAGTATTCTCATTTGATGGTCTTATTTCTTTCCAATTAATAGTCTTATATCTGTCCAACATATTTCTCTTCCATTTATTCTTCTTAATCAAATCAGCGAATTTATAGCGAAGTTAAGCTTCACCTAAATCATGTAGCTGAAATAATTTCATTCAGGATTCATAGCAATGTATGCTA